>CAHIKZ030002247.1:495000-907500 GCA_903632075.3 Acanthosepion pharaonis | reverse complement strand
AGTTTTTGGGGGTTTTTTAGGTTTTTTTTTTTTTTTTTGCCTCATATAAGAAAACTTTGCTTTAAAAATATTAAGCATTGTTAACGTTAGTACCATTAGTGACTTTACTTCAGTTATATGATTTACTATATGAGGCTAACTACATAATTCTTTTTTTTTTTCTAATCATGGATAAAAACCAGTCTGAAAGAGATAATAATGGCGCCATATTTTGCCTTATTCGAAAGTACCATTTTAAAAATTGAGAAATCCTAAAATAATAAAGAGAAAAGGGTCTCTTTAAATTTACTGAAACATTTGCTAAGCTTAGCATGGTGCAAATCCACACTTGAAGAGAAGAACGAGTGTGAATCGAACTCATTTCAGTGGTGATGATCTTGCAAGAATATCTGGCTAATGTCTGCTCAATTACTGCATTGTTTCATGGCTACGAATAGCCGTGCCCAAAAAAAAAAACAAAAAAAATTCTTGACGAAGTGAAAGGCAACATGAAATTCAAACGGACAACCATATTAATGAATCTTCAGAAGCCATTCAAGAACTGTGAAAATAAACACACCATTGACAGTATTAGATATATTTTTGTCTTACTTGACTGGGCAATGATCAAAAGTTGGGGTTTGAATCAAGGTAGGATTTAGAAATTCCAAGCAAGTACTCTGCTTACTGTTATCCGTATATCATACGATTCGGTAGTGCTTTCTTTTGTCTCGATTAAGAAATAGTTTCAAATTATTGCGAAATCTATAAAGACTTTCGAATTGTATCAACCCATGAAAACTGTGCCGGTTAATGCGAAAAACAACATTTTATGGATCATTGTTTGGAATTAATCGATAGTATTTATGAGATTAGCATGCTTCATTTTTAACTTTTAATTGCTCTGTTTACCTTGGCAAACGAACACTTTAAGCAATTCGTAATTTCACCAATGGCTCTTCCTTTCGCGTTTCTCGTTCACTTCGGCTAAAAGGTTTTTGGTCTTTCTTTTTGCATTGCTAAAAATCAATGCTTCTGCTTTCGTTTGAAAAAAATCAATAAATGCTTTATATTCTCAGAGAATAAATCTTGAAGACGGAAATTTTACTAGGAATTTGAAGTGCAATTTACATCTTAATTCTTTCGTCAGTAATTTTTTAATTGCTCATGATTCTAGGTTCAACGTCTTGAAATCGACTTTTCTTTTTATCAACTTTTGAATGTTGCTATATTTTTACGAAAGCTTTCATTTTCTTTTTAAATCCAATTAGCTGTTATGTTAAGCAGTTAATACTTCAAAATTATGCTCGGTTTGTATTGTTGTTTTCTTTTATATAAGTTTTCCTTTACTAATTTTGATTTTATTTTATTATACGAATATATATCAACAAATCTGAAGCCTATTTATTAATGAAAAAAAAGGTTTAATTTCAACATGACGTCTTTCTTTGACAATGCATTTAAATCGGTGGTGAACAGTAATCACATATGTTGAACATTACAGTAAACATTTCAGACTGAAATTTAGCTAATAACTGTCTCAGGCTATGGACTTATTGATCCGCCATAGTAAATATCTCTTTAGGGTTCGTAGATGTCAAAATGAAAGTTTTCACTGATGCACCATCGATATCTTTAGTGAGGTATTTGCCATATTTGCATTCAAAAACCCCTTCTTTTTTTTCTTTCAAGTACGCAGGCTTCTCATGCCTACAGATGCATACATGCTAAGGTAATATCTATGGATTAGGCTCAGAAATAATAACAAGCGAACGTTGAAGGAAAATTCTTCTTGAAACGGATTAACATGAATTTGGAAACGGCTTACCTTAATTTAAAGACGGGAATCATTTTACAATTCTGCAGCAATTGATATGATCTTATATTTAATTATTTATCAAGATACTGCAAAAGATTTTTGATTTTGAAAATTAAGCCGTTCATTAAACACTTTACCCCCAATAAATTACAAACAATTTTCCCAAATCGATTGATATAACAATCATTGCAATATGAAAGAAAAACAAGATGAAAAATAGCAGTACAAAAATGTATAAACATTGTAACATATTGTATCGTTATAAAGCTGCAAAAAATTATTTGAATCAATTAATTATTATTATTAAATTAATGATAGTTACTGGTTCCCGCCATTGATCAAATCTAAATAGTCCTCTAGATCGATAAAACTTATAAGGATAAACAGAGAAAGGGATGCATTGCCGGAATGTGGAGTAATCATTTCCTTGCTTGTCTTGTAGATCATTACTACTCTGTCGTGAGTTCAAAACTCACCAGATTCCCTACACTTGTGACCTTGTGTCAAATTAGGCTAAATTTAGTAAATACCAATAAATAAAGGAAGAAGAGATGCTGTTTGTGGCAAATGTGAACGAATTCTTCGGAATATGAACACTAAACTGATTAAAAAGGAAGAGTAAAAAATAGTGAAAGAAAAGAAGGACCTACCTCAGCTGAGACAAATAATACTGGGTCCGTTCCGTAGAAAAGAAGATAATTCCTCTGGAATTGGCTACGGAGAAAATTTGGCAGTCGCGGCATAATCTGGTCCTTTGAAGTTAAGGGGACACAAGGAACCATCCAAGAAGAAAAAAAGCGCAACCTGGCTACTAAACAGAAAGTAGGTTTTTTTTCACCAAGTGAACAGGCGACCAGCTCTTCCTTGCCAAAAGTTAAATTCAGGGTCCGGAAGTCTCCGACCAAACTGAACTGCAACTTATATATATATCATAATTCACGTTACCTTTCTCTAATTCACGCTTCTCTGAATCGACTTAACGCCAGAGTTAGTGTCAATTGTAGATGCTTGTTTGGGCGTCAGAGATTGGCCAAGAGTAGAGGACCTCAAGGTGCGTGTGTAGGAGACTAGGACCTCCCCTTAGTCTTTCTTGTTTTGTATTGTGTTGTTGATGTTTGTGGTCGTGGCTTGTCGATTTGGTTGTAGCTTATAAGCGGGTGGTTGTGGCTGGAGGAAGTGGTTGTGTCTATAAATAAGCAAATATTTTTCCGCCCATTCACTTCTAATTGGGGATTGGTAAAAGAACAACAAACAGAAACGAGACAAGGAAGAAAAATTTACAGCGATTTCAGCTTCGATATGTTCAGCTGATTACAAATGACAATGTTGGCTAAATGTGCTAAAAGAAACAGACATATATTAATTAACGTTTGATAAGGATAAAAGACGAATAGACGCTGGTATCTACAATCAACTAGCAACCTGAATGAGCACCTTTTTTATTCATTTTTTCCTACTTTTGTTTTTAAGTTGTTTTGTACGAGGAGCGTTCTCGATTGCTCTTTTTCTATCTCTGTTTTTTCTTTTTTTCTTTTTTTAATATCGTTGAATTCGCATATGGAGTACTTCTATCTTTTTATTTTACTTTGTTTTTCTAGGATTGTTTTTGTTTTTGTGGCCTTCACGGATTAACGTTTTCTGTCCGGTTATTTTAAGATCAGTAAAAATTACGACCGATCATAGTTGTCACATGTGTATTTATATGCATATATGCATGGGCGCGCATACACATGTATATGTTTGAGTATATCCACACTACAAATAAAAGTACGTGTGTATATGTGGTGTTCACTTGTGTTGTTATTGGCAAATGAGAATCAGTTGTAATTTTTTATATACAGAACTGGGTGTGTATCAGAAATGAATGAATGACCCAATAATAAATGAATGAATCGTCCAGCTAAGATTTTGACAAGAAATATTACATTTCTATAAAGATTTATTATTTTTGTAATAGCATTTTATTTTCTCTTTACTTTTTTCTTCTCGAAATGGAATCCAAAATATTTAACCGAGATTCTTTTCACGTTATCTTTCTTTCTTTTTTCTTTCTTTTTATTTCTTTCTTTTTTTTTTTACATTGTGATCTGTTTTAATATTCAGCAACTATTTTTCTGTCAGTCATTAACATTTTTTTTAAATTATTTTTCGCCATCGTCTTTGACAATTTTATTTTTCAATGTATTTTTAAACGTAAATATCTTAGTTAACATAATTATAGCCTTTCTAGCGCCCTTTTTTTTTCGAATACAATAATAGACTTTTTTATGTTTGTTAAACAATTGTCTCCTTCCATATGCATGAGATTTTAGAAGATTTTTGATTTCGTTTTGTTTGTGTTCAATGGTAAAAAAAGTAAATTAATTCCCAGTGTAATTATTCGCAACAATAACAAACATTTCACCCTTGAAACTGAAAAAAAAATCTTGTTCATACTGTCACATTGTCAAGTAAATATTCCATTTTCTTATTGTTAGTTACTCAACCTGTAAATGAGTCGCAGCTTCAGATAGCTATAACAAGTAATATGTCCATTATTTTTCCACTGCTGTATTTTAGTATATCATAATCACATTGTCCAGCCGGTATCTTTTTTTTTTTCCAAGGATTATCGAAGCTGTTTATTCTCTGACAGTCGTTTGGGTTTGAGCATGATGTGCGTGTGCGTGTGTTTAACTGCAGTCGTAGTAGTTGTAGTATTCAGTGGTGTTGAGTTTTGCGAAGGGCCACAGCACGTACGCCCTTCGCTTCCTTCCCCTGCTTTCTGACTGACTGATGTTTGAGCGGGTATGTGCCAGGGACAAGAGGGAAGTCTGCCTCTCTTCTCTTCCTGCTGCCCTCGGTATCAGTGAGACACAACACCCCCACCAACAACGTTAACTTTCTCTCATATTCTGTTTTCCTTTATAAAAGAAAGCCACATTCTCTTCATCTTCGTGTGCACAAGGCAAGCGGTGGCTGCATTTTCCGTTCTGCGTAGCTTAGATGAAGGAGAAAATGTTAGTGAAATTGACAAGGACTGGACCCACTGCAAGTCAACAACATTACAAACAGTATACAAAAAAGAAAGAAAGAAAAAAACGAACGGATTTCTTTCTTTTCATTTTACTTTTTTTATCTTTCATTCTTTTTCGAAACTTTTTAAATCATGTCTTTTAAATGTACTTCTTTTTAAGTACGTTCTTAGAATTTCACGTACAGAAATCACTAGGTAAACAATGATTTCTAAAATGTCTCAGCAAAAAGCATAACAGTAACACTTAATCTTAAAGTTGTTCGTATCATTATCATCGATTTTCAACCCGATTTTCTTCTCCGTTATGTTATTGTTGCATTTTTCATCCAATGACCGTAAAGGCAATATAAATCAAAGACAAAACTAAGATCCAAGCAAGTAACTTTAGTTTATCTTGACGATTATTTAGTCGAAATAATTTATTTATTTTATTACATTACGGAAGAAAAGTTTTACAATCTCTGAACCATAATAACAGTTACATTATAATTATATACACACATTTCCATGGCCGTAGCAACCAAAAGGGGGTCTTTGCCCGTTTCCCCAAATGCAGTATTTTTTTTACAGGGTTTTACTTTTATTTTAACAAAAAAGAAAGAAATACAAGAAAAAACTATCAAAGCAAAGAGTTATAGGAAATTTTAAATGTTTTTGAGTTGACGGCCTTTGATAAGGCTAAATTCTAAATTTTTTTGCACTCCACGCCAAAAAGAAAATAAAAAGCCTCTGTTACAACCCTGAATAACAACAACTATAGGACCACATAGCTGTTCCTTTTACGCTGGTTTTAGGATTTATCACCAGTCGTTGCACATTTTCGACAGTTGTGTAACAAAGTTATCTGTTACTTCCATTTATTTATCATAAATCTTCTTTGCTCAAAGTCACTTCATAAATCTTAAAATATGAATTTTCTGCGACGAACGAACACGCGGAAACTAAAAATGCAACTCAGCCCACAACAATAACTCGTGTTATATCGAGAGTTAACATTAAAGTTGCTTATCTGCTACTGCTATGATAGCAGGGAGGGGGAGGGTTAGTGCTGAAAAGCTCTAGGTCCAACTCACTTCCCAAAATCATTATTCTGATGTTTGATAATTCAAATACTGAACTGATTTGATTGGGGGTGGGGAAAATAGGTAGGGCCGAGAACAAACAACGAGACCAGTTTAAAAAAAAACTTTTAAAAATGCATCAAATTATCCGGAAAACCTAGGAATTGGCTATATTTCTGTCAAAGCGCAACAATGTTTTTTAAATGAAATAGGAAAAAAGGTAGGAAAAATAAAATAGGAAAAAAAAAACTGTATTAAAAAATGTGTTTTTAACAATTTTTATTTTATTTTCTTTCGTACACACTCTAAAGCGCAAAGCAAATGAGAAATAATGCTTTGCAGCTTTATTGATTCGTAAATGAAAACACGTTTAATTTTACTTAAGGCATAACGGGTTGATTGTCGTGATGGCTTGCCAAAATAATAAGTGTGTATTATTAATAGTACAAAATAAGTACTTTTCAAGTTTTTATATAGGTACATTTTTTCTTAACTTTGTTCAAATTTCTTTATTTCTACTCAATTACTTGCTTTGCTATTTATGGAAACTTTTTTCAGTTTATTTCGCAATAATAAAATTTTTGTCTTTTTAAAACTATTATACTATCTTATTTCACTTCCACAGTTTTAGAATACTGTCAATTTAGACAATCCCGTAAAAAAAAAAAAATAACTTTTTGCGTGTGTGTTTCCGTACAACACAAACCGTGTGATGACTCATATGAGAACCACTATACACTGTAACAGTAACTGGTACTGTCGAAAAAAGCGAGCGCTAATCCTTTAACAGCAAATCTCACCATTCTTTCTCGACAAAACAATAGATAGCTTTCTTATTATTAAGCCATTTTTAATCACATAGGTTCTGAACATTACAGATGAATTTATTATTACAAATAAGGATTTTAAATAGATAAACTAAATCTTCGAAATCCATCGGGCATTTTTATAAATAATTCCGAACTGTATTTTATTTTTATTATAAAATGAACAATTCAATTAAAAAATATAATATAAAATAAATATTCCTTGTCGAAAATTAACTGCTATTTATCATCTAAAATTAAACATTTTTTTCAGGAATAAAATTTAAAAGGGAGCTCTTTTTATATCGTCATCACACCTTTTATTAGTAGTACTAAATTAAATTAACTATCAAATTCTCTGACCTAAAAATGCTTATTAGTCTGACAAATATTATATCCCAGATTTCTCTTAGCTCGTAATCATTGAAAATCATCAAAACAACTCCCAAATAATTCTTCCTTATGTGAAGAGAAAAAAGTTGTGTAATCTAAATCAGTTTAGTTAGACTGTGCGTGTCACCTAGAAAATATTTACATACTACAAGGTCTACGCGTCAGTGGTAGAGCAAAGTTCCGGTAGGCAAAGGATTCAAGTTTCTATTCGATGTATCAAGTGAATATCACGATAGCATGTTAAACAGTTTGGAATAGAATACTAAGAATAATCAATAATTGGCATATGGACACAGAAATCAAACAAAAAGAGTTTTATGTTTTTCCTTTAAAAATACAGACGAAATAGTTCAGAAGAAGAATTATGTTATTTTGGGTCGTTTTTTTTTTTTTTTTTAGAGTTTTAGAGTTTTAATTATTTATTATTTTTAGTTGACGAATCCTTCATTTTTATTCAACACACACAAAAAAATAATCAAAAATCTATTAACGGTTGTATTTTAATTATTTATAGAAAATTCATTCCGAATTTTTAAATCGTACCTTTACAAAAAAGTAAAATGAAAGAAAATGAAAAAGAATAGGATGAAAGAAAAGGAAAAGAAAAATAAAGAAGAGAAAAAAATAGCTAAAAAAGAAAAAGAAAGAAAAAGAAAGAGAAAATAAAAGAAAGAGAAAGAAAAAAGAAAATCGGAAAAAGACAAAAAGGAAAATAACATTCTTTCTTAAAACACAATAAAAAGATTTCAGACTATCGATAATAATAATGAATAATCGAGATAATGATAAAAATCAAAAATGTAAAATATTTTCGAAGATATTTTCTTGTAATCGAATAATCCCCGAAAACTCTTCCTTTTTTTTTTTTTTTTTTTTTTGTATGGCGGATTATAAAACCAAATTAACAAAATCTCCATTGCAATAAAGGTGCGCAAATAAATGTCACCTTTTAAGAGAACTAATTCTCTAACAAATACTACTAAATGTTTGAGTGAAATGCATAAAAAATTAATATAAACATCTACTTCCTTGTCAAACCCATTTTTAATCGATTCAACTTTGCCATACGCGTTCAACACATACAAAAGAATCATAAACTGTCGTTTGTAAAAGGTACAAATAAAGTTTAAAATTATTTATAAAAGCAAAAATCAATCATTAAATGTAAGCAAAAAATGAGTAAATACAAATTATTTTTTACATTCCCAGAACTCACTTATTCCTTCGTTAAATATTGTCAGTATTCTAAATTCAGTCCGATGTTTTGTAAAAGGAAATTGATCATTGACCGATTTATATATTCATAACCACTACCTAATGATGTAAGAGGGACTTTATGAGGATTGAACTCAATATACTAGCAAATTAATCTGCAGGAGGAGCTTCTGAATAATCATTGCGCCACGGTAGGCGCTCTTTACCCAAATACGGAATTAGCTGCGTTACGTGAAACAAAACAAGTGACGATAATCATTAATTAAATAATTAAAAAAATCATTAATTAAGTAATTAAAAACTACACCGATGAGCTTAGTCCGACACGAGGCCAAAATTCATTACTTTGTTAATACTTCTGTTACAGTTCGTTGGTCCAATAGTAAAGATCTGATATTAGAACACATGTCTTCAGTTACATTTTTTTAATTGAAGTTCTATACAAATTGCATAAGAGTCTTGTGTGTTATTAACGAATGTCAATTCATGAAATCAAAGGGTCTTAAGCTATCGATTTTTAAAATACTTATTTCTTTTTCTTTCTTTTTTTTTGTGCAATTCAACCAAAAATTTCAACTTCATCAGTTAATGATGATGATGATGCTGTAAAAACAAAAATGTTTCCACTTTTTTAATCAAATATTTTCTATTTTTGTATAAAATGTTTTCTATTTTTGTATCAAATGGCTAATAATTACCCCTTTTTTTTTTACAACTTGCGAGGTCTTTATAAGAAAGAAGAGACCCGATATCCAAATGGCAAATAATGTAAACTCTTGACAAACAGGCAAGAAGCAATGTGTGGAGATGGGCGCCGTCTTATTGTTAAATAATGAAGACGTTCTGTACTAGAAAACTGAAGACGCTACTTCTTCAAACGATCTTTTTTATGATTTTTTGTTATAAAAAACAATACAACTTGTCAGATTTCATTGAAAACATCCGGAGGGCGTGATAGAGATCGTTTTAGCTGCTTTAACATTTAAAAAAATCCCATTTTGAAAATTCTTACTCAAAGAGATTTTTGTTTGTTTGTTTGTTTTTTTGTTTTGTTTTGTTTTGTTTTGTTTTGTTTTTTAGGGAAAATAATGTTACAATAGCGTTCAAATAAAAATAAGCATTTTCTTTTAGTTTTTTCAAACGCATTTTTTAATATATTTTTAGCCAAGTCTTCTTATATGTTTTTCAAAGTAACTATTTCTATGGCGAGATAAAAAATATGAACTTATATTATGAAACGCTTTAAGTATTATATTAAGTTTGTTTTTTTTTGTTTTTTTTGTTTTGTTTTGTTTTGTTTTGTTTTGTTTTTTAATTTCTTAGTGACTTTAACAATTATATTTACGGACAAATGTCCATGTGTGTGCGACAAGATATTCGCCTACATACTCATAATTTTTAAGGCTTCTTCTGTCTTAAATCTGAATACTTCTATGCCATTTCCATATTCTACTGTCATTATTATTCATGCATTGCCACCCACTACTCGTATTCTTACCGGTTTTTCTTCGGGTATTCTTCTTATCATAAGAAGGTGTGTTTTCTTTTAGAAAATCGGTAACTTTATAATTGTATTCACGAGGTTAAAAATTTCTATCAAATTTACATCGAAAGCATCTTTTTTTTTTAACCCTGGTTTGATTCTTGTCACCTCTACGATGATGCATTGTATAAAGTGTAAGTGAAAAGTCGGGTAACGCACGAACAAAAACCCATAGTAAAAATTGACATCTCTTTGTGGGCACATTTTAGGGACACGCTGTTTATGCATTGTTCATGTATTTTAAACAAAACATCATTGCTTGGATTACACACACACACACACACACATATATATATATATATATATATATATATATATATATATATTGATGCTTCACCTGTGTTTATTTAGCCATTGTTATGAAACTATTATTGTTGCCATTATTGTGATGGGGGTGTGGTGCTGAGCATGTTGGTAATGTCATATTCCGATTACTACTGTCTACCCGATTCCACTGAATAGGTTTCTGACTCATCTGGTGAAAAAAAAAAAATAACTGGGACCAAGGCATTGGGGGGGGGGGGGTCATTCTTTTATGACCGCTGGCGTAATAATATATATCCATTAAATTAGGTAACACCATAATTCTAAAATACACGTATTGAAATATTTTCGCAGATATAAACACGTTAAAATCTTGACATGAATACTAGTGAGCAATTTACTCGCAGGTATGACTCGATAATAAAACTGAGGAATGACAACTAGGAAGATCATATGTTCGTTTTCATCACCTTGTTACGGCTCGTTACGGCCATCTAAAAGAGTAAGCCACGAATAATTCCAAATCATACCAAGACTTCTTGCCACTCTTGCTCTTGCTATTGTGATAAAAAAATTTTTTATAATTTCTTGCATAATAAAATTGAGGAGTTATTTTTAATAATTAATTGAACACATTCAGTATACAATACATTAATGATTTTCTTTTTTATTAATTTAGAAGAGTTTTTTTTTTCAGAATTTTAGAAGTTTTCCATATAAAAACTAATTTGTCTAAACTAAAGTCTTACGAACTGATTAATAAAGTGATTTCCCAAGTTAAGATTTAAGTCGACGAATCTTTGACTGGTTTAAGGCATCATTGACCGAATTCTTCACAGGAACTAAATGTTTCTTTTTCTCATTTTTTAGTTGTATTAGTAGTGTTGATAATAACAATGCTTATATAGTGAAAACTGCAATGTCTTTCTATAACCCTTTGCAGTTGAATTAATATTTCTTTAATGCTTCATTCCTATCTTGTTTTTTTATTATTCCTTAACGTTTACACACACACACACATACATTCTCTCTCTCTATCTCTATCTCTCACTCTCTCTCTCTCTCTCTCACATACCCACATTCACACCCCACCACACACACATGTATGTATGTATGTATGTATGTATGTATGTATGTGTGATATTTCGTTATCTTCCATGAGAAGTGGTTATTCAAAAAATCTCTTGGTTTGACTCTAATCAGTATTTCTTTGCGTAGCCTTGTAGTAGCAGAAGCAGTAAGCTACACCCGGATATCATAATTAAAGTGACCCGAAAAAATTCATATTTCTTTAAAAGACATTCTGTATTTACATGGTTATCAATCATTTTCTAAAGGAAATTGCCAGTGTATCGTAGACAAGATGTTTTGTTTTCAGAAGCACCGGTGAACTCTGATAGAATTTCTATATTCTGGTCGACAAAGGGGATTGTGCTTGGAAATTATGTAACACACATAGAAGACAGCGGAGAAGAAAGAAAAAGGAGAGAGAATAGAAAAAGAGAGAGAATAGAAAAAGAAGGGGTAGGGTTATTATGTTTCACTCCCAACATTCCCAAAAGCTGGTTTACTTTTTAAACAAAGTGAGCTCATCTTGCTGATCCTATGATCTCATATTGTTTCAATTTCCTTTTTTTTTAATCTCTCTTTACTTATTGTAATGTTATGCAAATAACAAACAAACAAATGTTCTTGACAAACTTTGAAACGTGTCAGTCGCATTTTATCGCCCATGGTGTTATTCTTTTATAGTTCGTAATGTTGCTGATGTAATTTCATCTTGTCCCCCATTCTTCAATTAGTCGTATAGTAATTATCTATGGTTTTATTTAGATCTCTTCCTGGTTGATGAGTAAATTTTGGGATCCACCCTACGTCTAAACGAATACTGGAAGCCTTCCCACTGAATGTGCTTGTAACGACTGAAAAATCACCTCGTGTCTCGGAGTTTGTGCATTTGTATGAGAAAGAGGCTCGTGAACATGAGTGTGGATGCACACACGCACATTTATGCACACAGACAAAGACGTCTGCTACGTGTATGGTTGTACGTATCTAGGTAATAAGATTAGTCTAGTTTGGCATAAGGCCATGTGTGTAGGTGGCACTTACTAAAATGCATAATACACATGCTTAAATGGAATAGAGAAAATAACTGGTAAAAATTGGACTTTGTACACTTACTTAGATTTTCTATTTTATTGGAGCAATGTGTGTGTGTGTGTGTGTGTGTGTGTGTGTGTGTGTGTGTGTGTGTGTGTGTGTGTGTGTGTGTGTGTGTGTGGATAAGTTTTGTTTGCGACTTCCCAGGACTAATAATCATTCTTTAAATTGTGTTTATGCAATCGGAATCTTAAGGCATTTTGAACATTTTTTCGCCTCTTAATGTCGACCATAGACCTTCGTATACATTAGAAAATATTAAAGATTTTAAGGGCATAAGAAAAACAATAAAGAAAGATGATTGCTGTCTTTCTAGGTGTTTGATTGTTTTTTGGGGTTTTTTTTCTTTATGAGTTTAAGTAGCCTCACAAACGTGTCACTTGAAATGGAATCTTTCACTCTCCAATCTCATGATCTACAACTAGACCAATCTCAAAGGAAATGACTTCGCAGAGCAGCGATGCATTATTTATATTGTACAATAATGTATGTGTGAATTTAAAAAGTAAAATCTGAGCAGTTTCTTTTAACCTCGTATTTATCAACTATGCTTTTATATCTTTAGTATCACTTATAGTATAAGAGACTTACACATATATACATATATTCTCACAGAAACATAAGTATATATGCATATACTTATCCAAATATGTTCTGTTAAATTTCACCACCAAGGTCTGTCTTTTTAATGTTTTTCATTGTAATTTTTCAAATGTCTAAATAAAATTTTGTACGCCGAGATTAAAATCGTGGGTAAACTATCCAAAGTTCATATTTTGTTCTGATTTTGGTCAGTTTATTCATAATTTTGAATCCGATGAACAGTTTTATTAAAAAAAATTGAAAAAATAAAAAAATGAGAGATAGATCTTGTGAGGTGAATTTAACAAAAAATTTTATGAATTCTTTCTACCTAAATACATCTTACACACGCGCGCACACACACACACACACACACATATATATATATATATATATATATATATATATATATATATATATATATATAATATAAACTTTTCTCCATATCACATTCTCTAACGAAGCTTTAATAAAAGTGAATATATATATATATATATATATATTACATTAAGCTTCAGCCTGTACAAGGCTAGGGGCAGGTTAAGTTAGAGGGTTACGTTAATTTATGCGGATAGAAGGGGGTGATAATGGTTGATTCTATACTTGAACAGGTTAAGATTGTAGTGAACTGGGTAACATCCTCTTGGGAGTCAGTTCCACAGAGCAGTGGTTTGAATGGAACTTACTTCTCACCGATGGAATACGGAGGAAATGTGAATGGTTTGCTACTATGAAAGTGGTATGGTGTGTCATAGCCGTGATGGTTTGAAATGTTGGAACCAAGGAATGTTGTTCGTCCGAGTATTTTCCATGGAAGCAGCGATAGAACAGCGAGAGGCTTGTCACATCCAGCCTGTTAGAGAGAGGTTAGAGGTTGGAGATTATATATATATATATATATATATATATATATATATATATATATATATATATATATATATATTTCTTGCACGGAGACAATCTCATTCGCTGAAATTTGGATACATTTGTCCCAAAAGACGTACTGGTCTACTAAAGTGCTCTCATTTAACCATCATAGAGAAACTTTCCTGCTCACCATCAGTATGGCTGATGCTCGTTTCCAGGAGGGCGTCTCACTGCGCTTTCTTGACCTCACATTTTCGACTGACTTGAAGTGGAACAACTACATTGAATCAATAGCTGCATCTACTGCAAGGAAATTTGGTTCATTGTGTCATGCCACAAGTTTTTTTCTCGCCAGAGTCTATCTTGCACATTTACAAATCTACCATTCGTCCGTGCGTTGAATACTGCTGCCATATCTGGTCTGCTGCCCCTGCTGTTCATCTCGAGATTCTTGATAGAATCCAAAGAAGAATCTTTAATGTAATCGGCATTTCGACTTCAGTCACTTTCTCACAGACGTGATGTTTTCCCTCTGTCCTTTCTACAAATATTTTCATGGCACCTTCTCTGACGAGTTTTTTTTCCCTAGTGCCCCGACTACATGAATTTAAGTGCGCTACCAGATTGACATCAAGGTCCCACCCTTTTACTGTTGAAATAGTTAAATGTAGTCACCTCTTCTACTCCAACAGCTTCTTCTCTCTCACTTCCCATCAGTGGAACTCCTTTCCGCTTACTTGCTTTCCTGATAGCTACAATTTTCAAAAATCTAAATGCAACTTCAACCGCCATCTTCTGTTGACTTGAACTCCGTTCATCTTTTATTTTTTACTCATTCCCCACTATACCTAGTGTTTTTCTCTTACTTTCACTCTCTAACCCCCTTGCTTGGGGTGAAATGATTTTAAAAAATCATTGGATCCAAAATTGCAGGTGTTATATCAGAGTTTTCTTCCTTCAAGGTAAAAATCTTAATATATAAAGACATCTCTCATAGTCGTTTGCAGTGCACTTGGCTACCAACCCAGGTATTTCTATATCCCCGCTCATATACGCACACATAATGGCTAAATATTCAAGAATATCCGTCTACTAGGGCGGTTAGCAAATCCCTCCTGCATCCACAGAACCCACCTGTGGTTTATACTGCAACTATACTGAGCAGACCTTAGTTACAGTTTCTGGAAGAGAGCGCATTATCTAGCGAGATCAACAATCTGAACAAGAGCAGCACACTCAAACCCTCGGTCACGATGACTTGTGACTTCGGGATAGCACAACCACCGACGGCTACCCGATTTCACTCACAAGGCTTGGGTCAACCCGTGGTATGGTTTTCATGCACTCTTTGATCACCTCCACCAAACCGATAAGTCACCTTCCTGACAAATCGACTATGGTGAGATTCGAACCCGGGCCTCATGGTCAGAAAGCGAACGTTCTAACCACTCAGCCAACTATTCACACACATACATACGTAATATATACATAAATACATTAGCGTGCAATAAAGAAAAATGTTTCACTTTGCATATTTACTCTTTACTTACGATAAAGAATAAAAAGGATTGCTGAAAAGTTCTCAGCCAGTTTAAGAAAGGATTCCAAAATAAATATTGAAGTTTGGTCATCTGATCAGATTTGGGGAACTGGGTCGGGCTGTGAACTTTTCAGGATACCCCAGTAGTATTTCGTGCTGGTGACGAAAAGAAACTTGCAGTTACGTAATAAGTCGTCAACTAGGAGTCTTCAGAACCATAAGAATCTGAAAAGGGATAAAAGTATCACCTGTTTGTAATACTGAATTCCTGATAGTCCGTTAATAAGCATTAATAACCAATTACCAAGAAAGACAAATGATCATCAAGCGAAATCAAATCAAAGTCACTCATACGCCAGATGATTCTTATTTTAAAACAACATGAATAATTCCTGAACACGACTTTCTTTTAAAGGCGACACAACATAAATATGCAGAATAGGAAAAGCTTGTGGAATTCTTTGGAAAACTCTTTCACACACCCGCACGATATCACCCCCCACCCAACACGTACACGCAATAAATAAAAGATGAGCTCCTTCACGTCTGTCCTGAATATATTTATTCGAGAGAATTTTAACAACGTTTAGCACAAAACTGGATATTTGTTGTTCACTTTCACATTCTGTGTGCTCGACTTGTATTCCCGGCCAGTGTCTCTTTTTCTACGTAACATTCTTTCAATATTTTAATTTTCGTCCCTCCCCAACTAGACGTGCATCTAATATTTGTAAGGAATAAAATAGAAGCAGATGAGAAAACTGTAAAAACTATTTGAACAGTTGACTCAATTTCTTTTCTTTTTTTTTCTTTTTTTATTCTGTATTTGCCATTTGTAACGACACTTGAATAACTGAATATTTCTCAATTTATTCTCGAAATCAACGATAAAATAATTTGTTTAAAAAATGGTGCCTCTTTAGCGTGTGATCTCCCTGCATGGTTCTTCTTCAGCGTGTGATCTCCCTGCATGGTTCTTCTTCAGCGTGTGATCTACATTTAAGAACCTGATCTACATGCGCAATTCTTTCTTCTTCTATTTTAAAAAATAATAGCGAAAACGACATAAAATAAAGATACATATGACAGGAAATCATTTAAGAGAAAACTATGCCAATCTTCAAGATGGAACTAATATTCCATGCATCGAACAATTGTGACTGAACACTAAAATCTGCCTTCTTTAAAATATGAGAAGTGTACCAATCCAAATATTTCAATCTCAACTAGATTTTATTTGTTGGAAAATTATATGGCCGAAATTTATTTGTTGCGGTTCTTAGTGATATTCAAATTGTAGACAGGGATAGTGTATATATATATATATATATACGTGTGTGTGTGTGTGTGTGTGTGTAAATATATATATATATATATATATAATTATTTATATATTATATATATATACTTATTATTAAGCCAATATCAGAGATAGAGCTAACATATTTGATTGGATAGATGTGAGTTTAATGACCCTGGGTTTCACGATCGTCAGACGATCGCAAAGCGTCAAACCAAAGTATCACATCAATCCAACTAAATATATATATATATATATATATATATATATATATATATATATATATATATATAATGTAGTTATCCACAGACAGACTATTTCGTTGTATCTCAGATCATCAGTGTGGCTAGAACGAGATCGAATTCCAACCGATTTGGTATCAATCAGAGATTGCACCCCCAAGCTATCGTCGCACGGCAAAGCAGAAGGGAAATTTTAACTTTTTTATTATGCGAAAGACGTCAGTAGCTAGGAGAGCTCGATTCGATATATATATATATATGTGTGTGTGTGTGTGTGTGTGTGTGTGTGTGTGTGTGTGTGTGTGTGTGTGTGTATTTGTATTATCAACAAGTATGTTGCGGATAGAGTTTTGGTAGGTCTCCATGTATATTCAAATGAGACCGAATTGACCTATTGTCAGAGAGATGCACCGTGAGTCTTCTTGTTAGACATATTTTTAGTACATCCAATATAGTTATTTATGAAATTGGATTGATCAGGAACACTGAGTGCTGGTGTTAATAAAATAGCGCTCGATGTAATATAACAGAACTATAAACTATATATTAATAAATATACATATTTTTGGTCGTCACCGGTAGAACGACTCAGTGTTTCATCCACAACGCAATCTTCATGTGCCGAGTTAAGACTGACCGTTACATAATTTAAATTTTGTTAAATATATCTGGTTGTGGCAAAATGAGACAGTCCATATTAATATTATCTCCGTATAAAATATGGACTCCTTCCTCAATGCGACAGCCCGATATATTTAACAAAATTTAAATTATGTAACGGTCAGTCTTAACTCAGCACCTGAAGATTGCGTTGTGCACGAAACTCCAAGTCGTACTACCGGTGAGAAAATATATATATATATATATATATATATATATATATATATATATATATATATATATATATGCAGTATATCTTTATTCAAGCATGGATAATTAATTATGAGTATAGTAACAATGTTTTAAAATGTCTACAAAAGCATTTTTATCGAATTTAAACTAAGTTACCCCCTTACATTGTCTTACCGTAAACTGACTAAAACGGAACGCGTTTCATGTGCATTTACCAAAAATCACTATTATCAATTACATTTAATTTTTGTCTTAGCAATTCACCCCTAAAGATGATCTTTGATGAGATTACAAGTACCTGGAAAAAATAAAAGAAATAACCAAAACTACGGCGATTTTATTAATCGGCATTGTAACAGCACTAAGAAATTGATCCGTGAATTTGAGAGGATTAAAATAAAAATAGACATATATATATATATATATATATTTTATGTTTAACGTTGACGTGCCTTACCGACAAGGGCTTAAGCAAATGCTCTCTGTTCGGTAAACAATTAAATAACATTTACCGCGTATATGACGGTTCCGTATAGGATTTTCGTTCTTTGTCAAAGAACGAAAATTTTCTATGAAAATTTACGGACATTCAGGCCGGTAAATGTTATTTAATACTGTTTATCATAAACAGAGCATTTGCTTAAATACTTGTATCTATAAAATAACAACGTTAAACATAAAATATGTCTTTAATAAATAAATTGTCGGACCTTGTCCATTTCTTAATATATATATATATATATATATATATATATATATATATATATATATATATATATAGAGAGAGAGAGAAATAAAGACTACTATACTGCTTCATTTCTTTTTCATTTATTCTTCTTTTATTTTCCTATTATAAATACTTATGTAGTGCACGTTCTCAAATCACACTCGGCATTTAGATCACACGCCGAAATGGCACCAAAAAACAAAGACAAAATTATCATCGCTGGTTGTAGAATGCTAAAAATCAATAATCTACACTGTAAATTTCTGCTTTAGTTATTTATAACCCCAAAGAAGGCGATAATGCCACTGAGACATAAGGGGTTACTGAGAGTGAAAGATGTTGAGAAAAACCTTAGTGAGGAGAAACTTACGGTTACATCTAGCTATTTCAAGAGTAAAAGAATGGGATCTAATTGCCGGTCAAGCAGTACGCTTAAAGTCATGCGATCAAAGTACCAAAGACGAACGGTCATTAGAAAATTTGCTATAAAAATATTTACCGAGAAGCCACAGGAAAGTCACGTCACGTCAGGGTGGTGGAAACGTGGATGAAGCCGAGATGCCAGTTCAAAACCGATAACATTACAGATTCTGGATTTTGTCGTAAATCTCGTGATATATAGCAGGAACATTAAAACAGATGTGGCAGCAATATTCAATGTACGGAAGAATAAACATAAAAGGGATCTTTACAATTAATATACGAGATAAACTTCCAATAATCATCATCAAATTTTTTTATTTTAAAACTGCAATTTATTTATATTTTGATAAGTAAGTTTTACACACACACACACACACACACACACACACACACATACATATATATATATATATATATATATATATATATATATATATATATATATATGAACATAGAAGTCAACACTTAGAGGCGACAGTCTGTTTCATGCTAGATGCAATCGTCAGGCCACGGGTGCTGTTATTTTACTCGGCTATTTATATATACGGGTCAGTGGTGCACTATGGGTAACCTATTTTGGCGGTTATTTTACCGGAAGTTGTTTATTTGTTTATTTATTTGGGTTAAATTATTTTGCTTGTTTTTATTTTTAATTTTTTTATTTTTATTTATCTTATATATTTATTTATTTATTATATTTATTTTAATCAGTGTTTTTATTAACGTAGTAAAAATTTGTTTATATCGCTTATTTAATAGTTTTGTTTTGGTTTGGGAAGATGATTAAAGCTATTTTGAGGCTGATTGTTGTAGTTTATTCTAACTATTATTTTAGCGGGAACAGTTTTTAATTTGTTTATTACTTCATGTATTTATTTAGATTGATTATCTTTATTGGTTTTTTTCTAACGGTTAATTTATCTGGATCGGTTTGTTAGTTTATTTATTTATTTGGATGAATTTAGGTCAATTTATTTTACATATTATTTATTTGTTATGTTGTATATTTTCTCTTTTCGGCTTTTGATTTTTAAGTAACGTAGTATTTTTTTTATCGTTATGTAACAGTTATAGCTATTTTTTTCGTCCGATTTTTGGTTTGATTTTTATAGTCCAACTAATATTTTGGTTATAATGGTTTGCTAATTTGTTTATTATTTACTTTATTTATTTGATTTTTGTTTCTTATTTTTTATTCTATTTCGTCTATTCTAACAGGTGTCATTTGGCAATTTGTTTGGGTTAATTTATTTTGCGTATTTTATTTCCGTTTTGTTTATTTATCTATTTTTATTTTATTTTAAATAAATTTGCGAACAACACAATGCTTTATAAGTATATCTGGAAAATTAAAAACAAAACGCGTATCACTCCTAACATATCTTATAAAATAAGGAAAAGATCATCAGCCTACAACAACCAATCAAAAACTTGCAAACTTTGCTTGGAGGAAAAAATAGCTATCATTACCTTCCCAGACCAAAATAAATTACTAAAGAAAAGATCCGAGCTCATCTCAAAATGCAAACATGAAAACAAATTTTTACTACGTTACTTAGAAATCGCAAACGAAAAAAATAAAATAGAATAAAAATTTCTTAATAAATATATTAAATACCTCTGTTACTTAATATTGAGCACTGTTTTTACTTACACTATAGAGTATTTATATGTATTTATATACGATCGCTCACTCAGATACCTACCTATATTTACCCATTCTGTTATGTAACGATGTGTGTAAGCTGAATAACAGCGGACGTATATTTTCATAGTATACAGTGTTAAGAACCCGGTACGTAGTTTCAATGAGTCTTTTAATCTTTATCTGCTTTGCTTCCCTTTTTAGGTAAAAGGATTTGCTTGACGTAGATTTGTACAGACGAGCTAGTATTTTTGTTGACTGTTGCAAAGTCACGTATATCTCTGTTTTCAGAGGGTAAAAACTCGAAGATTTCTTATTTACAAAAACCAACAATGTTTGTGCAAAATATTTGTTTACATGTCTCATGATATGCTTTTCTACTACGCCCTATGACTTTCATATTACGAAAAGAATTGGTGGAACATGGCATGATACTCACAACCTACAGGACTGTCAATGAGGACGTGAATTTGGTATATATCACCGGTCACCTAGTCACTTTCATTGTCTATCTACAATTCTCTGTGGTCAATGACTAGAATCTTGAGTACGATATACTTTTTTCATTACTTGTGTCAGATTGGAAGTTGTCATATTTAGGTGTGTCGGAAAGAGAAATGAAAATAATAACATTTAGCGTTTGGCCGTTACGTCATTTCCATTTATTCTCCTGTAAAGTTGTGTACAGGGCCAACAAATACCACCCCAGAACACCTCAACCGGGACTGATTGGGACCCCGGGCAGTGCTTTGTGACCATCACTAACTTATCAAGATTTGCTTCATTCTATCTACATTTATTTACGTTACAAATTAAACTAAGCACAACTGACTATTAAAGGATAGAAAAATGTTTGCAGATATTGACGCCATTCTGAGGTCATTTTTTTTTCGTCCAAATACGTGATTTTGTTTTGCTCTCGAAAAACACGATATAAAATTCACGATTTTTTCATCCATAATGTTGAATGTGTTAAATTATTCAACTTTTTAACAAGAAAAATCTCAAATTGCTGATTTATTTAAGATAGAATGATCTACTATGAAATATCTCTAATTTGTATTTAGATAGATTGTATAATGTATTTATTTTCAATTTTTCTAGTTGAGTTTTTCACCTATACTGCATATGATCCATTATTGTACATAATTATATTACGATAAAAATTGTATTTTATCTGAATACTAACTTATTGAACTTAAGATGTAGTAAAATAGGGAACCTCATATCATAGATATCATAGATAACTCTGGTTATATATATATATATATATATATATATATATATGGTGTTGGTGATACAAATTCTAAGAATTAACCCATAGATGGGGTGGAGAATAACTATATTAGTACCCTTCCCAATGGTATTTGCATGTGTAAATGAATATAATGAACACGACTGGAATCCGAACTCGACACTCTGATTTCCATTTTCGATCCATTATACCAACAGCATATCCAAGCTTACAGCACCTGTTATTCCCAACCGTCAAGGTACTTACCAGGCTCGACGTTGCTTAACTTCAGTGATCGTACAAGAACCGGTATTTCAACGATATATATATATATATATATATATATATATATAGAAAGAGAGAGAGAGCGATAGATAGATTTATGTATACATAATTCGCTTTTCTTTTATTCTCCCATTAAGGTGTGTTACACACACAGAGACACGCACGCAGGCACACACACACACACACACGCAAAGTAGTAATTAGTGTGTGTGTGGGGGGTGCTGCTCAACCTTTTACTTTCAATGAATCTATGACGTAGAAAGTAATTTTATATTAGAACTTTTTTTTAAATCGTTCACATCTCATCTAATATGAATTAATGACTTCTGAACGAGAATTAGCCTAGGTTTTAGTAAAAAAAAAATTATCATTTTGAAAGCTTAAAAGCACATATCACGTCTTTTAGCTGAGGCTGAACAAATTGCTAACATAATATATGCTATTTATCTTCTTTGTTTTATAGAACTCTCTAATCAAGTGAGTGAAGCTGTAAATTTTTCCTGATCTATTATACCTTCAAGTATGGCAGCTTAAATCCTCGGCTTGGACATTCTATTTTTATTTATATTTGCTCTAAGGTATTCACTGCTGTCATTAAAATGGAAATCAGTTATTACTAATTTATTAATTTATGTATTCACATAGAAAAGTTGTTTGAAACTTACGAATATCAAACTAAATTGCAATTTTGCTAACTAAATTATGGATTCTATCTTTCTGTATGAGTATAAGTCATTTAATGACATAACAGTGCATGTCAATCATAGTAAAGATGATTGCACTAAAATGTTTGTTTTTAACGTTTCAAACCTCAGTGAAGGTGTCCATATTCATCTTTTTTACTCTATTATTTTGCTTGGTTTTGACCAAATCCTTGATTGGATGCCTTAAATAGTTTCCGCGCCGTTTTGAAAGGAATGTGTCAATTAAACACACGTGTGTGTGTGTGTGTGTGTGTGTGTGTGTGTGTGTGTGTGTGTGTGTGTGTGTGTGCTTCAAAAGTAACATTTCTTTCAGATAAATCTGTTTCAAATCATAGCTTCCTACCAAGTTATGAGCTTGGTAGATCACTTTGACCGCGTTTTCAGCGATCCTTGGTCAAGCATCAGAAATTCATCAATGTGTGTCTGAGTGCGATCGCTTTGCGCTCATGCCTCGTCTTCTGTTGCCGTATTGTAGCGTCTTTTCTTCGTCCGTTACATGGTGACAGTTAAGTCGCGTGGATATTTTTAGTAGAAATGAGTCATATTTCACTTTACTTTCACCAAACACAACATTTAGAGATCAATGCTAAGCAAACCTCCGCTTGCTTAGCGCAGAGACAACTCCAGCCAATTTCTGCCAACCGGTAACGAATGACCTTAGTATGACCCACGTTTGCCATTGACCATTCTGTCAGGTTATTTGCTTTATGGTTGCACAAAACACTAAATATTCAAAAGCAACCACATTCACCTAATACTGATGAGTCGCTATGCTGCTAATTAAGTCAACATCGGAAATACGATGATTAATTTATCGTAAGTGACATTTTTAATTTCATTTTTTTCAAGCTGCTATTTACAAAATCTCTCTAAAAAAAAAAAAACTTCTAAAATTTAGAATCTAAATAATTATATTTGGCGGGTATCACAGATTTTACAAATATTGCACAAATTTTTGTATTCGCTATTTCTCTAGTATAGTCAACTCTATCTTGTGCAATCGATATTATATGGGGGAGGGGGCTTCATCTCTCGCATGAATATCAACATTTCTTTGATAGGCTAATATTTTAACATCATCATCATCATCATCAACAACAACAACAACCACAATAATAATAATAATAGGTATGGACTTCGGATTAGATAAATGTGCAAAAGTAACTTTCAAGAAAGGTAGAATTACAGAAACACCCTTAATAGATTTAGATTTTGTCACAAAGATTAGGAAACTGGAGCATGGGGAAGCTTATAACTACCTAGGAATTAGCGAAGGAGATGGCATACAACACCCCCAAATGAAGGAAAAAAATAAGAAAAGAGTACTACAGGCGTGTACGTCTGGTACTAAATACTGAGCTAAACTCAAAAAACAGGATATCAGCCATAAACACATTGGCTGTCCCTGTGGTGCTTTAATGTCCTTAACTGGACCATAGCTGAAATTAAGCGAATGGACGCCAAAACGAGAAAGCTTCTCACTTGCTATCGCATGCATCATCCCAAAGCTGATGTTGATCGTCTGTATGTGCCCAGATCCGAAGGAGGCAGAGGATTAGTTCAACTAGAACTGTCCTACAAAACTACAACAATTGGCCTCCAAAGATATTTGGAAACTACAGAAGACTGGATGATGGTATGCGTCAAGGAACATGAAAGTAGTAAGCGACTCTACTCCGTAATGAAAGAAGCCAACAAATTCAAAATGGAGTTTCAAATGGGCGTAGAGATGCAACTACAGCACAATACACCGGCTGAAACTGCAAAATACCTAAAAAAAGACAGCAAAGACGAATGCAACCGACCAGTTACAGAAGCGATGGCAAGATAAACCGCTTCATGGCCAATACTCTGCCCGTACCAAACAAGCTGGCGTAGACAAAACCCGTACCCATCAGTGGCTACGTAGTGCAGGGTTGAAAGCGGAAACTGAAGGTTTTATCCTTGCTGCGCAGGACCAATGCTTGCTAACTAGGAATTATCAAGCACATATTGTGTCAGCCCAAAATGCAGATTATGTGATAAATATCCAGAAACGATTGATCATCTTGTATCAGGTTGTACGGTGTTGGCACCCACTGAATATAAAACCCGACATGACAGAGTGGGCCAATATCTGCACTGGAAAATCTGCAACTTCTACGGGAAGGAAACTGAAAGAAACTGGTATGAACACCAACCAGACCCGGTTACGAAGATAGGACCTGTTACAATTCTATGGGATTACACAATACACACTGACAGAACAATCAAGGCCAATTATTAAAGACCACAAACAAAAACGGTGCCTCCTTATTGATATGGCAGTCCCTGCTGACTGCAATGTATCTTTGAAGATATTCAAAAAGTTGTCAAAGTACAAGGACCTTGAAATAGAAATCTCGAAAATGTGGCATATGGGAACATCAACAATCCCTGTTGCAGTTGGAGCCCTAGGACTGGTTGGAAAAAGATTGCAGTAGACTAATTGAAGGGGATTCCTGGAGTCCATGCCTCAAAGATACAAAAAAATTGTTCTGACAAGTTACAGCCCACACCTTACGAAGGCTTTATCTATGTAATTTAATTTGTTTTTGTTTTTTTATCAGTGGAAAGTGTCATGACGCCATTTCTAACCTTAGGTCCCTGGGCGGGACTCGGAAAGAAATGTGTAAACGCCAGAAATCAAAGAAAATACAAATAATAATAATACCCTAATGCTACAAATACCTTGATATTGTACCAGTCATAGTTCTCATGGCTTCCGATCTTAATTAATCGGATCTGTTAACATGTAATTATTATTATTATTATTAATATTCCCCTGAGTTTATGTTGTGTAGTCATTTCCAAACCAGAGACCTAAGGTCAGAAATGACTTCATGACATCCTCCACTAATCATTTTTGATAAAAAAAAAAACAAAGCTTAAGATTACACATATTTACACAGATAAAGCTCTTCGTAATGTGTGAGCTGTAATTGTGAGTAGAATTTTTTGTATTTCTTTAAGGCATGAGCTACCAGGTATCCCTTCAATAAGTCTATCGGAATCTTTTCCAATCAATCCGAGGGCTCCAACTACAAATGGAATTATTGATGTCCTCATGTGCCACATATATTTAAATTTTCACCTGAAGAACTTTGTAATTTGATAGTTTTTTTTAAAGATCTTCAAAGATGCATTACAAACTGCAGTGATTGTCATATCAATAAGAAAGCACATTCTGTTTTAGTGGTCATTGACTACGATGTCTGGGCAATTAGCTTTGATTTTTCTATCTGTGTGTATTGTAAAGTCCCATAAAACTGTTACAGGTTCTATCTCTGTAACTGGGTCTGAGTGATGTGCATACCAATTTCTTGCAGTTTCCTTCCCGTTAAAATGGCATATTTTCCAGTGCAGGCATTGGCCTACTGTATCATGCCGAGTTTTATATTCAGTTGGTGCTAAGACTATGCAACCTGATACAAGATTATAAATTTTTCTAGATATTTATCACAGATTCTGCATTTGGGGTCAACACAATTTTATTATTATTATTATTATTATTATTATTATTATTATTATTATTATTGTTATTATTATGTGAATTGAGACTACAGTAAGCATTCCATTCATTATCACAGATTTACTTGTCAGTTGCCTAGGAGATGATGAAATGTGCACCTCTTTTCATGATTGAAAGTAGTGGGAGAGCATTATAGCAAGGTATCGAAAGGGTTCTTTTTTTCCGTTTAAAGGGTGAGGCAGCCAAGGTGACTTGTGAGTCACATCTAGATACTTAGGAACATCTTCAATCGGAGACCATCTCAACAAACTGGGTTACCCGGCCTGAACTGGATCCCATCTGAAAGTTTACGCGCTGCTTTTATCAAAAACTATCGCCGTATCACACGCACTCGGCTGTGATGCCCGTTATATCCTTATAAGGCTGGGTGTCATGATCTCGAGCCATGAGAACTATGAATGGTGTAGCATTATTATTATTATTATTATTATTATTAAAGTACTAGCTGGCGTAGTCAGTAATTCCGTAGTCAGCAGATGTTATCCCCAGTTCCCGTTCTCATATCCTTTCTTCGATTATCCGAAAGTAACAATTCAAAGTAAACCTGAAAAGAGCTTTTGTGCGTTCACTGAGAATATAGTCCTTAGGGGAGGCGAGTGTTAAAATAAATTGCCAGTTCCACCTGGGGGCACCGAGGAAGAATAGATCCCCACTTTCACCTTCAATGTTCGAAATAATCGCGTTATAAACACCCAGTTGGTCCTCCATTAGTTTGTATTCGTTATCAGCTATCAACATTTCCTCGGTGTCATAGCTGGTCTCCCGCATGTACTCAACTGAGATTGTTTGCTACCTGCTCAGGTTGAGGTTGGCCAAATATAGCAATTTCTTGGTCTCCCATAGCTTGCACTGCGATATCCAGGTCAACTAATGCCTTATTGTAAATGGCATCATTGAACGTGACAATTTCCGCTAATGTTTGCCTTTGGATCCTTCGTAGAATCTTCTCTGCTATGCTGGTTTTGTGGGTCTCCCAAAGCCTGAGAGGCTCATCCAAGCCACATGTCATCAACATGATGGAAAATTGTTAACGCAGTTGACTTGGTGCTTTACTGACTGCTGTCTTCTCCAGTTTCTGGTCCCAGTATGCATCGTCTTCCAGCAGTCCATGTTTGACGCAGGCTTATCTGTAGGTTGTACAGACTTCTCCATTATATCTTCGCAGGTCTGTGAATGATGTAGGAGCTTTGACAGTGTGCAGAAGCAGACGCAGAAAGAAGCACTCCTGCTGATTGCGGGTGCACAGTGTTACACCCGCCCGATAGTCCCGCTTTTGAAGTCGGCATTTTCTTCCAGCCCTAATCATGTGCTCCTTGCTTGCACCTTCTATTGTGTACCCAGGTGTAGTAGACGGGAACCTCAACATAAAGCAGTGTTCGGCAAAGAGGTCACTCTGGCATAATTTGAAGAAGTGGTTTCTGGTGTATTCTCAACTACGTTTCGAGTAGTATCTTCTGCGAAATATACACACAGGGTATTTTCATGATGAACAGCTAGATTCACTACTGTTTGATGCCGCTCGTGGATTTCGAAGCACAGGTTGCGCCACATTGCCTCGTTAGAGGAAATATATCTTCCTAGCTGACATATAGCACGAAAGAAACATTCAAACAGGTTGTTATTTCACAACAACCACACCTACGATATGCTTTTTAAGGGTAGGCTGAAATATAAGCTTAGGTAAAGTTTCTATTCGCAAACAAGCTCAATTTAAATGTTATTTTTATGTTTAAATGATCGAATGAATAGAGCCATTTTTTTTATTTAATAATTTCGAACCTGGCGAATTTAATGATGCACATGGCGAAATTTGAAACGAATTATTTTTTTTAATGTAAACAGAGATAGTATTTAAAGAAAAATTATGCTAGATTAATGTATTAAATAAAGATTTTATTTAGAAAATAACCTGTGATTCGTTCAGATGGTGTCCACTAATTTTTTTAAATCCAACAAAGATCCATATCTGTCTGAAATTTTAAGCTTTATAAGAGTTATTAGGATTTCGTAACACGTGTATCTTAATTTCTAAAAGGTTTGCTAGACCAATTATCTCCTTTGCATAAATACATTGATAGCCTGTAAACCATAGACCCCAGGGCGATTTAGGGATCCTAGTGGTCCTATTACAGATTTTTATATAAAAAAAACAATTAGCCTAATAACAAACTGGATGTTAGTGTAACATGTATGCAAATTTTCATCAATATTGGTTCACAGGTTTAGGCGGTAACTTGATTCAGACAGACAGAGATTGACATTTGATATATTTTTCCCGTCAATTGGTTGGTTTGTTTCTCTTTCAAATAATAATAATAATAATAATAATAATAATAATAATCTACTATATAATAATTACCGTTATGTATTTATTGATTCATTTATATCTTTCGTATCACTCTCTTTAATGAGAAGGGAGGTAAATCCACTTATGAGTGGTTACTTATTTTAATAATATATACAAATAAAATATGTATTTAGACAAAATTATTTGGCGGGTAAAATGAACCGTTTAATTAATCCGTTCCCTTACTACTACGTGTTTTTTAGGCTGCACTCAAGCCCTTCTCAAATATGTTTGTCGTCGACTAAGTGATCATCTTGTTTCAATTAGGTTTTGAGTTTGGTACTGTTGTCATTGTCTTTCTTATTCTGTTTTGTTTTTCTTTCGAGGCGTGTTTCCATTTTGAGTCACTGTTAAAATTTTCAATATGAAAAAATATTGAGCAAAAGCGATTTATATAAGGCCAAATCAATGAGTCATAGCAAGTATTGACAATCTAAAAAATATAAAGGAAACAGATTAATTAAACGGTTCATTGAATTCTATTTTAGTTGTGAATCATTTATCTTCGCTTTATTGAATCTCAGTACAATGTTTCAAGACTTTTGTTTCATTGCATCCCGATATGCAAATTTTCCAACAATTGTCGTCATTTTTTACGCCAGGGTTTCACCAATAATAATAATAATAATAGCTGCAAGTGAAGTAAATGAAAAGCTGTTAAAGCTGTAATGATTGCATGAGAACTGAAAAAATTATAGAAATAATACTTGTAATTGTTACCCATCATTACTAATATGCTTAAAAGAGTCTCGAAAAACCTTGTGGAGATGATGGAAGAATTGGATGTTTTCTTTTCTTTTAATCAATTCACCTCAAGCAAGGTGATAATGCCACTAAGACGCAAGGGGCTACTGGCGGTGGGGTGAAAGAGCATTAGAAGACATTAGAAGGAACCGGAAACCCAAACATAAACAGGAAACAAAGGGATAAACATCTACTCCTGTTCAAAAGACCGTGGAGGAGTTTGAAACGAACGAATCTATCTATTCTTATTAAACTGGGGAAGAATCGAAATTTTCTCGAATACTAAGGAGTCTACTGAAAAATTAATTGCCATAAAGAAATTTAAGAAAAATTAATTCAAGAGAAATTAATTTTTATTATTGGATTATTATTATTATTATTATTATTATTATTATTATTGAGCAACTGACCTGAAAATAGACACAAAAATATTGAAAATTTCATTTCTTTTAAACAACATTATCGTTATTCTAATGTTAAAAATCTTCGAATACCTACCAATTCAGACCTTACACTTTAGATTGTAAAGAATCTTGACCCGCCCCCTGTAAAAACATGTACCCTATTATTGCTGAACATTTTTTTTTACTTTACTCTTCTTTTAAATGCTATACCCTTTCAGAATATAGGTGGCCATGGCTCTCCATGTTTTTTTGGGGGGGTTTGTTGTTTTTTGGGCTTTTTTAATATCGGTGAATAGCTATAATTTACCGGTTCCATGGATTTGAATTCAAAGTATTCCTTCTTGTAGACTGACTCACACCCAAGAATATAGTATACATCCTACAATACTCCTTTCCAAAAAGGGCCAAAAATATTAGATGCTATTTCCGCCTGCAAAAGACTACGCAACTCATATGACTTAAGAACTTCAGTTATTATGTTTTCCGGGCCTGGGCCTCATGTGGTGATATATTATCTCCACGTAAGGCCCAGACTGATGCTTCCAATGTGTCCCCATCTTCAGACTGCACCCTATCACAGGCCAGTCAAAACTAGCGAGCCCAGTCTGCCCTGCTATTTTACCTATAACTGAGGGGAGAAAATGGATTCATACCTTTCTCAAGTGTATTTGTGAGAAAGTGAACGTAACGAACCCGACGGGAATTCGAACTTGGTTTGACTATTTCACTTTCCGTGCCGCTAACCGATACACTACATGGACATCCTAAAAGGGACCAGCTTCCAAGTAAATGCTTATTGGCACAAATATTAGCGGTCAATAGTTACCTATCCCCGACTAAGTAAATGCTTATAGACTCAAATGTTAAATATCGGTCATAAAATCAACCAACCAAACTCGAACTAAATCTATAGAATCCAGTCTATCCAGTTATTTAACCCATAGCTGGAGCGGAAGAAAATAGCTTTGATGTGAAGTAAATATAACAAATTCAGAATTCGAACTCGGTTTGCCGATTTCACTTTCCGCTCCGATAGCCGTTACGCTTTTTTTCATTCACTTCATTCATCTTTTTATTCACCTTTTCACTCACTTCATTCAACTTTTTCAATCGCCCTTTTTATTTATTCATTCATCTTTTTTATTTACTTCATTTACCTTTTCATTCAACCCTTTCATTCAATTCATTCATTTTTTATTCACTTCATTCACCTTTTTCATTCACCATTTTCATTCACTTTTATTCACTTCATTCATCTTTTTCATTCACTTCATTCATCGTTTTTATTCACTACATATCCTCTTTCACCTCTTTCATTCGCTTCATCTTTATCATTCACCTTTTCATTCATTTCATTTAACTTTTTTCATTCACTTCATTAACCCTTTTCATTCACCTTTTCATTCATTTTTTTCACCTTTTTCATTCACTGATTTCATTCACCTTTTTCATTCACTTCATTCAACTTTTTTATTCACCATTTTCATTCACTTTCTCCGCATTTTTTGTTCACTTCATTCACATTTTTCATATCCATTTATCATAACAATAAAAATCGTCCGAACAGAAATCTTTAAATGAACCTGCTCATCATTTATTTACATACATTAAACCCACTTTTCCTGTTCTTAAATCCTGCACTTTCTGGAGTATTGTTTATGAAACAACTGTGTAGATTCTCCCACTCTCATGAAACATCTTATCTGGAAAAGAATGGCTCTCATGAAACATCTTATCTGGAAAAGAATGGCTCGGATTCAGGTATAAAACACAGGCAACAGATATATCTAAACTAGAAATAGGCAGCAGATAACTGAGAAACAGACTTTTTGCTTTAAGCCATCTTCTCAGTTGATATTCTATTAAAAGAACCGTGTCTTGCCAACAATCAGTCAATTGTTGATAGTTTCTTATTGGCATCGACTCTATCTAGTTCAACTGACTAGCTTATCCACTTTATTTCTGTTTGCTGATTACACTGCAACGAATGAAAGCAATGGATCTTAAACGAATATTCAAACGAACGATTAATAAAATTCAACTCCTGATTAGTCGACAATCGCACGCCCCTGCATTTGCTCCAACACTAATATTGAGAGAGGTGACTCTCTCAATATTAGTGTTGGAGCAAATGCAATGTCTATAAATCAGTTCTCTTTCTTATTTAGTAACGAGAGTTACCGACCCTGTCCTACCAAATATGCATCAGCCCTTACTGCTGTCAAAATATATCGAAAAAAAATTATTTCATAGGTTTTATGTTGGCGGAGAGTTAGGATTATAGGTTACAGACAGATAACTTTAAGGTCCAGAAACGATTCCTTCTATTTACAGAGGTAAGGTTTGTTACTCGGATTTAATATACAAAGTCTCAAAACAATCTCAGGTAGTAGTGGGAATGTGCCTTACGGGCGACTATGAAAAATATCTGACAAAAGATGAGGGACGAACGGATTAATTATTTAATTTATGTTTTAATGTTTTAGACAGTTTATAGCAATCAACACTGAAACTGTTCTTTTTTTTTTTTTTTTTTTTTTCTTCGGGTGAATCTTTCATACTAAACTGATTAATGAGTAAACTGAGGCATATATATGAGTAAAATGTTAATGTATCTTTAACTACATTTATCTGCTTCTCTCTCTCTCTCTCTCTCTCTATATATATATATATATATATATATATATTACACAACAAAATTACCAATTTCCTTATGTGGGTACCTTGCGTCAGTAGCACTCTACCACAAAGCCTACTTACATTAAATATCTTTTTATCAGAAAAAAAACCCCAGCAATTTGTCTTTCAAATTAACACACATATATATATATATATATATATATATATATATATATATATATATATATATATATATATATATATATATACACACACACACACACATATATATATATATATATATATATATATATATATGTGTGTGTGTGTGTGTGTGTGTGTGTGCGTGGCTAGTGATTGAACTTTGTTTTATCAAGATGTTCTCTCGTGGGCACATTGATAACGGCATGTTTCAGCTATAGAAGTGGTTTTCCTGTCAAAATCCCAGTCAAAAAACACAATTTTTTATTGGTATGACTTCTTGATCTAGGCCAGTTGTTATTAATTTCACTGTTTAATAAAATAAAAAAAAGAAACAATGATATCAACTGAAAAACGTGTCCCCGCAAAAACAATAAAGCAATAAAAATATGTATCCATGCGTGCGTGTGTGTGTGTGTGTGCTCGCAAATTTATTTAATATGTAACAGTTTTTCCTTCCTGTATTGGTTACGACGGAACCTAGTTACTGGTTGGAATGCAGTGAAACTGGAATAGTGAACACAATAAATCACAATTCAGTTAAATGTAAACAGCATGCAATGTATATATAAACTTAGATATCAAATTGTTTCCATGATTATCATAAGAATGTTGTTGTTGCCACGCAAGCATCTCAGCTAAATTATTGATAATTACTGATCCTTAGAAAGTATTCTAGTCTTCATAAATACTTTCTATTTTGATGAAAAATGAAAAACAACAATGAAAGAAATTCTTTTCTTCTGTATGATGTGTTCCTTCAGGACGTGGCCTATCATGTTTTTTTAGCAACTTCCTTTCCTTTATAGCACGATTTCTCTATTTTCTATCTCTCCTAATCCCTGTTCTGCCAACCATTTACACAATCTTGTTAAATAGATTATTCGCTGCTTTCCTCTATTTCCCTTGCCTTTACTATGAGTGCAAAATTCTCCAAACCCTCTTTCCTTATCATGTGCCTTAGAATAGTGTCTTTGGGATTTTAAGTATTAGTGTCCTTTTTATTTCCATTTTCCCTAAATCTTCCTCATTACTCACATGACCAGTCTATGATATTTTCAACATCCTTCGCTTTTCCATTGCCTCAAGTCTCTTTTTCAGCTGGAAGGAGATGGTCCATCCTGCACTGTCATATAAGAAGGTTGATATGGTATAATAGTTCAGTACACTTTCCTTTGTTTCTAACGAAATTTTCTTCTTTCTTAATGATTTGCTTAGCTTTTGGAAGGCATTTTTCGCAATTCCACTGTCTTCGGATTTCGGTGTCGCATTTCCGTCCTCTGTTTAAAAACACTTCCTATATATATATATATATATATATATATATATATATATATATATATATATATTGTATTACTTGTTTGATTTTCTTCAGTTCGTAGTACGCATGTTGGACTGTTCCTTTTGCTGACAAGTCTTCTCATTATTGCTGCTTAGTCCTTACGTCTCGCTTTCCTTCTGTACGACTTCCTATATTTTCCTTTCTATATCCGCAACCAACACTGTGTCATCTGCATATCCTATGTTGTTAACATTGTGGCCGCCAATACTTAATCCTGGTAGGACTTCTAAGGGTCTTCTCTCGGGATCGCCTCTCTGTAAAGGTTAGACACATCGTTGTCTTACACCCCTTTCTATTTTTGTGTACTGAATTCATTTGCTATCCCTATACTGGCAGTTTGCTTCCAGTATACGTTCTGGATTGTTCGAATATCGTTCCCAAATTAAACAAGCTTACTTCGCATTTCAAACAGTCCTTTGTGTTATATTTTATCAAACGCATAATCTTGAAAACAAAGGTATATATTCTTCTGCATTTGTATTGCTCTTTCTGATAGCATAGCAATATTAATGGACCAAATTTAACTCAGAAACTTGAAAGACGAACAACTACATATTTTTATTTAGAATTTCAGAAAACCACTTTATTTTTTTTTTCTTCATTTATGTGGTCTGTCTCTTCAAAACGTAGGTGATCATGGTTATTCACAACTTCCTATCATTTGCAGCTCTAAGTAATGTATGACTTCTTACTTTCCCTCCCAATCCCTGTTCTGCTGTCATTTCCCTCTTCCTCTATTACTTTTGATGTCCTGTCAATGTATCCAAGCCGCCTATCCTTATTATATGTCACGGGTATTTCAACTGTCTCTTACTGATTCTAAGTATAAATATCCTATTCATTTTCATTCCCTTAAAACTTCCTCGTAGCTCATATGCTCCATCCATAGCTGATGTTCCCAAAGTGGGAGTTCTGTTTTTTATTTAAGAGGGTAATTCGAAAATGAGTTATTAACACTGAATTTTTTCTCGTAAGTTTGTGCATGAGCGTGTGTGCGAGTTACATACGGTGCATATAGAGTATGCATACATAAAAATATTTATGGGTATGTATGTACATGTTTAACTACCTGTGCTAGCACGAAGTCACAAGTCATCGTGACCGAGGTTTTTGAGTGTGTGAGCCTTAACACGCTCTCTCCCAGAAACTGTAACTAAGGTCTGCTCAGCATCGTTGCAGTATAAACCACACTTTGGCTCTCTGGGTGTTGAACAAAAATAAATTTGACTGGGCAAGCGTCTGCAACAGGGATTGGCTAGCCGGGTATCCTTGAATACGAATGGTCAGTTATTAATTACACACACACACACACATACATATATATATATATATATATATATATATATATATATATATATATATATATATTAAGAATTTCTTTGTAATTTATTCCTCAGTATTTCAACTGTCCTTGTTCAGATCAAGCTAATGGCATTTTAAACTTCATCCACGTGAAAAGTTCACATTTTTCTTCTGTAGAACCACATTACTGTTGCCTCAAGTTTCCACTTTATCTATGAGCGTTCACTGCCATATAGAATTAGTAATGTTACAATATACAGTCATGTTTAGTAATCCTTCTTTCTTGGTTCTTGATACTTAGCTTTGCTTTTGAAAAGGATCTTTTGCTATTCCGATGCGCCTTCGGATTCATGTGTCAGGTTTTTTACAATCTCTTAAAACATTTTCAAAGAATTAAATTTCTGTAGATGACGTCTACAATTTGTAACTCGCATTTTGGGCTGTTTCTTTCTATCTTCTTACAATTAATGGTTAGTCATTTCCACTTTCCTTTACTACCTTGTCTAGGAATTCCTGTATTTATCTTTCTGTGTCTACCATCAAGATGGTGGGATCTTTATATCTTATATTGTTAAGATTGTGTCCACCAAGATTAAATCTTGGTAGGATTTCTATTGGGATCGCTTCTTTGAAAAAATTAAATAAAACTAATGAGAAGCATATTTGTTTAACATACATTGTTCTTATTTTCTCATCGAAGCCAAATCTTCTCTAGACATGGGTGATTCTCTAGACATGGGTGATTCTCTAGACATGTGGGTGATTCAGCTGAAACAAGATGAACATAAAATAAATTGTAAAAATATAGAAATACCTGGTCCTCGCCTGGTTCTAAAATATAAGAGTTGTAGTAATGCCCATGATAATTGGTGCATCTAGAACACCTCCTACAAATATTAGAGTTGGGACTGAAAGAAATGGGAATTCAAGGAAGAATTTAAATTAAAATATATGGTCGTATTAGGGTTGACAAGATTAATAAAAGCAATTTCGGCAGATCAAAGCTACTTCCTGTCACTTGATATCCAGTGATAATCGCTAGACACCTATTATAAACAAGTAGAAATTATTGTTTTTAGCAATACCTATGGAAATTTCACGGTTTTTTGATGAATCATAATTGTTAAGTTAATAATTGAATAAAACCTCCTTGCTAGTTTTACGACTAAAAATACCCATGGAAATTTCCCCATTGCTTCGTTAAACATTTCAGCTTAACAAGATTAACATATTTAATAAAATATTACAGTAGTCATCATGAATATTTAAATATTACAGTAGTCATCATGAATATGAATGTAGGTGGTTATTTAAAGAAGTAAGGGGGGTATAAATGAAAAGCTTAAAAATTGACAAGGTTTTCCATTTCCGTGGAGCAGATGTTAAACACATGAGTTATCACTTTCACTAGCTTCCCTTTCTTTTATTTATTTATTTTCCTAACCTTCCCCCAAAATCAAACAACGCCTTTCATATCTTCCGTCTAAACTCGCAATCAAACAGTAATGGTCCATTGTTTATCTGACAAGGCGTCACGTACGTGATAAGGAAGGAAGGAAAGAAGGAGCGAGCAGAATTCTAAGATTATTTTTGCATAAATTACACTATTTATATTCAGACTATTGTTCTCATCTTTGTTGTTTTATCACAACGTTTCGGCCGTTGTGCCCTCCGGCCTTTCTCAAGTGTATATCGATCTGATTGACCTAGAGTGAATTCCCAATTGAACCCTTTATTTAACCTACGTGAGTAGTCTGTTCTCATTCCACTGTTCATGTATAAGGGTATCGCCTCGTTCTTATTTTATTTATGACTGTTTAGTTTATGCTTGCTCGTTTCCACTGGGGGAACTGCGATAAAAACAACAAATATGAGGACAATTGTCCGAATATAAATAGTGTAAATGATATGATTATTATTATTGCTGCTGCTGCTGATACAATACATACTATTCTTCCAGACACCATTCACATTCATATTAATTCAGCCGGTGCCGTCAGAAGTCAAGTTACACCCAATTTATTTTTGTCAGAGATTTTGAGATAAATTGTTAATATTCAGTGAATTTTCGACCCACTGTTCACTCTTGCTGTTTTTTTTTTTCTTTTTTCTATTTCAGCATTTTTTTTTTCATGTATCCAGTCTTACTGGTCTTTTGTTATTCGATGTTAAAACGTCACATACTGATGTTCAGTGAAAGAAATGGATGGGCAATAAGGCAGGTTGATTTTTCACTTTTTTAGAAAATCAACATTGTACTTGGTGTGAAGGCTGAGGTTTGATGGGATAACTATTAACACCAAAAATTAGATTCATATCGTTCAGTAATGGTTTCCCTAAATCTTCCTCATTACTCACATGACCAGTTTCCGCAGGATTTAGCTTACAAACTGACTTCAAATTTTACGATTTCAAGAATAAATCCAAAAAAAGTTAATACCTTTTATATTGTTTTTTAGTGTATTCGATAAGAAAAAACTGTAAAAAAAATTGTAAAAGATTTCAAAAAAGGCGACTCAATGAATAAGACTTGTCAGATCATTTGTTAAATCATAATTAATAAAACAATAAGTGTTTGTGTATATATATATATATATATATATATATATATATATATATATATATATATATGGGCACAAATCTCTATCTATAAAAGGCAGGATGTGTGTGTGTGTGTGTGTGTGTGTGTGTGTGTGTGTGTGTGTGTGTGTGTGTGTAACGAATGCACGGCCGCAATTTTCGACGGATTTGCACTAAAATTTACATGCACATGTTCCAAGTTAGAGGAAAGGCCAAGACCGACTTTGCATTTCCGAACTCCCATCGATAGTGGAAATAATTCATTTTTCATGCTTCTACGGCAGTTTTCATGTAGTTTGCGACCATTTTCTACTGGCCAGGTGAGAGCCCATAGCTGGCTACCACGAATAGGAAGGAAGATTCTAGTGGCCAGCGTGAGAGCCAACAGCTGACTGACACGAATGTTAACTAGCATGCTTGCATGCAAAAAAATCGATAGCTGCATTCGTCACAAGTGGGAAAATTTAAATCTGCATGGCACTTTACTCCAATTGGCTCATTCGCTTGCTTAAACTCAACGTTGTTTTTGATTCCGCAGAACTGGGTTGGGTGTGAAAAAGTATTTGATGTTAACATTCTTTTTTCATTCGGTTTTTCCAGTTACGAGTCCTTTTTTAAAGCTGATCGTTTTGTGTTCATTTTGTTTAGTTCTTTTTTTCGTAACAGATTTAATGTTTAGTATAGAGCTCAGAAAAAAATTCGTGTGAGATAGGCAAGAAGTAAGGCATGTAGCAACATCAGTAAAGGGCACTCCTTTAAAGGCAAGGAAGGGCAAAAATATTTTAAGTCAAGTGATAGCGATTGCTGTATGAGTCATACGATTTTTGAATCAAGCACGGGCAACGCCGGGCCATGCTGCTAGATATAAGACAAAATATTTTAAATTTGCATTGTTTATTGAAAATTGCATTAAAACTACAGCACTGTATAATAATATAGCTAAATTCTTCAGTATAATTTTCCTTTGAAGCAAATGAAGGTCTTATTTGATGGCACAATGATTTAATAATAATGTGCTTGTGCCAGGTATCTTGTCTATATACAATTTATCAAGGTTCAGTAAATTATAAATTTTATAAGGTTGTTCTATAAGGCTTTCCTTGATCACCAGAATTAAATTCCAACGTTACGATTTTGAACCTAAACTTAATCTTTAAACTCATTTTCTCAAAAAACGGTAAAGATTTGGGAAAAAATATTTTGAATCCGCATTTATCATGTAAAACTCTAACTTTCAAATTGAGTGCAATACGACAATTCCTAAATCGACCGGCCCTAATGTACAACACAAAGATGAATAAAACTGATAAATATTATCAAATACGAGATACCCGCAAAGCATGAAAAACGCAATGAAAACAATCGATCCGTATGGATAATAACTTCAGCTTATCTTACCGAAAAACAAACACCTGAAAAAGGCCGGAGAGTTAGCTGGCTTTTCTCTATCAAAATCTTCCCTAAGTTTTTTCTCCTTCATTTACTTATACAAATGTTATTAATCTTACTTCCAAGACTTCCAATAAATTACTGTTTTTTCATACTACTCTGGGACTACCCAATTTGTCTGCCAAATAACTTCTTCTAAAAACCTTTAAATGACATGGCCAAAAATAGTAATTAACAAATCTCTCTCTCTCTCTCTCTCTCTCTCTCTCTCTCTCTCTCTCTCTCTCTCTCTCCATCCAGGTGTTTTATTTCCCACTCCTGGGCGAAATTTCAGTCCTAATGAACCTTACGTAGCATTAAACGCAACACAGAAAGTACTCAACATAAAATACAATAAGCTTACTTGACTACACACACAGGTATACCTAATAATTCTACCAAACTAACGAAGAACTCTCAAAATGTAAGTCTATCACAATCTCTCATATGAACTTTGCACCCACGTACATATGAAAAATGACATCTCTACACCCCACCTTTATTCACCCCTTCTTTCTATTTAGTTTACTAAGTCACAAAATATGTTATTGTCTTTATATTTATTCTCACTCTCTTGTTTAAAGCTTCAATGAGTCCAGAATCAACTAATATTTCTACATAATCCCTCTCCATAAATATATCTTTCAGAAACTGTTTCTGCCCGCAACACTGCTATGCCTGCTGAGTCATTTGCAACAACGATCTGACTGATACACCTTTATATTCTCGATACACCAAGAAATACGTAAATGTTACTGGATCATATGAACCCTATTAGACCTATAATACTATATAGCAGAGGGTAAAAAAAATTACTTTTCTAGATATACTAATTCCTCGCAAAGGGGGTCCTGATTCCAAACATTCATCTGACAATAGCTGAACTTTTATTCTCATTAGCCGTATTTTTATAAATACCTAGATTGTCCGATGCTTGCAAAACTGAGCTAAAGTTCAAATGGCTGACCTAGATACTATTCAACAAGAAGCGATCCATAAATGAATAACACTCACCAAAGGGTTATGTGGCCTACTTAAAATTACGATCCACCGATGAATTCGAAACCTAAAAGCCAAATAGCATCAGAAGTTGAGAAATAAGCTGAACAGACTTTACGCTCAGGAACGCTCTACTCGGTCATCACAAACTGAACATGTATTCCGAGGATAAATAATAAATTACGTGTACGACACTTGTAGTTGCGGTAGAAATAACTCAGTGGCGGACTGGCCAAGGTTTCACGTTGCTTGATGATAAGTGGGACGCTGATATAGTGCGGCCCCTATATCAAATAGAAATGCAATAAAGAAACAAACGTTTAAGTAATGAAAAAGGAATAAGAACTTCATTAAGTCATATCTTCTCATTTTAACTTACTCAAACCCTCTCTCACATCGGACTTAAGAAATTCGCCACCTGAGGAGAATTTGAGATCATACATATTACTAACCATTGAAAAGGAATTGTTATATGAATTGGATACAGAAACAATTATTGACAGTTTCGAACAATCATCCAGTAAGCACAAATGATTGATTGCTCTTAATGTAGCGGGCTGCATTCGATGCTCTCTTGTGATTTCGAACTATCTGTTAATATGTAAATTGTGCAGTAAGCTATTAAAAATATCAACCAATTATATAAGATTCAAAATATATAACATTCCGTACTTGCATTTAGTATCTACTGCCAATAATATGTACAATACATGTAATATATCATTACAGTGTGTAATTACTATGAAATACACTTTTTCCACAAAAAAATAATTGTACTCTTTTTTCCATAATTTAATTTTATTTATTCGTTATAAAAATTAAATAGTAGCATTGTAGTTCTGGGTAAACCAACTGACAACCAATGCTTTTAGACGCAGTCCGCCAATGAAATAACTAACCAACATGGTCGCAGAGAGACTATGAACTAAGAGTTTAGCTAAACATATAGAGAAGAAAAAAAGATGTGATTTGTACCGTTTCTGGAAATGAATAATAATTATCATACTGGAAATTCTGAAAACTAAAATCGCATAGAGTTTTAGTAAAAACCATAACCTACTCAGAATATAGATTATTGTTATTTAGGTTCTTGAAATATCAAAAAATATCATGGAATTTCATGAGATATATTTCATTAAAATAAGAAAACTATATATATATATATATATATATATATATATATATATATATATATATATATATATATATATATATTAGAATTCTACAAATAAGATTTGATTTTTGTTTTACGATTTCTTTTCAAAATCTCAACAGACTTTTAACACGTCAAGATCTATTAAGACGAAGTACAACAACGATTTTCTGTTTCAAAGATGTTAACTACTCCAATGTCAAATGACAAAACAGATTATTGGGAACTTTCTTGTTTAGTCTGAGATATTTTCAGCACCATTCGGAAAGATAGATAGATAGATAGATAGATAGATAGATAGATAGATAGATAGATAGATAGTAATAAATTTGGGTATATAAAACCGACAGAGTTATAAGTTATTGACATTTGGAAAAACGTTCATGAAAGTATGTTTCGAAAATAATATCCGATAATGCATTTCGCCTATATGGCTTCATTAGATGAATAACAAAAAATGTGTTGTTTGTGCATGCATTTGTGGGTATTTAAAATAATAAAATCTTATATTACTTTCCCAAGCTTAGGTGGCTCGAGACTAGAAAAAGAGAAAAGAAAATTACTGTTAACAAAAATCGATAGATAGATAATGAAAAGACTAAGATAAATGTTTCCTGTTAATTATATTGTTTATCAGTTTTTTTCTTGTTCTTCCAATGCCTTAAATGATTTAACTTTTTGGTGATCTGACTGATCAGTGGCTGCAACTTTTCATTATGAGCGTTGCTGGCTTGGCAGTTCTCTGCTGCATCCGTGTGGTCGTTAGGAGCCTGAATTCTTTAGTAACATTTAAAGAGGCTGGTCTGATTAGAAGTTGCATTATACCAAGGTATTTGTAGTGCAGTGTAGTATGTATGAGTTAGGTGTCCCTGCACGTATTCCCGGAGGGCAAACCAGTGGCTTTGGTTTTAGACACCTTCTGGCCAGTTTGTGTTGCCATTAATGATAGTGATAATTATTTTGATTATTATCTTCTTAAGAAATTGAAAAGAAATAATAAACCAGTAAACAAAAAATCACCTACCCCCCTCAACCTTTCTTTCGCCAATATTCGTGGAATACCCCCAAATTTTTGTAGTGTATAATTTTTTTTCTCTTGAAACGTTCTCCAGACACCTTGGCACTTCAATAGCTATCTTACGCTTTGTCGAAAAGACTCTAGCATACATATGCATGGCCTCGGTATTTATATCCTGGAAAATCTTCCAATGGCAAGGAAATTGTCGCTTGAGTCACCTGACGAGTCATTCATGTGCTTTCGACTGTCGTTATTGTACTTCGTTAGTTATCTCTTTTTTCTTTATTGATCTCCTTCTCACGACTGTAATATATTTGACAAAATTTCTGACTATAGAAATGACTTTATCTCCATATCCATCTGCGAACATTTTTGTGTTTGGTGATTTCAATGCTCTTCACGTCAAGTGGCTTAAGCATTCTAATGTTACTGTTGTTACCTGTATTCAAACTTTCAATTTTTCCATCTCTTACTCAAATAGTGGATTTCCTTATTCATTTTCTTAATAAAGATCTTATCAACATGGTTCTTTACTTGTTTTGTTCCTTACCTCCTCTATTAGCTCTTGTTAGGTATCACAACCGTGTCCTCTTGGCAATTCGGATCACGCAGTTTCTCTTGATATTTCATTTGCGTCGTCTATTAGAGAGGAACCTCCTATTCTGTTGTGGCTTTGTTAGGGCCAGAAATAAAGAGACAAAGAGAGGAATTGAGTTTAATAAATATATTAACAGAAACAGTAATACAAACATATACAAACGAGAGTGTTACAAGAGTGTTCGGTCCGACTGTCAGTGCAGACTGCTGAAAACTTCCCTAAAAGGCAGTACCTGCTCCTATTTATAGCTGGAAGAGTCCATTCACAAGTCCCTTCTGCTATCACAGTACCGATTGGAACTCATTTCGTGTCTTTCTTCGAGATGCCCCTTGGAATGAGAACTGTGCTACAGATATTTCTTCTTAAATCAAAGCCGGCATCAATGTTTTTGTTCCATCTCAGAAATACCAGGTAAAACCTCAATTTTCTCCGTGATTCACACTAGCCGCTTTAGCCCACAGGAATCACTTCTTCCGGGTGTTTCAGCGTGATAGTTTCACTTACAACAGAAGCAGACACAAACGTGTTTGCTCGTAACAATTGTAAACTTGCCCTCAAAGAAGCTAAGTCTTTGCTGATAGGATTAGATTTGGCTCTCGTGACGACTTGGCAACTCTGTAATAGTGTGTTAAATAAGAGTAAGTCTTCTATTTCTCTTCTCTTCATTCAATTTGAGGTGTAAACGTCTATTGATAAAGCAGAATGTTTTGCTCCTCAAATTCTGCACTTGACTTATCTGGGGTATCTTTGCCTCTCTTTCAACTTAGAACTGAATCCCTATTGTCGGATATGCATATAACTCCGTTTATGGTCATCTAAAAGCATGTGAACTTGATGGTATCTCTGGAGTAGTCCTTAAGAAAAGTGCTCCCGAACTGGCTCCTGTTCTCTCTAACTGTACAATAAGTGCCTTGTTGCTTCCCGCTTTCGTGATTGCTGGAAATCCTCATTTGTAGTTCCTATTTTTAAGAACTCTAGAGCAGCGGTTCCCAACCGATTTTGGGCCATGCTCCACTTTGATATTTCTAAAATTCTGGTGCCCCCCCCCCGCGCAAAGCGGAATACTTACACGCGCTGATTGGTCGACAAAACATGAGCTCTTCCAATGACATGCATCACGCCCTCTCCTTTGTTGACTGAGACACGCGAGTGTGGAGGGACAGGAAATACCCTGTATGCCAATTAAACACGTACGTACATACACACAAACTATTTTATGTATGCATATTGTATATGCATCGCATGTATTGACACACATTAACATTAACACTCTTACTCAGACTCATTTGTAAACAATTCACCGTCATTAACTCACTCTCGAATTGCTCCCTTATTCTGTGGGTATAGTAAGCTGAAGGGTGCGCATCCTACGCATGCCCTACCAAAATATTACTATGCCCTACTTGTGGGTCACGCGCCCCACGTTGGGAATCATTGCTCTAGAGAATCATCTGATCCTTCTATAAGCCTATTAGCCTTCTACCACATCTTGGCAAAGTACTAGAGGCTCTAATCAATTCTGAATCGGTTAAGCATCTCACCTCGCAGGGTTTACTTTCAGACAAGCAATATGGCTTTTGCTTCTATAGGTCAGAAAAGAAAGAGTCTACCAAGTGGTGAAGCTCGGACTGTTGGTTTGGATATCTCAAAGGCATATAACAGGGTTTGGCATATTTGTCTTCTTCACATGTTGAAAGGATATGGCATTTCTTGACTAATTATTTGAACTGATTCATTTTTTTATCGATTCGCGAAATGAAAGTTGTCTTTAACAGTCAATCTTCTAGATGTTTTTTTACATTAATGCAGGCGTCCCCACCCAAGACTCCTACCCTTGGACCTACGTTGTTCCGAATTTTTGTCAACGATCTTCTGATGGCATCAGTTCTTAACTTGGTATCTATGCTGATGATGCAACCATTTATTCCTATCTTAATAGAAAGTTTGAGCGGTTTGATAAATTGATAACTGATCTAAAAAAATGATTTACATTCTGTTGTTAACTGTAGAAACGAATGACTTGTTAATTTTGACGCCTCCAAACCGGAACTTAATCGTCTGAGGACCATTTTTACCTTCCAGCAGCATGGCAGATGCTAACCCCCAAGAGGGTGACTCGTTGCGCCTTCCAGGACTAACATTTTACGCTGACATGGAAAGATTATATTAATTGCTAGGACCGTCTGCAAGAAAAGTTGATTCCCTGCGTCGTGCTATACACTTTCTCTCGCCAGAATCTATCTTATATATTTATAAGTCTACCATTCATCCTTGTTTTGAATATTTTTGCTACATCAATTCTGGTGCTTCTGATATACATTTAGAGAATCCAAAGAAGAATCTACAATGTCATTGCTTTTAACCTGGCATCTTATCCTTTCCAGTCTCCTACCCACGTATTGTGGCTTCCCTCTGTCTTTTCTATAAATACTTTTATGTTAATTGTTCTGATGAACTATCTTCTATGATAAATAAACTTTAAGAATTTAAGCGCAGTACTGGGTTGGCGGCAAGGTCCCATCATTGAAAACGCTAGATGTAACGATAAGTTCTATTCTAACAGTTCCTTTTCTCGTTTGTGGAATTCTTTTCCGGCTTATTGCTTCCTTGTCAACTTTGATTTTCAAAAATTTAAATTCAGTGTCAATCATTATCTTCTGACTTCTTAATTCTTGTTCTTTTATTGTTCTCTTTCCTTAATAGTATTTTTCCGCATATTCTCTAACACTCAGTAAACCTTTACGTCTTAGTAGCGGTATTGTCTGCTTGGAGTGACATAATTAAAAAAAAAGATAGATAATGAAAAGTCTAAGATAGATAGATAGATAGATAGATAGATAGATAGATAGATAGATGTTAATTCTAATAAAATAGAATTAATAAAAATGAATTTTCTCACATCTTTTATATTTAACTCTGCTATGTTCAATTGATGTTTCTTCAAAGTGAAAAATAAAAGCTCTTTTTCTAATGATTGTATCTGATTATTCATCCAATCAAAACATCCGTTTTCTTTCTCACTGTATTCCTACCCAACACTTAGAAATTGTCTACAGAGTGCACAATGCCGACCATTTCCTATGGCCCACCTGAAAACAATCTACAAACGTTTGCCAATCCATCCTGGTGTCAAAGAAACATTTGGAATGTAATGGAATGTTTCGCATCAATTGACTCTGTAGTCATGGCTGTAAACTTTATCGGAATGATTCCTTGCAGCTGAGAAACTAGATGCTGATTTATTTTAAAATATGACATCCGACTGAGAAGAAAGAATCTTTGTTGACGTTAGGGTATATTGTCAGTTCCAGTCAAGTAAGAAAAGGTGTTACACACATACACAAGTACATTAGATAGATAGATAGATAGATAGATAGATAGATAGATAGATAGATAGATAGATAGATTTAATCCAGTCAGAAGTCGACTCATGTACTATTGTCTGTGCATGAAAGAATCATGAGAGAGTAATTAAACCAGGTATATACTTCTTCATTCTCTTCTCTGTGAATGTAACATATCAATGGCGAAACATTATCAAGATGTCTCGCGATGAGACAATGTGCAGGAAGAAGTGGAACAATGCATTTTTACAAATGATTTAGTGCGAGATAAACGGATGCAACATCATATCTGGTGCTTCTGATGTACATCTCAAGACTTTAAATCGATCCTGACCAGGCAACTCGACATCAGTCACTTTCTCAACCTGTGTGTGTGTGTGTGTGTGTGTGTGTGTGTGTGTGTGTGTGTGTGTGTGTGTGTGTGTGTGTGTGTGTGTGTGTGTGTGTATTAAAAATATGGTTTAAATGCGACAGTATGTTTATATGTATTAAGTAACAAGTAGGAAAAGTTTTATAAATTTAACATGTTTCGCTATTTATTTAGCTTCATCAGAAACTTTGAAAATGCAATGATACGGAGTTATTTTTCTGTTTTTAAATTCTGTTTTGTTGTCATTGGTTGCGTAGAAGTAACGTGTATGGCGTTTAAATCTGTATCATTTTTTTTTCAATTCTGTGTTTGTTTTGCTTTGTTTTCATTGGTTGTTTGGACATCACGTGTATACTTCATGGCGTTTGTGCAGATGTTTAATTCTAGAAATTTTAGCCTAGTAGAAGTGTGCATTAAAAAGGGTTTTTATTTGTGTTTTAATTCTATGCTAAATATAACGAATCATCTGCAAATGTTTGGATCTTACATTTTTCAAGTATAGCTTTTAAGAATATTAGTGATATGAAGAAGTATGTTTGGTGAGCATTTATTGTAAGTTGATAATTTATTAATATTCTTTCTAGTTAATTTTTACGCAATAGGTTGTGTTCATGTTTATACAACGGTAGCATTTTTAAAATCCAAATTATGACCAATTTTGTTTCTATGTGTTACTCATGAGTTTATTGTGCTATAGTAACAGAGTTTTCTTTTGTGCTTATAAATGCTGCTGCTTTTTAGATCTGTGGCACTATCCTAAAGTGACTCAGTTTTTCCTGGTCTACCATTGTTGAAAAAAACAAAAAAAAAAACAGAAGAGTCAACAGCTAAAAGCATTAACTTCTTTCATTTCTATGAAAGAAGTTAATGAGAGAAGCCTGGATTTTGAAATTTTGGGGTTAAATTATTTAGTACTTATTTGTATTTACATGAGCAATAATTTAGCAGTACAACGTTCGAAGTATTATGGTGTCTTTGCATTTCTCAAGTTTTATGGAGAAATAAACGTGACATGTTACTGAGTTTCCACTTTGTCCGTTTGTTTGTGTGAAGCACATGAATATAACAGAAACCTAATGTTAAAACTGGTTAAACACTTAGAAAAACATATGGAATCAAGTTTTGAAGAATTTTAATAGTTTTATTTTAAATCCCCAGTGACCTTTCAAGAATGCAAGTTTCACAATACAAGGCTTTCTTTTTTATTTTTTATCTTCAAACTTTTCTTTTCTAAAACTTTCTGGTGTCGTAAATAACGACAAACCTGCATTTTATGAAACATTACAGAAGCGTGTCTTATTTCATTTTAAAACACTTAGAACAGTTAATTATCTTTTTAATATTAACAATCTTAGTTTCAAAAGATAGGAAGCTGTTGATTCATGATCGCCCACATCATGAAAGGACTCGGCTCATGGAAGAATCTTTAAAGTCGAATGGTTAGAGAATGTTAGCGTTCCAATCGAACTATGGTCGATTTGTCAATATGAGACGATCCCGGTATTCAGCTTCACGGATTACCACAAGCTTCGTGAATGAAACGGTTGGAAATTCGTTGGCGGTTGTATAGGGTGACCCCCAAAAATGGGAACGTTTTAACAATTCAATAAAACCAAGAGTGATGAAAGAAAAATATTTTATTCATAGTAATTGAAACCTTAAAACATGACATTTAAGAAACAATGATGGAATTTTCATTTTTTTTAAATTACGTCCTGTAGATGGCGTCCTCCTGTACGAATGCATTCTTGAAATCTGCTGTTGAGATTCCTCATTGACTGCTGCAACATCTCAGCTGGGATATTGTGAATTTCATTTTGAATTCTAAATGGCGAAATGTTTACTTGCTCATGGTCACTGTCTCGCAGTGTTGCCACTTGCTCATGTCTGGCAATACGCACTTCAAAAATTCCCGTTTTTTTGGGTCACCCTATACTAACATGAAGTCACAAGTTATTGTGACAGAGCGTTTAAGCATAGTAACCTTTTTCAGCTACTGATTACATCAGATTGTGTGCTCTCTCTCTCTCTCTCTCTCTCTCTCTCTCTCTCTCTCTCTCTCAGAAGCTGTGACTAAGGTTCGCTCAGTATAGTTGCAGTATAAACAACATATTGGTTCTGTGAGTGTAGAAGAAGCACAGATGTCCCTGAGCAAGCATTTGCGACAGTAATTATTTAATCACTCTATTGAACTCCCTAGTCTATCGAAACTGACCGATGACTACATTATTCTTTAAATAAAACCATAGTATTATGAACTCATCAATGCATTTTTAAATGTATATCGAGAACTCGTATTATCAAATTACACGAAAACATATGCTAAAGATAAATGCTTCAAACGTATTTATCGCCATAATTACGGACGCTATAAAAAATGAATTTATATAATTTTCTGACGAGAAAATATTTTATGTTTGTTTTCTTCGAAACTATTATTCTACGTGAGTTTAGGTGCATCTGTTTTTATAATCATTTACAGAAGAATGCTTTGAAGATGTACATCAGAGATTTGCCATTGGGGACGCAGCAAATTCTCTAGAGTTGGGGAGTAAATGTTTAGGAAGATTATGGGAAAGATTTAGTATTAACGAGATATTCACCGTCTGAACCAAGATTAGGTATTTTTTATACGCATTTGTTTATAATTTCTGCTTATATATTTACATTTTTAAATATGTTTTTAACATTTTGCTGCTGTTTCAATGTGCATTCCTAAATCCTTCAACTTCGATGATCCGGTATAGTAATTGTCACGTGACTGTTCTCACTACACCTTACTTCCGGTGATTGATGATGGTATTATACAACAATGCATAAACACGTGGAATTAATTCTGTTGCATTAACTTTGCCTCATTTACCAGTGTAATTTTAACATAGGGAGATCTACCCCATAGAAATACCTAAAAAAAAAAAATAGGATCCTGGGGAAGCATATGCTAATTACCCCTAGCGTAGATAGTGAAAAATAATCTGTTTTTACAGATGTTCGGATTGACAGATTTTCTAAGAAGGCGTTTAAAAAAAAATTCTAAAAGTCAATAATCTGACATTTTTATTTGATGCATAATGTTAATGTTAGCCGGGAAATTATTTATGAGACATTACTAAATTCCGGACCCTTGTTTTGTTTAATATTATTATAATATGTGAAATATTATTGAAATGTGTGATATACCGGACATATCTTAAAGTAAATCAACTCCAAATAATTTACTTGTTTTGTTATACCAAATTAAAGCATTGATTCTTTACCACAGGTTGTATCGTTTATCCGAAATTCCAAAATTCGAAAACCTCCAAAATCCGAAAGTTTTTCAAGTGCTGACATGACTTTCCACAAATGGAAATTTTCAGGAAGCACTGGGATGGTTCCTAGGTGATGTGCAACTGTTATAAGTGATTTCATCTGCCCTAGGTGTGGGCTCCCCAGCCCAGCTACACAGCCTGCGTTGGTAGCGATCGACATAGCAATACCTTCGTTCGTGAACTGAATCAAAATGTCAAAAAGTCCTGCAGATACCCATATGGGTAGTGAAATGAAAAAAAAAAGACAGCATTTACGTTTATCAAAATCATAGAAAGTCAAACTGTTGGAAAAACTTGACAGGGGTGTAAATGTGAAGCGTCTGACTGAAGATTTGGGGCGTTGGAACAACCACCATATACGACCCAAGGAAACAGAAAGAGAAATTGTTAAAATTTTATGCTGAAAGTCATGAGCAGAAATTAATGAAAAATAGAAAAACATTGCACGGAGCCAAAAATGATGATGTCGATTGTGTATTGATAGAATGGATTCGTCAGCGTCGGAATGAACACTGCCGCTTACCGGAATGCTGATCATGAAACAGGCGAAAATCTATCATGAGGAACTGAGATGGGTGGTGATAAAGCATCTGCCGATATAAAACTACCTTCAGGGTATATGTATTAAGCAGTGTTATGAAATGTAAAGGGATATCGTGTTTATGCTTGGGTTCCATTCACAAACTGTTTCTTAATTCTAATTCCTCTTCTTTTATTTTTTAAATGCTATATACAAATTAAGTATCTTGTATTCCATAATTCCAAAAAGTCTGAAAACCGAAGCACTTCCGGTCCCAAGAATTTTAGATAAACGACAACCTGTATTATATTTTACGTGAATTTTACAAGGATTACATGTACTTAGATCTTAAGAGATAACATTCTTTCTCTCTTCTTTTCCTTCTCTCTAGCTTTTCTTTTTTTCTTTTTTTTTTTTTTTTTTTTCCACCTTCCTTACTATACTCTTTCAACGAATGTATATCAATTTTGCTTTCAAAAAAGGCCAGCATGGTTGCAGTGATTGTTTAAGAGAAAAGTAAACTTCAAGCACCAATGTTTGCGTGGGATGAATTAAATCATTTGCATAATCCCAGATGTAACATTTCATATTTCTCTCAACGAAAGTTGGCTCACGACAAAAAATTCAGATTAACATTTTAAATCAAATTCTCACGAAAACGTGTTTTTAGTTGTCTTTTTTTGCATTTTTTTATGAACACAAGTTAACACAGACATATAAAAAAATTGAAAGGTATGTTAATAATTGCCTGCATACCTGCAGTTTAAAAAGGTGCAAATGCATGCACGCGTCATTCTGTAAATGGGGCAACTTTTGATTCCTTTCTTACTTGTTTGGTTTGTTGGCTGCTTGGTACTTTCAACAGCAACAACGACTAAAATTAGTAGCACGTGTAACTAAGAGGGAAATAATGAAGTAATAAAGATGTTCACTTTCCATACTACCTTAGACAAAAGGTTAGGAAGGAAACTCACATCAATGCGAGAACATTAGTAGACGTGAGAAATTCAATTTCTTGGAAAATTATTTTAATTAAAGGATTTTATAATTTCAACTGATAGCAACTCTAATTGATCAGTCAATGAATACCGAATATTTCCTTATATGGAAATATGGTACTTTTACCTTTATCATTACCTTTATTTATGTTACTTTTTCTGTTATCCCCACCTTTTGGGCCATTCATTCTACGGTCATATTTAAGATGACAATCCATGAAGAAAGATGTTAAATAATAGTTTAGAAAACTTCCTGAGATTGACCTTCGAGGTCAGATGGAAGACATAATAAGGAAGTCAATTTTTATTGGCTGTGCTAGCATGAGAAAAGTTTTTCAGAGAGTTGGTTCTTACACATCAAGCAATGTAGACGTGTTCTCTTTCGTGTCTGAAACGGCTCCCAGTGAGGGGAACGACACCCACTGGATAGTATCTGTCAACATTAATAAAATAGTTAAACAAAAAGTTTACATGTTTGACGTCCTTTCATCTCTGGAACCGAAACAACTAGAGATCGCCGGCCAAAAGAAGACGAGAGAAGACTACCCCCACCAAAGGGCTATAAAACAAGGAGTAAGTTCTCTATTTTTTAACATACTTAGAAAGTGTACAAAAAATGGTATCTAACACAAAACTGTCCTGGTTCATTCTAAGTCATACACACTATACAAGCCAATGAATGTTAAACATTTTTCAAATCATTTCACTTCAAGCAAGGCAATAACGCCACTGAGTCGGACTGGGTTACTGAGTGTGAGAGAATATGAGAAAGAGAAAACATTATTACGAAAAGAGAGCAATAAAAGAAGAGGAGTTACAATTAAGAAGACAGTGGTGACCTGCAAGAAGATGTGTATAATAAACCTTGTATGTAAGTTTTTAAAGATCAAAGTTAATTGGGAAGCAAGAAGCCGGAAGAGAGTTGCATGAGTGAAAAGCGCGAGTGAAGAAATTGTTAGCACAGAACTTGTTGTTACATCAAGCCATTTCAGTCTGGGTACCAAAGAGGAAAGCTCATCAGAATCATTACCATAAAAATAATTATAGAAAAGGCACCATGAGTCTACATTAGGGTGATGGAAAAATGACTGAAGCCGAGATGCTTGGTCAGAATCGATAATATTGCAGATTCTTCTTTGGAATTTATCAAACCAGATGTGACAACAATATTTAATGCATGGACGAATAGTAGACTTATAAATATGTAAGATAGATTCTGGCAAGAAAAATTCTCTAGCACGACACAGTGAACCAACTTTTTTAGAAGCAGACTTAGTAAATGATTCAATATAATCTTTCTACTTCATGTCAGCGAAAAACATTAACCTGGGGTGAGAACGGATAATTTCACTATTCAGTCAGTTATGTGCCATGTGTGATACACGCTTAGACGATCATGTATCTTTCGATACATGACTGACGAGGCAGATTTTTTTCCCGCAGTAGCTTGCCATTTCTTTCTGCGGTAGACCGGTTGCCATCCAAGGTTATAGAACCTGGTCTGTCCTGCTATTTACCCATAACTGAAGGGGAAGCAAAATAGGATACATACCATTATTGTTAACATTGCTCCATTCATAATACCACCATTTTAAAGTGCGTTATTTTGTTAGTGGTTTTACTTTGTTACTTTCATTCTAAAAGATCGAAACCATGAACACTTTGTAACAAAATTCTCCGGACATGGAGCGATAAAAGGTTGTTTGCATTTTACACATTCCATTACTCCCTAGAATGATTATATTCCCCTTCCCTTGAGTCTGTACAAATACATACAGATAGTTATACAATAACGTAGAAGCCCCGAGGTGTACAATTATCAGCTGTGGCATTTTCCTGATAAAAAATGAAAATATTTATCTCTATAATTCTTTTAAAAATATTTCTAAGTACGAAAAATAAGTTATTAAAAAAAAGCATTTAAAAATTTAAAAGGATATCAAAATTGGATCAGGTGTCATAGGAATGCATAATGATTCGTGGATAAATTCAATGAAACCTGGATTACATATCAGCATACTATTATAAAATTACAAGTAAACAAACACAAATATGCCTTAAATTGTACATTAATCATAATTCTGTTTCTTCGTTGTGCAAATTTCATTTCTGGACTCATCTCTGCGTGCCGCAATAAATAAATAAACTAGTTCAAGTGGGATTAACTGACCCTTGTTTTGTTATCACAAATCCCTATTATTGTGTTCAGGTTCTATAATGGGAAAAGAGAGGAAAGATTAGTTGTTGTGGTTGAACTTGTTTGATAAAATGCCTAATTATTCTGACAGCGGTGAGAAATGATTTCGCTTTCCAATTGTAAAGATAGAAAAGCGATATCGTCTAATTCCCCGTTTACCCAACGAAACATCGTCTAAAGACCAGCCATTTAAAATGCTATTTGAGTCGCTCTTAAGTGGGTTAATTTTTACACAGACGAAAAGAAACTCTCCGGCTTCCCAACCAGCGCAATCCTATCTTGACCGTACATATGGCGCCGCTGTGTCTAAAAAATACTCCCCACTCCAGAGAACACTCCAATTTGGAAGACATCTGCTTGTCAGCATTCGAATTAAAGTTATTTCAATAGAATAAAAATTCAGGTCTGATTTCCCTCATTTTACTCATTTTAGGCTAAATGGAAACCTTTTCTCGTAACACTAAACAATATATCTTTAAATACGCATTTACGAAGTTCTGCCTAGTCTGCCACAAGATCATAATACTCAGCTTGGAAAGATGATGGGAAAATGGTCGGTTCTCTGTACCATTAAATTCTGCTATCCTGTACCTTTACAAGAACCAGATCAGGCTGGAGTACTGCTGCCATATATGGACGGAAGCTGACCAGTCTTAACTTTCCTCTCGATAGAGTCCCAAAACGTTCTTGTAAGCAGCGAGACGTCGAAGGCCTCTCACTGCTCTATCACTAGATTAATATCGAAATTTTTAAATTTTTTCATAGTGCGTGTTCAGACGAACTAAAATCCTTAGTTCCAACAATCCTAACCTTAAGACCCGTCATGCCACGCACATTATAGCTAACCACCCTCATTCCCTTCATACCCCCTAGTGAGATATAAGTTCCACTCAAACAGCTTCTTCCCACGACCGACTCCCAAGAGGCCGCTTCCTAGATCACTACAATCTTAACCTGTTCAAGTCCCGGGTTAACCGTTATCTTCCGCACATATCCACATAAGCCGTGCCTCTTAGTCTGTAACCCTCTACCTCGAGTGGCCCTAGGGCCTTGTACAGTGTGAACACTACTGTAATAAAAAAAAAAACTCACTATATTAGCGAAGTGACATGCAAGAAGATATTTATAATAAACCTTGAGCTACGGTAGCTGCTTTTAGCTTATTACGGTACAATGTTGTACATGTAGGATACACAGTGAGGATAGCGAATTGCTTTACAATACGAGCTTACTATTCTGCTGCAATATAAAGATGCGGGTAAAATGGTCGCCCCAATAAGTACCAGAATCCTCATGCTATCTTTACATAGGTTTCAAAAGCGTCTCTGAGTCTTTGTGGATGACAAATTATTTTCTACCCTTCAACCTCTCTCTCTCTCACGAGCGAGATGTGGCGAGCCTCTTACTGCTACTTCCATGAAAAGTGCTCGGGTGAACTACATTCCTTGGTTTCACTAGTTCTAACCTTCACGGCTAGGACCCATCATCACCCTTGCACTGTAGCAAACCATCTACATTCCCTCCGTATTCCATCGGCTAGAAGTAAGTTCCACTCGAACAGCTCCCTCTCGCAAAACACTACTCTGTGAAACAAAATCCCCAGAAGATGTTTTTCCCAATCACTACAATCTTAACCTGTTCAAGTCTAGAGTTAACCGTTGTATTCACTTCCTGTCCCTTAACATAACCTTCTACCTCGAGCGGCCATACAGTAAGATTCACAGGATGAACCTTACTGTAAAAATGAATAAATAAATAAAAATAACTACTGAGTCTGTTTCTCAATAAAAGTTGATTTTCACTCATTGAGAAAATCTTGGAACCTATCGGTCTGAACGTATTTTTCTAATTTTATGATGCGAAATCGAATCTCATTTAAAAAGTTCAAGCGTTTCCAACTATGCAGGTGCACTTTTGAGCACTTGTAAGTGAATTATTGAAACCTGTCTATTGCTTAATTAAATTAAGTATTGGCTAAATGAGAATATTTCAAGTCAACTTTATTCATGTCCTGATGCACATCAGTAAATAAAGTTATCGTCATACCACATTTTTGTATTACCCTCACAGTGCTTAGTGAAACTGCTGCGTCCCTTCATAACGTGGGTGATCATGGCTCTCCACAACTTCCTTTTCTTTGTAGCTTTCAGTAAGAGCTATATTTTCATCACCCTTTCTGGTCTCTACCATTCATTTACATAAGTTCATTAAGTAGGTTACTCATTGCTTTCCTTTCAGTCGAACCACTGCACAACAGAGCTCCTAGACAGCGTCTATTCATGTAGTGCAGCCACCTTAACAGCGTGGAGCACAAGCTCTCTCTCAACATTACAGAATTCTTCCCCACCTCGCTCCAATGATGCCTGGTCATTCTGGTCCTGCCTAAATCGCTTCCAAATATTAGTTGGTCGCTGTAGAACCAACCTTCAGAAATGGGAATATGCTACTGATGATGATCCCAAATGCGGGCAATTACAAACAATGGAGCATCTTCTAGTTTGCCCCAGTCTTGAAGATTCATGTACATTTAACGATCTTGAAAGCTTAACATTCCAGGTAGGGCTCTGTGTGAAACACTGGATGGTTTTAGTGTAGCGACTCGATACGAAGAAGATTTCTTTTCTCTGTCCGTTTTGCCTTCAGTATGTCCCGTGAGTGTCAAATTCTTCAAGCGCTCTTTCCTCATAAAGTGCCCTAGAAATTTTCAACTCTTTCTATAAGCGTCTTTTTTGTTTCCACTTTCCTTAAATCTTCCTCGTTACTTACATGTTAAGACCATGTTATTCTCAGCATCCTTCTTTAGAACCACATCTCTGTTACCTCAAGTCTTTTAACACAAGACCGAAAATTGAAGAACATTGTGTTATGCGAATCTTTCAAACGAGAAAATTTAGCCTGCGTTGAGAATCCATACATGAAATCCTAACTGGAAATATCCTCGAACCGGAGACATTTTTAAAACTCTTCCTGGTGAACAGCGATGGTGGCGAATTAAGAAGAAATGTTAGGGATTCTTTTTATAATTATAACATTTTTTTTATAATCACAGTAATGACTAGTTTTAATTATTTCTAGAATTATTTTATGTTCGTTCAGGACGTTTGTGACCATGGCTCTCCACAACTTCCTATCCTCTGTAGCATTAAGCAATCTTTATTCCCTTACTAACCCTCCCTCGTTCTGCCGCCCATTTACACAAGCTCTTGTGTTTCCCTTGATGTTTCTCTTTTCTCCTTTCGTTCTCTGTGCGTATTAAATTCTCCACGCCTTTTTTCTCATTATGTGACCCCCCCACACACACATACACACAATTTTCTACTGATTCTAAGTATTAATGTCCCTTTCGTTTCCATTTTCTCAAAACTTCCTTGTTGTTCACATGTTCCACTCAATGATATTAGCAGGAAGTATAGAAAATGTAAGTTTAAAGCCTATTTTTTATTTATTTATTTTTTTATCTATTCTCTCCAAACAAGGCAATAACGCCACTAAAAGGCAAGGGATTATTTGGAGTGAAAGTGAATAAGAAAACTTTAGTAGAAACCGGAAACTCAATCCTAAACAGGAACCAGGGGATAAACCTATACTCTTGCTCAAAAAACCGAGATGGAGTGTTACAGATTTGTTAATGTTCCAGATTTAAAATAATGACAATCATTCAAAAAGTTTGAGCCAATTTTTAGATTAATATCGAAATTTTTAAATTTTTGTAATGTTGTCCGGGATGGTTATTAAAATAATAACTAGGGCGTCAACTTACAAAGTATAAGGGTCTATTTTTAACAAGAACAATACAAATATATATTTACAAGTTCGTCTGAAGTTGGAAAGCAAACCCACTGAGACCAACACCATAGATGCTTATATTCCTACTAGCATAGTCGATTTAATAAAGGTGCATCAGTTTTTTGTATACTGAAGATTATAGGTTCGTTCCCTACAATATCTTTAAAAATTGAGTCCGATTAGTAGCATTAGATTGTTGTTGGTAACAATTTAAACTACTGAAATTCTCTTTTCCTTGAGACCAAGTTGCTTATGATTTTATTACAAATGAATACGTACAAGACATTCATAATATTCAGTTGCCTTTTCTTTCCAGTTACCTTTTCTATTAGTTTTCGCGTTTACTTTATTTATTGACTGGTTCCGTTTGATGTGACTTTTTCCTGTATGGTGTTAAGTACGCCAATACATACCGAATATATATATATATATATATATATATATATATATATATATATATATATATATATATATATATATATATATATGGACCAAATATGTTAGCACTATCTCTGATATATTGAGCGCTTTCTAATAAGTACCGCGCATATAATATATAAATAATTATACATATATATATTTATTTACATTTATATACACTTTTCACACACACACACACATATATATATATATATATATATATATATATATATATATATATATATATATATATATATATATATATATATATATACTGGTGCTCGGAAAATTCGGTAACGGAAAATTCGTTAATTTTGACAAAGAAGGAAAATTCGTTAACTATGAAAAAAAGTCGATTGAAAATTGATTTTAGGCCCCCTCCCCTAAATGTTTTTTAATAGAAATGAGGCTATATAGTTTTCGCTTCTTTAAAAAGAAATAACTATTTAAACCTTAATTTATTTACTACTTTTTATTAAAATAATAATTTGAAAAGAAGATACAAGAACTTAACTTTAATTTACGGAAATTGATTTCATTTTCTTGAAAACAATACAATATATAGTAATTAAATAAATATTTATTTAAAAAATATTTATTTAAATATACTGGAAAAGGGTCTTAGCCCCTTAAACCCTTCATCCAGAAAGTATGGGCCTGATATTGTTGCAGTGGGGTTTTATCTGGAATGGAACTCATGATTTTTTTAGTTATTACTTATTTAAACGTATGGGGTGTAGGTCCCTCCAGAAAGTACAGTCATGGTATAGTGGGGTTTTATCTAGAACCCATAGTTAATAATAGTTTTTTGAAAATATTGGGGAAGAAGGCTTAGCTCACGAAGCCCCACTTCTGCAAGTACGACTCTGGTATTGTTGTATTGGGGTTTTATCTGGATTCCACGTTTTTCAGTTATTTTAAAAATATAGGGGAGTGGGGCGTATCCCCTAAATCCCCATTCCAGAAAAGCCCTAAAATCAATTTTAAATCGGCTTCTATTTCATAGTTACTAAATTTCCTACCTTGTCAAAATTACCGAATTTTCCGTTACCGAATTCTCCTAAATTCATATGTACTAGCTGTTGCTATAACTACTGATATCATGGATACGATATTAAATATGTCAGAACATTCATTTACACTCATGATTACATATGTTGTGAAACATCAAATTGTGGCAGTTGGTGAAAATGTAACAAAAACATTAGTCTATTTTAGTTCTGACTACATTTGAACATCGTTTACACGTAGGTTTTTTGGGGGTTTTTTATCGCTACTCACTGCTTTTCCAACTACTCCGCTTACTCCTATGTTTCATGTTCCTTATTTACAGCGCTAACAAAAAAAATTGGTGGTAAAGGGAAAATCTTGATATTTAAACACCGAATTTTAATATTTTAAGCATATTTTTTAAAATAATCTCAAGCACTCACTCTATAATATTGTGCATAGAACAATTTTTATTTGTTCAAGGACAGAGGCTGGAATGTTGAAATTGGTAAAAAATTTCACCTTCTAAAAATAAAACTATTTAACTGTTCCAAACGGAAATAAAAGAAGAAAGTAAACAAAAGATAAAAAATCCAACATTTTAACCTCTAGAAATAGTTTATGTGATTCTACAATATTATTTTTTATTGTTTTTGTTTTCTGGTCCAATTTTTGAAGACCGTTTTCGGATGACGGGAAAGACAAGACAGTGGAAGATTTCTTACAGCCTCCTCTTACTACATCGACTCGGACAGGTACATCCGTCTACTACTCTTACAATTACGCAGATTCCTACGCTCACTCCTTGATATGATGTCTTTTCTTTATACCTGGCTCTTGGACGAAATAGTACACGTGAAAAATATCCAACACTATTTGAGAATGTGTTATTATAAAATTTCTGATAACTTAATAACTATACATGCTCAAAAGTTGAAATTTTGCAGATTAATAATTTGATATATGTTTTAAATAGCATGTAATTTTTATATTTCTCCGTAAAATATAAGTTAATATAATTTTATGTTAAATTCGCATCCACTCAATAGGAATATTGTATCTTATTAATAATTTTCAATAAAAAGAGAATTATATTTTCTGTGAAACTGATTACATAATAGAATGTGTCTGCTATCATTTGAATTTGTCTCATTTGTTCATTTTGCGAAATCTTAATTTATATAAATGTTTAACATTTTTCTTCATCAACATCACAAAAGCAAACATTATAAAGAAAAAATTACGAGATCATTTACAAATTAGATTAATCCTACTTGCCTATACATTGCATATTTATGTAATGTCAACAGAATATCTCTCTATATATAGTTTTGAGGCCATGCCCGATTACACATAAATAACTATTATAAATAAAGATCTACTATAAATAAATTCTTTCAAGTCCATGCTTAATTATTTATAAAGCACACAAAACAGCATCAGTTTTTTTAATTACTGCAAAAATGTCTACATCTCTGAGCGACCAATATACCCAGTTCTTTTTTTGATGGCGAGGATAAAACAAAACTTACGAAAAAAGTATTGACATTACGAAAATATACTATAATTAACCTATGCTTAGGCTTGGAAACAGAAGCACCTACCGTAGTGTAATATGGTTTGCAAACTTGTCTTGCATGTCAAAGCTATTTGGATTTAATGAACTTTTTGAAAACTATAATCCCAGTTATTTGCACGTTTCTGTTTTCTAGCGTTCCTATCGTAAAGCAAATCTCGCAGCAAAATGACCATCAATCTGTTGTTAACTAGAGTAAGAAATGGCTTCTTAATTTTAACGCCTTCCGAATGGCTAATGCTAACCTCCAGGAAAGCAATTCATTACACCATGTTGGTCTCACGTTTTCCAATATGGTATAAATGACTATATTGAACTAATTACTTGGTTTGTTGTTAAGAAATATGTTGCGCCAGACAGTTATTCTCACCAGAGACCATCTTGAATGTTTATAAATCGACCGTGTATTGAATATTTGCTGTTACATCAAGTCTGGTGCTTCTGCTATATATCTCGAGATTCTGAATAAAATCCAAAGCAAGGTCTGTAATATTATCGAGGTCCTGATTTGGCATCACAGTTTCAGTCACTTTCTCCACCGCCCTAATGTAGCTTCTCTCTTTTTTTTTTTTTATAAATCTTTTCATGGCAATTGTTCAGATGATCTTTCCTCTTCGATATCTCGACCTCATGAATTTAAACGCAGTACTAAATTGGCAGCTAGGTTTCATCATTTTACTGTTAACCGTAAGTTCTTTTCTAATAGTTTCTTCACTCACACTTCTCGTCTGTGGAACACTCTTCTGACCTCTTGCTTTCCTGTCAATTACAATCATCAAAAAATTAACTGCAACATCAATCGCCATCTTCTGTCTTTCTAAATTCTGTTTTTTTATTGTCACTCATCCTCACTAACGTTTTCACATTTTCTTTCACTTTCAGTAACCCCCATGCGTCTTAGGGGCATTAACGCCTTGATTGGGATAAAGATTTTAAAAAATCGTATTAGTACTTTGTAATTCTTATTCGTTGCTACCGAACTAGATCCTATTCACTGACTAATTCAGTTTCTTCTAATAAAATGAATGACGAAATATAAAGAAAAATAGAAATCAATATTTCCACACACAAATTCTCGCATTTTTTTTGTTTCTATTTCGCTTAAAACATCCTTCACAAGGTATTTTCAGCATCTTCCTGTAGAACCACATGATTGTTGCATCAAGTCTCCTCTTTATCTGCGAGGAATTTGTCCAGCATTCACTGTCATATAGGAGGATTGATATTACATAGCGGTTCACTATTCTTTTCTTTCCAGTTTCTTAATAATTTGCATGATTTTTTGAAATTTATCTTTCGCTATTCCAATTTACCTTTGAATTTTCGTCGTCTTTTTTAACTCTTAATATTTAAATTTCTGTACTTGCTTGATTCTGACAATTTGTAACTCACTTGAGCTGTTCCTCTTACTAATAATACATTGACTTCTTTCAATTGATGCTTTGCCGTTTTTCTGTGGCCATCGTCATGTGGCAGACATCAAAACCCAAGATTAGCGTAAGGAATCAATATGATTTAAGTTTCCTGGAAATCAGTGTTTTTAAGAGAAATTTCAGGACGCTAAGAGATTTTGCATAACATAAAATGTAAAGCTATTTGCAATCATGTTATTACTGTCTTCTTTTTTTTTCTTATAAATATTATTTATCGATTGAAGCTATAAATAGTTCCGATTCCTACAAATCTCAGTTTCAAATACAATTAGCAACTTAGATTCACTCAGTACAAAAGGAATGACAGACTTCCCGCGCAATTCATAAGTCGCTGGCCTAAAAATCAAGCTGAAATGTCATTCAGCAAATTCTGACATAGCATCCGTACAAATCTCAATTGACAATTGTTGCTTTTGAAAGGAAATGATTCAGGCAATTTAAAATGTGCAATTCTCTCTTTATAATGCAGATCGTTTGCTTTAGAATAATTAGAACAGTTTATCTGAACAGTTGAACATTGTACGAACCATTAAACATTGTTATTATTACTACTACTGCTACTGCTACTACTAGTAGTAGAAGTAGAGTTTATCAGTGCATAAAAAATGACGGCAATATTTAAGTAATTTTGCAATCGCATTGTACTCATAAAATATCGCAGATTTACATTGGTATTCATTTCTTGTTTTTGTAAAATAATTCCTGAATATTAAACTTTTAAAAAGATTCACCAATTCAATTGACCAATGAATAATTATGGAATTTTATTTCCAAATTGCAGGAATGACAGCAGAATGGATGTATATAGCGTTGTTCAACATTCCCTTCAGAAACACCAATGGCGAAACTAACATATGTCATCCCATGCCGATGCTTGACATATGTTGACTGAAACGGAGATGCTTGTGTCGATGGCAAATACAATATCGAAACACCACCAACGCATCACATTCAACGTAAATAGTACTTCCACAAAATGACCATCCAACTGCTCCAAGGCCCACTACTCTTAAATAGCTCTATTTGAACAGAAGTCTCTATGTCATGACGCATGTTTGCACTGAAACTTATCACTTGCATCACCGTCTAAAGCACACACACACAAAAAACGGTGGTTTTTAGTCATTTCACCCCAAGTAAGCCGATAATGCCACTAAGACGCATGGATTTACTGACAGTTAAATAGAATGAGAAATCTTTAGTGAAGAGAAATGGCAATAAACGAACAGAATTCAGAAAGGCAGAACATGGCGTTTGACGCTACGTTTAAAATCTTTGAAGGTTTTAGGTGGTAGAGAAGTAAGAAATCGTGAAAGAGAATTCCACAGTCCAAGTGCAAGGAAAGAAACTATTAGAATAGAATAGGCAGTTACATGTAACAATTTCAACAAAGATAAGACCAAGTTATCAATCTAGTAGTACGCTTAAATTTATGCGGTCGAGTTACCAATGAGGAAAGCTCATTAGAACAATTTCCATGAAAATATTTATAGAAAAGACCCAGGGAAGCCATACTTGTGAGAAAGTGATTGAAGTTCAAATCCTAGGTCAAGTCTGATAACAATACAGACGAAAAAATTGTCTGGAATGACGCAGTGAACCAACTTTCCAAGCAGCAGTCATATCAATTTATTTCTAAATAATCACTCTGTTGTTGTTATTGGTATTAAATAAATCAAATTATTGTGCTATGTCGATTCTTAATTGATTATGAAATAAAGTTTGAAATATTTTGTTGCTGCATTGCCAATTATTTAAGATATATATTTCGTGAGAGAGAAAATGTAGTTGATAGTGGACACATCGAAGATTCTTAAAGCGATAAAGTATGGTGCACTTGTTACCAAGGACCCCCGAAGAAGAAACGAGACACGTCCTAAATAAAGGGATTCTGTGGTTAAAAGATAAATAAAGAATAAGACATTTTAGATACTTTCAAATAATGTGCACTTTCGACATGTGAAACAAAAAATAAACGCTACCCCCTGTTTTTGCAAAATATAGAAAAATCAGGGAATTATCAGATTTCATTGAAATTTTCAGCATTTATTCTGTAATAATTTAATTTTATATTGAATCGTTTTATTAGTTTTAACTTTTGTGGGAGTATTTCTTTTTTTTCCGAGTCACTTATACTCTCCTTCTTTACTTCACATGTAGCTCATCTGGTCGAGTGAATTCAGGATGATCCTAATTTTTAAATTTTCATAAAGGTAAATCCACAAGGGTATTATGTCATTAAAAAAAAAAATTATATTAAGTGTGAACATATCAAAAACATGGTCCGAAATCTTAATAAAATAATTCAGGAAAAGTCAAAAATTATTATTTTCTAGAGAGTTGCTGATACTTCGAACAGATATTAGATTTTTTTTATTAGATTTTTTTTTTTTATTTCTCTTTTGTTAGTGTCCATCAAATTCGCTAATCGAGTTGGCCGGAAGTGAAATATCTTTACTTTTTTTTGTTTAAAACTGTTTAAAATCTTAAACGTAAACTAATTTTTCTTTTTTATATATTAACTTTAGGCTATTATCTTTCAAACAAAACCACAATCTCATTTCAAAGAAAATATTTTAAATTATATAAAATTGGTTTACCAGATGATTTAGAACTACGTAGAAGTACATACGTCATTTGCTCCCTTTTTCTTAGTTATATATTGCTTTTAGCCATACCATCTATCGGTCGTTAAGCGAAGTTTCTTGGCAGTCAAGTAGGATAACACCATAATTTACTCTTCTTCATTTATAACGTTTTATTTTATATTTGTCATTTTTATTAAATTTATACTAGTCTGAGATCGTGGTTTTATAGACGGAACAAAATATAAAATTACAAATACACTTGTTTCCGAAACCACGTCATTCAGGTACGAGCAGCAATCGCAACCAGTAGGAAACTTAACAACGTGTAAGTAGAAGCGACCATCCCAGGCCACCACGAGTACTACCACGTGTTACGAAAACATCACACGCAAGACGTGCCCACAGAATATCGTCGGCACAGAATTAATAAAGTGTAGGAAAAATATAATTTCAGGCATTTTCTTTTTGTGAATCTAGCAAAATCTTTTCAAACCTGCGAGGCACATGCGACAATTACACACACACACACACACACACACACACACACACATATGCGTGTGTGTAATAACAGAAGAGACGCTATGCCAGAAATAAAGATCGTAGATTTTTTTACAAGCTGTTTGAAGTCATTTCAATCCATCAAAAAACAAACAGATATAAGGAAAATGTACTAAATATCATATTGTTCGGCACTCACCATGTGGCATGGACTAAAGGGAAGATTTTTAAAATAAGTACAAACTTATGTATTGAGCTTGATTATTTATTATGAACTTCATTGGCAGGTTGAATAGAGTCCATTACATTGACGAAGTGATTCATCATATTGGATTCTATGAACTGACTTTCTTGCCTAGAGAATTCAGCTGTCAACTGTCCAAACCATCCAAGATTACAGACATTTTTCAATTCAGATGGCGACGCAAATAATATATGCAGGTTTTGGGGCCCTTTTTTTCCCTTTTGTAGATAAATATGACCTCATAAGAACAGTTCAGTCTTTGAACAAATGTTGTAGAGGTCAAAGGTTATCCAATATATACACGTATCGGGTAAGTAGATATACTTAAAGCTTTCAAACCATTACGCTTCGTTGTTCTTACAAAGAGATTTGGAAATGGTGGATAAACGCAAATGTAATTACAATATTGTAAGGTAACGGAAAGTCATTATTGAATTCAGATATCATTCTAAAACAAAGCATTTTTTTTTCTTTTAACTAAATAATTGGCTAAAATATGGTACCAATAAACAAAATGTATTTTTACTTCTGATTTTGGCAAAACGAAATTTTCGTAATATTAATATGCATTATTTGTGTGTGTGTGTGTGTGTGTGCGCGCGCGCGTGTGTGTGTGTGTGTGTGTGTGTGTTTGTGCGTGTTCGTGTGTGTATGTGCTCCAAAGATTCGCTAAAAAAATTACGCATAATTGTTGAAAATATGCCCCAACATTTATCGTCAAAATCTTTGTGTTATTAAGAGAAAAGACCAAAAGATTTTCTATTATTAAATTATATTTATCGTTTGTAGGCTCTTTGAAATTGTTTTTCTTACGTTAGCGTCTGACCATAAATTAGTATGGAAAGTTTTAGCGCCTTTAGCGCAAAAAAACCGATTTGGAAATTCTTACAAAAATCAAATAATTGTCGGATCTTAATGAAACTTTCAGGACTTATTCACAAATGAATGGAATTACTTTTTAAATGTGTCTTTTGTAGAAAAACTTTATATTTTTTTAATATCTGTTAACTTATGTAATTTATGAAATGACAAAAAATAATTGATATTTTTATTTAGTAAAAACTATGTATTTATTAATCATAAATGGAAAAGGTCACTACAATTCAACGACCCCAATATTTTAAAAATAATTTTGAATTTATTTTATGTGTATATAAACGTGCCGATTTTTGTAAATACGGGCGTCCTTACATATTATCAGAAATTGGTAACTGTAGTAAATTTAAAATTTATTAGTAATTTTCTAACAATTCTTCAGCGAGCGTCTTTGTAAGTTAGACTATAAAACTATAATACCCAAAATTCAATAAAATATTATTTTGCTTAAAATATTTTCTTAAATTTTTAACATTAATGGCTAGTTAAAAATATATAAAAAAGCGTTCGCATTCAAGTAATTGCTACAGTTATATCCCCCTTGGAAAAAAATTCCCACACATAGTTTAGCGAAAATCTCATAAAAAACATATATCTCCGTGTTAAAAAATGCTTTTCTGTGATATAAACTAAAAGCAAATAATATTTGTTTTAAATTAGATTAATTAAACTTTAAATCAGCTAATCTTACTCAAATAAAGTTTAAAAAGTATATTATTTTTTAAAGTTTTTTTTAAAGAGAATTACGTTGTGTTGACATATTTGTGAATATGGACGATTTTAGCGTTTTTATTGATAATAAAAAAAACTTGTTCCAACTCCAATCACTGCAATCAATTAAAATTCAGTTTGAAATACAGCAAATTATTTTGCTAATTGGAAATATTAAATTTAACCTATTAGCTTGAAAACTAAAATAAAAGATTCAAAAAGATTTTCATTTTTAAAAATTCATTTTAAACTATTTTTTAAACTTTGGGTATCACCTTTCTTTGGATGTACCTATATATAGAGAGATTATAATTGCTTGGTTGATGTACATCTGGGGTAATGGTTAACGACTCCAAACGAGAAAACATCGTACTGAGTTCAAAATCAGCTAGAGTTTGTTACGTTCACTTTTGAACGTATAGTCTTTAGAAAAGCATTAATCTGTCTCTCCTCTCGTGACTTAAATAACAGGGTAGACTGGATTCTCTAGCTGTGATTGGCAACTAGTCTAGAAAATATCTAAATTCAAAACTGTATGTAACCCTGGCAAAGTGCATACTATGCAGACAAAGAAAAGAACATAGAATTCACAATAACACTATAATCCGAGGATGAGGTTAATGTGAAAAAAAACATTTTATTTTTATATATATATATATATATATATATATATATATATATATATATATATATATATATATATATATATATATATATATATATATATATATATATATAAATTTGTTTGCCATAAGATTTGGCAAAATTACATGCTCCTTGGCATAGGGTTATATTCTGCGAGGATCGTCTGGTTGACCATTACTATTAAGTTTAATCGTCAATGAATTCCTTATATTCAACATCAAATTACCCAACGAGAGATTACATGTCATAGAATTAACCAACTAACCCAAAAGTTATATTAAACCAAAAACTATCAGGTTCAATAAAAATCACATTTTCCTTGATTACCAACAAGTGTTCTTGTTGAAGTTATTTTCATTTTTATATGCACACACACAAAGACACACACACTAACACACACACATAGATAGATAGATAGATAGATAGATAGATAGATAGATAGATAGATAGATAGCCTAAGGATTACGCTTTGCATGAAATTAGAATATTGCCTCTGGGGGGGTTGATGTCAATGCCCCTATATATATATATATATATATATATATATATATATATATATATATATATATATATATATATATATATGAGAAAAGGGGCTGGGGAGATAAAGAAATTACGAAAGCATGATATCTTACAAAAAACGTGTCCTAGAAGGGGCTAAATCTTTCTTTGCCGATAGAATGAGACACATCGTATAGACTCTAACAACTTTGGCTCTCGTGACAACTAGCGGCTCTGTAATAGTATATTAAATAAGAGTAAGTCTTCTAAAAATATCCTCGTTAATCAATTTGGAGTGTTACCAGCAATGTTTTGCTCGTAAATTCTCTTGAAATTCTACTCTTAAGTCATCTGGAGTATCTTTGCCTGATTTTCCAGCTAGATCCGAGTCTCTCTTTAGTGATATACATATAACTTGGTTTCTGTTATTGACGCTATCACTGCAATAGTCCTTAAGAAATGTGTTCCTGAACCGTCTCCTCTTCTCTCTAAACTTTACAACGCATGCAACGCTGCTTTCCTGCTTGTTGAAAATCGTCTTCTATAGCCCCAGTCTTCAGGAATCCAGGAGAACCGTCTGATCCTTCTAACTATCGCCCTATTGGTCTTCTAGCTCTTTTCAGCAGATTAAGGAAGCCCTAATCAATTCTGGGGTGATTAATTACCTCAAGTTGCAGAGGCTTCTTTCAGATAAACAATATTTCTCTAGATCAAAAGCTTATGTATTAACGATTATTGCCAATCAAGTATACTTAGCTTTTGATTAAAAACGGTGAAGCCCCAGCTGTTGCTTTGGACATCTTAAAGGCATTTGACAGGGTTTGGCATGCTGGTCTTCTTCACAAGTTGAAAGGTTATGGTATTTCTGGACGAATTTTTGAACTGATTCAGTCTTTCTTATGAAATCGAAAATGAAAGTTGTCCTGAACAGCCACTCTTTTAGATATTTTTTATTAATGCAAGTGTCACCCAAGAGTTTAACCTTTGACCTACGTTGTTTCTAATTTTCATCAATGACCTTCTTGATCTCAACTTGGTATCTATGCTGATGACACAACCATTTACTCCTGTCTTCATCAGTAAGTCTGATCGGTTGGATAAGGCTACGCCATACCACTTACACTGTAGCAAACCACCCACATCCCTCCATATTCCATCGGTGAAAAATAAGTTTCACTCGAACAGCTTCTTCCCGCGAACCAATGCCCTGTAGAATTGACTCCCAACAGAATATTTCCTCGATCACTATAATCTTAACCTATTCAAGGCTAGGATAATCGTTATCTCCCTCACCTATTCACACAAATGGCCTTCTAACATAACCCTCTACCTCGACAGGCTCATGAGCCTTGTAAAGGGTGACCCTCACTGGCAAAAGTGATCTAAAATCTGCGATTAAATGGGACAAGTGATGCCTTGTTACTCTTAACATCTCCCAAACAATACAGCTTTCTACTAATCATCTGATCCGCATGGTTATCAGAATGGCTAATGCTAACCTCCAGGAGATCGACATGTTGCGCCTTCTCAGGCTAACGCTCTCTGTTGACATGAAGTAGAATGATTATATTGAATTAATTGCTAAATCTTACTACTAGGAAAGTGTCGTGTTGTGCTAGACAATTTTTCTCTCACGAAACCATTTTACATAGTTATAATTCTATCATTCGTCCTTGCTTTGAATATTGCTCTCAAATCTCGTTTGGTGTTTCTGCTATATATTTAGGGGTTTTTGACAAAATCTAAAGAAGAATATGCAATATTATTAGTCCTGGCCTTGCATCCCCGCTTCAATCACTTTCCCATCGCCATAATGTCGTTTCCCTGTACCGTTTTTTATAAATACTTTCATAGTAATTGTTCTAATGAACTTTACTCTGTGGTATCTGCACTATGAATTTAAGCAAAATACTAGATTGGCAACAAAGTCTCATCATATTACAGATGAACTGGCAAGATGTAACCGTAAGTTCTATGGTAACAGCTTCTTCTCATATATTTCTCACCTGTGAAATTCTCTCCAGATTCTTAATTTCCAGCCAACTTTGATCTTCAAAAACTTAAATGCAATGTCAATCGTTACCTACCATCTCCTCGATTCTTCTTCTTTTATTGTTCTCGCTCCTTAATAATGTTTTTTTTTTTCTTATTCTTTCACATTCAGTAATCCCTTGCGTTTTAGTGGCTTGCTTGGGAAATGACGAAAAAAATTAAAAGATAATTACGAACGAATATTACTAAGACTAACCTGATAGAATTATTGTCTCAATTCTGAAATCAAATTTCCACTATATATATATATATATATATATATATATATATATATATATATATATATATATATATATATATTGTTTATATCAAAAATGCATTTAGAAACCTGGAGGGCGGTTTCCTCACATCAAAACAAGGACAAAAGTCCACATAAACATATGTCTGCAAATCCTTCTTTTTTTGAGTTATTAAGTTTAAAGAAAGTTTATGAGAGATGGTGCTATGTTGCCATATAGACTAGGTTACATTTGTCATTCAAGTACATTTGTGGTTAGTCTGTTTTCTACGTATAACGAGTGTAGTAGTGAGTTAACTGAGAAGTGTTCCGTTTAACAATGGCAGGACATTCATATCATGAGCAGGAAGATATTATACACTTTCCTTTTACACTGAAACAACATTGTTAATTACTAAGAGTAGATAGTTTCGCCTATTGCCCTGTTCACACTCCTTTCCCATTTATTGAACAGGTGTAGAAAGTTTATCCCTTGTTACTTTCCGGTTCTTTCTAAAGTCCCCTCATACTCTTTCACTCAATATGCTTATATAGACTTTTGTCCTTGTTTTGGTGCGAGGAACCCGCCCTAAAGTTTGTAAAACTATTTTTGATATACCCTATATATATATATATATATATATATATATATATATATATATATATATGAATATATATATATATATATATGAATATGAATATATATATATATATGAATATGAATATATATATATATGAATATATATATATATATATATATATATGAATATATATATATATGATATATATTTATATATATATTTATATATATATATATATATATATATATATATATATATATATATATATATATATATATATATATATATATATATATATATATATATATATATATATATATATATATATATATATATATATATATATATATATATATATGAGTGCAGGTATGCAGAAAATAAAAAGAACACGTTGGGTGCATAATCCGGAGTTCCTTAATATGTTTGTTTTATTTTTAAGACAGTGCTCCATACAGAAGTAGAGCTTATATTATAATATATATTTTTAAACAAAAAAAAATATATATATATATATATATATATATATATATATATATATATATATACACTGATGTGTTGTAGAATTTGCAGCCTCTCTAAAACAACATTGCAAATCTGGATAACTACTAAACATAAATATTAAAATAACTTTCATCCGTTTTGATTGTAGACATGAGTATATATTTTTTAAAGCAACAGTAAAGACGGTAATTTTTTAAGGTATTTTTCTGTAATATAGTATGACTATATTTGGTAAGGAATCATGCTTGTAATCTAAAGAAAGTAGAAGAAATATGGTCCAAGCTTTCGACTTTCTTAAATCTTCATCAGGGCAGACTTAAGAAAGTCAAATGCTTCGACCATATTTCTTGTTCTTCAGAAATGATCTTCCGTCTATTTCACACGGTATTTCTTCCTTGTCTAAAAAGGATTATTCGTAATTTGGAAAAGTCGATCAGTAAAATTGATCGACACAAAATATCTGTTGCCTTTCATATATATATATATATATATATATATATATATATATATATATATATATATATATATATATGTATGTATACCGGAGAGAAAAGTATAATTCCAATGTAAGTAACATTTTATTTTAAAGAGGTCTAATTTGGTCGAAAATTTTAAGAATCACCTAAATTATAGCTTTACTTAACCGTATTGATTATAGTATTACTTGATTATAATATGAATTTAGACAATATTAGCAAAACTGGAATAAGAAAAAATGACACGGCTATTTTTGCATGATACTTGATTATACACATTATTTACACTGTTCGTCCACCGTGGTAGATTGTTCTAATTCCATGTGATATGCCTCTTCCGGGTGTCTTAGTTATCTCCCTTTAACTCAAATCTCCAAGTTTTTCTTCACCACTGCCGTAGCCATATATTTATAACTAAGTCACTGGATCCAATCAACTCTTTTGTCTATGTGTCCTTGAAAATTCAGTTCGAAATTCCAGTCACTTGAAGAATGCCGGTGTGTATAACGACCGAAACGTCGTGAAGATGGCAATAAAGATGTGGACAACAGTCCGAACAATGTAAATACGATACCACATCTCAGAAATATAGACAGTTAATTCATTATATTAATTGACTAGCATCGTTGGGAAATCCACATCTATCTCAGCTCATATAATTAAAAGTTTATTCTTCATTCATATGATAATAGCTTTTTAGCTAATCATGTGAAATCTTCTACAATACCACATTTAAACCGGATACCACCCCTTGCACTATAATCGTTATAATATCACATCTAAATAAAATCCTATTTTAAAGAATCCACAATTACAAGGATATATATTACTTTGAGTTCTAAAAAAAGAGAGAATAATATAGTAACCAAAAAGTAGGGACATGAAAACTATCCAATGAAATCATTTCTAAAAGACAAATAATTTATTTGAAAAAACATGTGTTAGGGTTGTCCTGCCGAGACTAATATACGAAAATAGCAAGATAGCCAAATAGTCATTTTTTTTTAAATATCATGATGGAAGAAAGGAATTGTTGTCGCTCTCTTTTTAGTACAAACATAGGATAAATGACTCATCATATTAGAAAACGTTACTTTCTATCAATTAATGAGTAGGGGGAATACTAAAGAAGTGAGTCACGACCTTCAAAAGATGATGACCATTTACTCGTAAATTTCATTCAGAAATCTCAAAATAATGCAAACTTATATAGACTGGCAAGATTTATCTAAAGACTTTCACAAACCAGTGTCATTGACATTCTTCTCAAGGCCAACATCACATACACACGCGCACTTTCATACATACATACATATAGATAGATAGATAGATAGATAGATAGATAGATAGATAGATAGATAGATTTTAGAAGAATTATGTCTATTTGATTAACTTTCTCGACGGCGAGATATATCTCATTGGTTAATTCCACCAATTATACAGGGATTGGCTAGTAGATGACTTAACAATTATTGCCATAGTGTTTTATGATTAATGCTGTGATTCTCAAAATGGTCGAGGGGGCTCTATGCACTCTAAAGGTGACAGTAAGTGCTTAGGAGAGTTATGGGGGTATACTATAATTTTAACAGTTCAGTAAGATTATTTTATCCTTTGAAACTTGATTGAGATAAGTCTTCTTCTTTTTCTATGTGCCGTGTCCTTTCAGGACGTTGGCGATCATAGCTCTCCACAATTTCTTGTCCTTTGTAACATTTATTAAATGTTGCATTTTTTTTATCTCCCCTGAGCCTTTCTCTGTTATCCATTTACTCAAGGTAGGTTATGCGTTGTTTTCCTCTGTCCCTCTAGCCTTCAATATGTCCCGTGAGTATCAAATTTTCCAATCATTCTTTCCTTAGCTTAAATTAGCTTATGTGCCTTAGAAATTTCAACTTTCTCTTCTTGATATTAAGTATAAGTGTCCTTTTTGTTTCCATTTTCTCTAAAACTTCGTTGTTGCTCACCTGTTCAGTTCATGGTATTCTCAATATCCTTCTGTAGAACCACATTTTGTTGCTTCAAGTCTCATCTTCATCTGTGAGGAGATTGTCTAACATTTATTGCCATATAGGAGGACCGATATTACGTAAGAGTTCAGTACTCCTTTTTTGTTTCTAACAAAATTTTTCCTGTTTCTTAATACTTTGCTTAGCTTTTGGAAGGTATCATTTACTTTCCCAATGCGCCTTCTGATTTTCATGACGCACTTTCACTTTCCACTTCCCAGATATTTAAATTGTCTCACTTGTTTGATTTCGGTATCTCCAAATTGTAATTTGCATGTTGGGTTGTTCCTTTTGCTAACAAACATGCTGAAGTTGATGTTTAGTCATTTCTTCTCGTTTTCTTTCACTACTTTCTGTAGGAGTGGATTCCTTTCTGTGTCTGCTATATACACGGTGTCATCTGAATATGTTGCTAAGAACGTGGTCACCAACAATGAATCCTGTTAGTACAGTATAGGTTGAATAAATCCTGTGAGAATAAATTCTCCTTTCTAATTTTTGTATATTAACTGAATTCATTTTCTATCCTTATGCAGGCAGTTTGCCCCCTAGTCTAAAGAAACTACAAGAAAATATGGTCTAAGCTTTCGAGTTTCGTGAGTCATCATCAGGACAGGACTTAAGAAAGTCGAATGTTTCGACTGTATTTTTCGTACTTTTCTTCCGAAATGAACTCCCTACTATTTCAAAAGGTATTTCTCCCTTGTTTGACAAGGATTACGCGTAATTTGGAAAAGTATATGTATATGGAGTATAATTCCACTGTACGTAACATTTAATTTAAAAGAGGGCTCAATACAGAGTAGAGCTAAATATCATTTATTTTAGGATATTAAAACATGTTAAAAATCACTACATAATAGTAGTAGATTAACATCGCCTGAGAAGACACATTTGTAGTGTTGAAACATAATTGCCATTATGTAGCGATTTTTACCATGTTTTAATTTCCTAAAATATATAATATTATATATATATATATATATATATATATATGATAAATATCTAATATATTTTCTGTTAATACGCTATTTTCATAGATACAATTTATTTAAGTAAATGATCTGTTTTGAAATTAAACAGTATTAATTACATTTACCGGCCTGGATATACGTGAAGAAATTGCATCTATAAAAATAAAGTATAAAAAGAAAATCGTTGTCGTTGTCCATTTCATATATATATATATATATATATATATATATATATATATATATATATATATATATATATATATAAAAAGAAAACAAAACCTGTTGATCCCACCAGCGGACAATTTGTCAAAACCTAAAACTTTTATCCCGACTAAATCTCTAATAAAAACAACAATGCAGAAAAAAGAATGAGAATCAAAGGCCTAAAAGCAAACTGAGGTACTCAGTAAACTTCTCGAAGCCTAGATTGCCTTGACCGGGTCAAAAAAAAAAAAAACGCATACCAAAGTTAAATATTATGAAGGATGGCTCTGTTGTAACCCGCGTTTCACGCTCATCCGAACTTCAGGCGACTTGAACGAATAATTTATATATATATATATATATATATATATATATATATATATATATATATATATATATATATATATATATATATAATTATTTATCTAGAAAAATTATAACATAAACATGTTATAAAATCACTACAAAATAGCCATTTCGTTTCAACACTCCCGGTGTCTTATCAAGTGATGATGTTGAATGCCTTTTGTTTCAACACTCCCGGTGTCTTATCAAGTGATGATGTTGATGGGTATATATATATATATATATATATATATATATATATATATATATATATATATATATATGATAAAAATATCGTTTTAAGGTCTGCTATATTTATGAGAAAAAAGTGAGCAATATCAAGGATAGAGTGAAATGCCCTACGTTACTCAAGACAGACGTTCTCATTGAGATTTTTCCATTTCGAAAGTTAACTAGCGTGTTTTCTGATGCTATTTTTATGTTATTGAAAATCATACATGTAAGATTCTAGACCGAGAAAAATGTATTCATCGTTGAATGACTTGATATTAGCCCAAAAACGTTTTCCTACGGATGTAAATGCATTTTTTTCTCAAAAGGCCTATATTCCTCGTGCTCAGTCCAAACAGTGTCAACAATGCTTTTTCAGTTCTTCCCTTTTATCCCAGACATAATAACTACAAGACTATTTTTTACATTTGTCTGTAGACAAACTTATGCCTTTACTGTTTATCTGTTATTTCTCAAAGACATTTGCATTTACAGCGATGTCAACTAATTCTTCAACTTCGTAGCAGTTACTGGACTTGAGAAATCTATTTTCCTGTAAAATTGTTTTAATAGAAACAATTTATAAATTTCCCCCGGCAGCATCAGTGAGTGCTCGGTCAATAAATACTAAATGTTTCCTTATAAGGAAACCGCTAATATTATCATTACTATTATTTCAGTTATGATATATTTTTGAGCTCATATTATGGTAGACTGAAATAAAATGTACTTTTAATACACATTGAACAATCTATATATAAAATTCTGTGACACATCCCCTAAAATAGCTATACATTGACCGATCGAAATTTAGGGGAGAAGTGTAAACAAGTAAGAGAGTGCAAAGTACAGTTGCTTTTAGTAGCTTAGTACAATAAATTGCTTAAAGTGCGTAGCTTAGTACAATAAATTTTCAATAATTTAAAAAAAAACATACAAAATATTCCCACTATTTTAAAAACAATTTAATGATTAAAATAACAAATACTAATTTAATAAAAATTGTTTTTTGCCTATCTTTTCTTAAGGTTTTATTTATATACAAGAATCCAGTTTCCAGTTCGCCCTGCGTTTGCGAGGACAATAAATAAATCACACGGCCAAACATTTCAAAAAGTTGAAATTTATCCCCAGAAAGAAATATTTACGCATGGTCAGTTATATGTTGCATGCTCAAGAGTAAGTAGTCCTAAGAATTTATTCTTCGCTGTTGAAGACAAAAAAGGAAAAAATAATTTAAAAAAAATATAGTGTTTACCATGAAGTACTACAAAGTATTTTCCAAGCAAATTAGCTTATTCAAATTTCATTGATGTTTTTATGAAATCGAACGAAATGTAGAGTTTGTAAATCTGAGCCAAAATGTTAGCGATAACTTCAACAATACTAAATAGTGTGAGAATTTAAAAAAAAAAATAGTATAAAGAAACTTCAGAACCAATACTTTTTTAGTATCTGTATTTCTTGTCATATCGATCAAGTTTCCCATTCATTCTTCTTCTTCTTTTATGTGACCCTGGCTCTCTGCAACTTCCTATACTTTGTATCTCTAAGTAAGTTGTAACGTGACTATTCACGTACGATACAAACTTGAATGTTACTATATTCAAGCAACGGAATCAACGCGCAAACTTCGTTCCATTTTCTGTTGTGAAAAGATTTTAAAATGACTGTCTTTTATCGAGTCAATTTGCTAAGTATACTGAAGTATTTTACTTTTGGTTCTTTTTCACTATTTTAAGAACTTAATGTAATTTCTCATTACTAATCACTCTTAGTACTGAATATATGCAGTAATATATTTCTGAGTAATACCTAAAATAGGAGGAATAATTCAGACATAAAGTACTGTATGACTCAGAATTATGATTAGTTACCATTGAGTGATTGCAGCAGTAAACGTAGCAAACATTGTAAATGTATTCAAGATTGTGTCTGAATTCAAATGACCAGGTATTCATATACCTTTCTTATTAACAAGTGTTTTCTTACTTTATTTTTCTTTTTAAAATAATTTGAGTTTGTTTTAGGGTTAGATATTTATGGTTAAGTGCATTACAGATTTTGTGAAAATGTTTTGTATTGTTTTTTCGAAGAATGAATCAATTGTGTTTTGATTAAAAAATCCCGACATCACGACAGAGTAAAATTAGTAGTAAAATAATAATAAATTAATAATAAAATAATAACTCAATACTATAATAATAATAATAATAATAATAATAATAATAATCACTTTAAAAAATAATGCTCAGAGGAGAATGTCATGATACCTTGGAAAATATCACGTCATTTTCTGTGTCCCAACCAGAGAACTAAGGTCTCTGGTTGGGATCCAGAAAAAAATGAATATACACCAGTAATCAAAGGAAATAGAATTGTAACAACAACAACAACAACAACAATAATAATAATAATAATAATAATAATAATAATAATAATAATAATAATGATAATTAGAAATCTCGAAAATGTGGCATATGGGAACATCAACAATCCCTGTTGTAGTTGGAGCCCTAGGACTTGTTGGAAAAGATTGCAGTAGACTAATTGAAGGGATTCCTGGAAGTCCATGCCTCAAGGAGATACAAAAAATTGTTCTGACAAGAATTGTTCTGACAGTCCACACTTTACGAAGGGCTTTATCTATGTAATTTTTTTTTTTTTTTTTTTTTTGTCAGTGGAAAGTGTCATGATGCCATTTCTAACCTTAGGTCTCTGGGCGGGACCCGGAAAGAAATGTGTAAACGCCAGAAATCAAAGAAAATAAAAATGATAATAATACAAAACTCTTTTAATTAGGAATTGCTTTGTTATATTGCTAAAAGATTTTTTTAGATTGATTGAAAATTTATATTAATTACTTTTGAAATGCCAAACCAAAATAGTAAAAATCAAAAGAAAAATACTTTTAATTTTTGTATTCTATTCATTCTGCAAATACTTCACTAACTGCTTATGGCTGCTAGACTTTCCAAATCGAAATACAAGACAAATAATTTAACCTTAAATGCAATTTATTTCTACTTTGCATGTACATAAATTGAGATAAGAAATATTTGTGTATGCGACAAATATATACTAAAAATATTATACAGTTATTTATGTTAAATTATTTAAAAAAATGCAATGTATATCTTTATATAAGTTTAATTCAATATATTTAATCAATACATATTATCAATATGGAAAAGACAAATTAAATACAGGATATTCCTTGCCCATGAGCAATGCCTGGCAACCCTAGAACTTCTATACAGTCTATGGGAAGTCAGGCAAGGCAATGCTAAATAATAAGGCGGACCAATGTCAATGGCGTTCGTCGAAGTGTGAGTAAACCTATTGTTTTGATGGAAAACAATATTTGTTAGCTTTCTGAGATGCCTTACTTCCGAGCTACTGCAGCTACACTTCACTAGGATTTGCTCCAATTACTTTATTATTTTTTTTCTCTTTTTATAATGTGACATGTATGGAAGCCTGTAAATACAAAATCTTTTCGTTGTTTATAATTTTCTCAGTCTGTAATTGACAATATGGAAAAAAGAAGCTTTTCACAGTTAGGGGAACTTGTAAAACTTACCTATTTTTTTTTTAAATCATTACAATCTATTTTTATAATTTTAAGACATTAATGAAAATTTTACAATTGATATGCAGAATGCAAACCATCTACAATGCCATAGGGAGGTTTCTGGGGAGACTTCAGTCCCCTCCCTTTTTACCAGAACTGAAAACTATTTCAGAAGACTAACTTTGTCTTCAATCTATTACAAGGGTACTGAGCCTTCCTGTACCATTTGTCTACTGTCATTAATTTTCATAGTAAATAATAACACTTTATTTTTTTTACCCCTAAACAGTGGCCGGTTCCCCTATGATAACCGAAGTTAAGCAACGTCGATGTAACCGTAAGTTCTATGCTAACAGTTTCTTCTATCGCACTTCCGACTTTTTTGCTTCCCAGTCAACTTTGATCTTCAAAAATTTAAATGCAATGTCAATCGTTATATTCTGTCTTCTTAATTCATCTTCCTTTCTTGTCCTCTCTCCTTAATAGTAGTTTTTTTTTCATATATTCTAACATCCAGTAACCTCTTTGCGTCCTAGTTAGTGTCTTTTAGGTGAACTGATTAACACACACACACACATATATATATATATATATATATATATATATATATATATATATATATATATATATATATAAGTCAACACCTAGGGAGCTCTCGATTTTTGTAAATTTCGAAATCTGTTTCACTATATCCGTTTCGCTCCGACGTTATAGAGAAACATGGAGAAAAGGAAGAATAATGGACCAATCAGATCGTCCAAAAATTTTTCGTTTTTTAAGTAATATACTCGGATCCTCTAGGAAGAAATATAAGCAAAGTCGGTAACCCCAAAATTAGTAGACCCACTCACTGCAGGATTCCGCTTTTGATAACGCTCACCCTCAAAGGAATTCTCTTCAATTGTCTACTCACTTTTACCGACAAGCTGAAAGTTTGACGGAGTTCTAGTTCTCATTCGCTCTCGCTCTCTCTCTCTCTCTCTCTCTCTCTCTCTCTGTGTGTGTGTGTGTGTGTGTGTGTGTGTGTGTATGTGTGTGTGTGCATGTGTGTAAATCCAATCTCTTATTCGCGCATATACATAGAGACCTTTTATTTAAACATTTGCAAACAACATTCATTTCAGTCAATACGTTTTCTTTATTTAATAAGTTTTAATTACTCTTTCTATTTTTTGTATCTCAATTGTTTCTGTAAAAAAAAACATAATCAAATTAACGTTCTTCTTATTATACTGTTAATCCGTGTATATGTTGAATTAATTTATTCTGAAAGGGTTGAAATTTTCTACTGAATTTTATTAAAGGACTCACATTTGATTTAAATGCGCCTGCATATTATAAATATTAACTTTAGGTTTGCTTTCAACTATAAATTGGAAGTAATCACTACTTAGCCAGCAAGAGTGACTTGTGAAATTTCTTCATCTTTCAAATAACTTTAAAAGTGCTGTGCGACAAGTTTTTGATCTCTAAATTTTATCTTCTTAATAATAAAAAATAGGGAAAGTTTCAAATAATTCAGTTAATTATTCATTAAATATAATATTTTTAATGAGTTCTACGCTTCCGACATTTACTTTGTTTCTAAAAAAATTTTAATTCTATCATTTCAAAACATTAAACTTTCAATCTTGCCATGAAAAACTCTAGTTAGGTCCTTCCACAGACTCGGTAAAAAAATAGCATGCCATGATGTAAAAATGTCCCAAACATAATAAGAACAAAGTTTTATCATCAAAATCTTGATATTATTTAGAAGAAAAGGTTTTTGTTTTTTTGTTTTTTTAGTTTTAAATTATATTTTTTGATCTTTTAAAAATTTTGGTTAAAAATCTTGTTTTAAGGGGCTTTTTTTGCGTCAGCCAGAGACCAAAGATTAGTATAGGAAATTTTAACCTCTTTTTTCGCTGTGAAAAACACATTGATTTGAAAATTCTTGCAAAAATTAAATAACTGTCGCATTTTAATGAAATGTTCAGGACTTATTCACAAATTAATAAAATTATTTTAGAAATACTTTTTTTTAGAAAAATCTTGGTAAAATTTTTTTTTTTTTTTTACATCTGTTACCCCCACTTATTTAATATTATGGCATTTCGAGAAATTAAATTTTGTAGAGCTTAATGTTTATATTAGTCAAAAGCAGAACTCTTTGGAGAATCTAAATCATCAGTTTCGTTTTGTAAAAGAGAAACACCAGTTACCAAATGCAATAAAAATAAGACATTATTTAATTAGAAAAGCTTTTACTTGTTTATATTAATAAGATCAGGTAACTCTACAATAACGCAATACCTAAAATTTAAAATGATTTTTTTAAAATGAATATTATCTTAAATTTTTAAGATTACTGAGTAGTTAAAAATTATATAAAAAAAGCACACAAGTTATATTCTTCAAGTAAATATTACAGATATACTCAGCGTAGAAAATAATAGATAAACTTTCGTCTGTCATTCAAGCTGTCAACTTGTCAACACCTTAAATAAGCCGCTATCGCTGTGTTAAAAAATGCATTTCTGCAATATTATAAACTTTAAGTAATATTTGTCCAAAGTCAGATTAATTAAAATTTAAATCAGCTAATAAAGTTTGAAAAGAACTCCATTTTATTTTTGAAAGATTTTTTTATTAAAGATAATTACATTGTGATGAAGGGTGGCGAAAATAGCACTAAAATCATCAATTTTAGTAATGTCAAAGGAAAACTCCCTTCCGTCAACTAACTCTTATTTCTTTGAGGGTTGATCGTACTAACATCAGTTATTTTAGTTTGTGTGATTTGTTATATTTTAGTTTGTTTTCAGGTTAACCTTCTCCCCACCCCTCATTGTTTACTAACAATAAATTTTTATACATCATTTTATATTCAAGAATTTTTATGTCATTGAGTGTTTTTATAGGTTCCCTCTGTGTGTGCAGTATTGTATTATGTGTAGGATTAGATGACGATGGACGAGTTTTTGTGGTGGATGTGCAAATTGTAATGAATGAATGGGTCATGAATCTGATTAGCTAGGTATAAGATAGCTAGTTTCGTCCATCCTCAATCCATTCCTCTTTTAATGCCTTGTATTTTCATCAATAAATCTTGAATCCACAAAAACTTCACTGGTCTTAATATATGTCTTCGATATATATATATATATATATATATATATATATATATATATATATATATATATATATATATTACTGTTTACTCCTTTCTTTTCATCTTTACTCCTTTCTCTTTCATGTCTTGTAATCCTTATATTCTAATTTTTCTGTTCATTATAACTCCTTCTTCATAATTTCCCAAACTGAACAATTTCTTTTAAAACCATTTTATTTTTGGAATCTGTCTATATCATTGCCTTTATCCACTGTGTCATGTGTCCTCAAGGACACATGGCACAATGGATAAAGGCGTTGGTTAGATCCAGTGACAAACCCAAAGAAGGTGAGTTCAATACCCAGTTAAGGCAGTGGAGAACTTTCAGAGGGAAAATTAGCAGGAGATAACTGACATAGTACGTGGAACTAGAACAGTCTACCCCAGTGATCGAAATAAAGGGTTCAGTTCGAAATTCCAACCGCCTGAAGAAGGCCGGAGCGTACAACGGCCGAAACGTTGTGACAAATATGGCGACAAAGATGAGGGCAATAGTCCGACTAATGTAAATACTGCATTTTATTTTAATTTGAAAACAAACTTTATATTACATTCTTGCAGTAATTCCTTTACAAGGAAAGTACTTCGTAATGTCAGATTTTTGTGCTGACTTATTTTTCAAACAATTACTCTATGAATATTATCTCAGTAAATATTATCAAGTCAAGTCGTGAATTATCTTGCAGGCAAACTGGTTATTATAACCTCTTTTTTCTGCTACATTTATATTTTAAAAGTGTTTATGCAGCTGATGACCTATAGACAATCTAGGGATTTATAAGTGTATCGGCTTAAACTTTAAAAAAGACATCATTATAATGGATACAATTTCTTTAACATTGTTCAGTGAATAATTTTATTTGATTTTACACGTAAGAATATTTCTACATGTCAATAAGGGGGATTTTTATATTGCTCTCTGGAAATTATTCACATTATTACAGGAAATCTAAAAGTTAATTACTAACAAACGTTTAGTCCCAAAATATGAAAATGTAAAATATCAAGTTAAATTATACTGTTTTTAATAATGTAGATAATGAAGTGTCTAAATGTTGGTGAATGAAAATCAATTATTATCTAAACGATCTGAGATAGAAAAACAGCTCTTATTTGAACAGGATTTCATAAGGTTTTATGCCATATTTTGTACCCAGAAAAAAAAAAAAAGGAAATACTAATTTTGTGCATCACTGTTATCACTTTTAATTTAAAATTAGCAAATATTTGCATTTTATACACTTCAGTTTTAAAAATAATAATTAGTATTTTAAATAGTAGGAATTTACGATGGCTTCTTGTGGCCTAAATCATACTTAGCTTAAAAGTAGTTTTCCTGATTGAAAAAGGGAATAAAGGTTCCATTCCTTTCGGGAGACACATTTTTTTTTTACTACAACTTTCAATCTCTTAGACGATAGGCATTAATTTCAGTGTCTCCTCCCGCAAAACAAAAAAAATGCGGGTACTCAAACACGTGTAGCTTATTAACTATAAGGTTTATATTAATAAAAAATAATGTCAGTTTAAAAATCCATTAATTCTTTATAATTAAAATTATAAAGAATTAATGGATATTTTATTTAAATTATTACATATTTTCCTAGTATATATTATAGCTCTTAAGTATTAGATCATTCCAAAATTTCGTACCCGATTAGAAAATTAAAAGGAATATATTACATACTCACAAAAAAAAATATTATTAGTCAAATACAGGGTTTCCACTGTTTTAACAACTGTCTCACATTGTTCTACAAACTACATTTTCGTAGAAATTTCGGGGTTTTTGTCGAAAGAAGGTTGTGAGGTAGTTTTCGACTGACTGTAGTGTGCAAAATCAATGTTTTTTTGTCATTTAAATTGTTCCGTAGAAAATGGAACGAATGAATGCGGTAGGTGATGGAGGGTTTCCCATTTTAATGGCACCTTTTTGTTTGCTAAAATTGGCCGTTTTTCTTGAACCCAAGTCTCTTTCAAATAGCGAAAGGCCAGTTGAGATTTTCAAACGCTTAGCAATCTCTTCCGTCGAAATCTTCAGTTTATTATCTACGATGGCAAGCTGAGCATCTTCATCGACTTCGGAAGGTCACCCGGAGAATCGTTGATCGTTTCGGTTAAAAATTACCCTGACGAAATCTGCCAAACTACTTTTTGGCTGTCAGAAGCGACGGAGCAAGATCCAAATAAACCTTCTGAATGTTTTCTGTCACAGTTCCGACGCGAAACCCAGAGAACATAATATGGCGAAAGTGCAACTTCTCATCTCCCAGCTTTAAGGCATTCATTTGTGAACAAAACGTCAACATTCAACAAAGTCTGACTCGCAGCAGAACGATGCAAGATTTAAATCTAGAGAACACCAGAAATCGGCACCAAAACAAACGCCAGTTTCAAATTGTGGTCACATTATATTAATAAATAGCAGTAGATCCCGGCGTTGCCCGGGGACAGTAATAGTAAGGGATAGATCAAGTATCGGCCATCATAAAAAATAAAAAATAAAATTGACAAAGATTATTATTTAAGGTTGACAGACACGCATGTCTTAAGTATTTTTCTTTTTTTTTTTACGAATTGGTCAAACCCAAACAAAAACATTGTTTTCAATCGTTACTTAAAAGTCTATCGATTGAATAGAATTTTATTATAAACAATTGTCTTGTAAATGGAATTTTTAAAGCATTCTGAATGTAAAAATAAAGGAAAAAGTGTGCAAGACAATAAGAAACTCTACCTGCCAAAAAAAAAGTGAAGTTTTGTTGAAATCGGTTGAAAAATGTAGGAAATCCGATCCCATATATAAACGAATACACACACACACACACACAAACAACCTGGGTTTTATAATAAGTATAACTCGATATGAGTTGTCCTTCTTTCATTCTGGCGACAGAATCGTGTTTTCAAATTGATTTCGTGCAAAAACAATTGTGTTTTTCCAATTTTGGGCGCTGTCAGAACCACCGCAAGGTAATTTTACGTAGTCCTGTGAAGTTTTGTTGAAATCAGTTGAAAAATGTAGGAAATCCGATCCAATATATAAACGTACACACACACACACACACAATCTGCGTTTTATAATAAGTAAGATTGAAAATCTGGCAAGAAATTTTGAAATGATATGATAACGCTTTTTGTTTGTTTTGTTTTGTTGTTTTTTGTTTGTTTTTTTTGGGGGGTTTTTTTCTTGAATTGTTTCACCAAAGCGATAATGCCACTAGGACGCAGAGGGTTACAGGAAGTGAAAGAAAATGAGAAGACTCCAGTGAGGAGAACTGGGGGGAAAAGAACAATAAAGGAACAGTGTTCAGAACGACGGAAGATGATGATTGATGTTGCATTTAAATTTATGAAGATTGTAGTTGGCAGGGAAGCAAGAAATCGGAAGGGAGTTCAAGACTGAGACGTGCGAGTAAAGAAACTGTTAGAATGGAAGTGGCGATTGCATCTAGCTAGTTGCCAATCTTAAATTCATGTAGTCGAAAAATCAGGGGGAGAGCTCCTTAGAACAATTGCCATGAAAATATTTGTAAAAAAAAAAAAAAAAAATGACAGAGGGAAGCAAAGTCACGGCAGTCAGAAAGTAATTGAAGTCGAGACGCCAGGTCAGGATCATTACATTACAAATGCTGCTTTCAATTTAGTCAAGAATCTCAAGATATACAGCACTGTAAGTTTTATTTACAGTGAACACACACGTATATGCAAATGCGCATAACAAGCGTTTTTGTCTATCTGTACATATAACATAAATAAACATATCTTTGACCTTTTGGAAAGCAAGCGTTTCCCCTGAACTAGAATGTGTTGCTCAACTTTATTCTCTTGAATATTTTAATAGAAATTCTTTGTAAATATTTTTTCTATATTCTTAAAGTTACATACTCTCAAATACTTTTACTTAGCTTATGACTGTCGCTTTAATTCAATATAAGGACACGAATAGAAAAGAGTAAAGGGGTATGTCAAGAGGTCAACACTCTGGAGTGTATAGGTGTTTCATTCTCTCCTCCGAGCCCACTTTCTCAGTCGAAGCGTGTACGTGTCTACACCACATTATATCTGTGCGAGCTAACGTTATAGCTATGTGTATCTGTCTGTTTCTACGTATCAGTATACACGCGTATAATATATGTGCCATGCTTGAATCCCCATAGGAGATAGCAATTTTATAGCCTCATAACAAAGGCCACCTTCCGCCTTTTACACTTAACATTTCTGCTATGCGTATTCGCTTTCCACACCCTTACGCTCACATAACACGGTTGACACCCAATTGCGTACACTCCGGTCTATGTTTGGTGAGCATGTGTCATTCACTGTATAATTTCTAGTCGTTGAGAGTCCTGTCACCTATTTTATGATAGGAAGGCATTGAACGGAACAGGAAGAGATGGGTAGACACGCATGGATAGACTAGCAGTTTGCTGAAACTAAATGCCTATTGGTTATAATCATATTAGCTTCTTACTTTCAGTGCCACTAAATGAGAACATCAGTAAACTGTTAGAATCTAAATTCCATAGTTTCTTAAAGGAATTAATTTCAAGTGCTTGCTTGCTTTTGGAGTTTTCTACAAATATCATAATTTAGCTCCACTCTGCTTTCTCTATAAATACTCTCAGGATAAAGGTTCTGATGAACTTTCCTCTATGGTACCACGACTTTATGAATTTAAGCATAGTACAAGATTGGCGACAAAGTCTCATCATTTTACAGCTGAAATGACTAGTTATAGGTGTTATTTCTATGCTAACAGTTTCTTTTCTCAAACCTCGTTTGTGGAACTCTCTTCCGGTTTCTTGCTTTCCAGCCAATTTTGATCTTTAAAAATTTAAATACAATGTCAATCATTATCTTCTGTCTTCTTAACCCTTTGCCTGTCCTGCGCATCATAATGATGCACACGTGCTATGATTTTTTTTAAAAAAAGTGGTAAAACTAAGGACATTTAAGAAAAGAGATTACTATTGAGCAGGACGTCTGAGGAAAGGCCAAATCTGAGATTTTGTGTATCATATATCGTCACAGGACGCTTGACTGATAAGGTCTCAAATGAAAGACATCTATTTTTCCACTTTATTGAAATTATTATAACCTTTGCATCACATGCACAGAACATACAAATCATAAGTTACTTACACTACGCTCTGTGATGCAAATGTTACAATATGTTTTTATTATGTGAAACACTATATATCAACACATCCTATTTGCTAAATAAGCTGAGCTACCTTGCAATAGGTGTAAATCTGAAAACAAGCATGAACGTTTGGATAGTACACACGAAAATTCCTTGGACAGGCAAAGGGTTAATTCCTGTTCTATTATTGTTCTTGCGCCTAAATAATGTTTTTCTTTTTCTTATATTCTTTCACACTCAGTAACTATCCAACCCCATGTTTTAGTGGCTTTATTGCTTTGCTTGGAATGAAATGGTTTTAAAAAAGCATGTAAATGTGTCATACTGCGCAAGTTGTTAATATACTAAATATTTCTCATTTTTATGTTATTATTATTTGTTTAGAATTGAAGACTATATTTTTTTTATACTTGCCTATCTATCGATCGCTTTATAAAGGTATTCGATTCACCAAATGTCACTTAAGTAAGTCTACTTAACAAAATAGAAGTTAAATTTGATTCTAAACTGTAGAAACAAAAGTCAAATTGTAAAGTGTTTCTCGCTTGAATTTGATAAATATATAATTTAAGAGAATACTACTTTTAAGTATCGTATCACTTAAGGCCGTGGTCGATCAAGATTCTCCACAACTTCCTATTGTATGTAACTATTAGGACCGTTTATCTTTTTACTATCTCTCCTATTTTCTGTACTACTATTCAATTAAAAAGGTCATTGTTCTCTGTCTTTCTCTGTATTCTTTCTTCAAACATGCCTCTTTACTCTTGTTCTCAATCCTCTGTAATCCCTTGCGTGCTAGTGGCACCTCTGCCTTGTTTGGGGTGAATTGCTTAAAAAAAAATAACCTTGGTGTTTTCATTTATCCCTCTGCCGACCTTGCTTTCAATATGACCTATGGATTTCAAATTTACTAAGTTCTCTTTCATTATATATCACAGACTTTTTAATCGTCTATTTTTGTTTCCAAATGCAAATGTCCTCTTCGTTTCCATCACATGTTCCATAACTGGCATTTCAGCATCCTTCTGTAGAACCACATCTCTGAGGAAACTGTCCAACATTCACAGCTATATAGGACTGATATTAAATTGCAGTTCAGTAGGTTGTTTTTTTTTTTTTGTTTGTTTGTTTGTTTCTAACGAATTTTTCTTAATACTTCGTTTAACATTTTGAAGGTATTTTTCATTATTCCAGTGCTCCTCTGATTTCTGTCATATTTTCTGTAATCTGTCATAACCCTAACCCCAGATAGTTAAATTTCAGTACTTAACATCTCCACTTCGTATCTCGCATCTTGGACTGTTACTTTTGCTGACCAACCTACATTCTCTCCTTTTACAATTGATGGTTAGTCCTTTGCTTTACTACAATTAAAATATTTAACTATGGGACGTAGTTATCGTAACAGATAATCACTTAATTTGAGTTCTTAACAATATATCGTCAACAGGCTATGTTTTTTTTTAATGGGATTTAATATCAATTAATTATTAATGCTTTCTACTTTTTAAATTTAACATACTTATAGAATGTTATTTTTAAAGAATTTTAGGACAGTTTCCAAACTGTTGAAAAGCTTATCTAAAGTCAACTCGTTAAATATTGCTTTAATCATTTAAGCATTTATTCTCTAGAGGTATTAGTAATCAAATTATTTTGAATATATTGTTAGATGGAACATTAATTTATTATTTTTAATAATATTTTTTTCATTTTATTTTATTTTTTTATTTTAAAAAATGACAATGGTGTATCAGGCATTTGGAGAAAATAAATCAGACTGGTTGTTAAACTTGTTTATATTTTTGAATTTACAAAACTTAATCAAGTACAATGCAACCTCGGTTCTCGAACGTCTCAAATGTCAAACAAATCGATTTACGAACAGAAAATTCGAGATGAAAATGCTTCGGTTATCGAACAAAATTTCGGTTATCGAACAACATTGCCGAACCGAGTTAACCCGAACGGAATCATTTCTGAATCGACCCCCATGTTGTGTACATTCGTGGCGTGCTTTTCTTTTCCAATTTTATTGTAATGTGACATTTTTTTTTCTCTAAATTGATTCTTATTTGAAAAATAGTTTCGGTTTACGAACATTTCGGGTTACGAACGGCCATCAGGAACGAATTAAATTCACGAACCAGTGGAACATCACTGTATTAACTTTTTATTTCAGTTTACCATTATATGAGCAAAATAAAACATTGACTAAAATAGCAAATCACGAAATACCAAAAATATCAGCTGAAAAATAAGTTGACATTAACTGTTCACAACAATAGCAACAGCGTTTGTAAAATAGCTGATAAAATGTTTGACTAAGGTGAAATTTAAACAATTTTACCCGCTTGCCTTTCGCTGCCCAAGGCAGCTAACCGAATATACTGACTTCTGGAGGAAAAGAAATTCGAATTCGAATTTCCTGGGGGAGGGGTAGTTCTTTATTCCTGCTCCGCGCTGCTTACAAGCGATCTAAGACTGCGAGTTGTGATAAAAATCAAAAGGGGATAGATTAAAAACCTGCTCATCTAACATTACTAATAACGAACGCTCATATCGGCGGCCTACATTCAAACGTATATATTTTACAGAGCTCCATTTATATTTCAATGAACAATGACAACTACTTTCACTCAAAAGTTAACACTCTCGTCTGCCGAAAACAATTCGTTAGTAAACTTACTTTGATTCTTATTAGATGTCTCACTACTTGTGCTTAACTAAGCTAACTTTAATATATAGATTCAAATGTTTTGATTTTAGAATTAATAAATTTAATTTCTTTATCCAAAAGGAATTTGGTTGTTCTTCATTTTGCTACCTCTATACTTACAGAAACTGATTAAAATTTATTATAATTATTATAAAAAATCATTTTAACTTTAGTATAAATAAACAAAGGTAAGTAACCAAGATTCCACAAATGGTGATTTACAGAATTTGAAAAGTGTTAAAGTAAATGTTTTTATACATAACGAAATTGCTTCTATTGTTCATAGACATTTAATAAGTCCCGATAAAAATAAAATATATAAACAAAAAAATAAAAAGAAGTCAAATTAAAATAAGGCATTTGCGCTTTACTTTAAACTCCCCCCCCACACACACACACAAATGAAAAGAAGAAATGACTGAGCCTGGCCGGAAGTTTGCAGGATCAGATCCTACTTATTTGCAACTGAATACTAATACATGAGGGTTCCGCGCATATCTTCCGTTATAAAAAAAAAAGAAAAAGAAAGGGACGCCGGAAAATAAAATAATTTTGGTTAATCAAAAAATGACACAAAGAAATTTTTGATGTTAGCCGAAACTAATGTTCACTCCAGGGTTTCGGAGTATGGCCAAAAGGATACCTCTGAGCTAGAAGCAAAAAGGACGACAAGAGTAAAGAACAGAGACGCGGCCGTTAGAAAAGCCAGCCATGAGTGAATTAGTTTAAGAGGTCATCTGCTAAAGATATGTTTGCCCTGTTTAGGGCCGAGAAAAACAAAGTAGATTGACAGTGACCTATTTCTACTTTCTATTCTAATATCACTACTACTACCCCTAGCATGGTCTGACTTCAAGCACCATTGCCGGCCATTCCTCCAGACTGCTACCAACATCCGCCTTATAAACGAACATTTTGCAACACCGAATACCAAAGGAATACTAAAGAAAATAAATAAAAATCTATTATTTGATTATACCTTGCCCCAGTTCGTTTTATTCCAAAGTTTCCAGTAAAGAAAATTTTACCAACAATATATCCACAGACACTAATAGAGACTATTGGATTTTTTTCACATTCTTTTGTGACCAAATTCCCTTTCTTACATACAGTAGTAAATAAATACCAAGCCTTGGATATATCGAGTAAAAGGTTAGAAATATCACAGATATTAGATATGTGAGAACTTACCCCTGCTCACTTTCAAGAACATGACCTTCTTTTGATCCCTGAGAAACAAATTCACAGTTGGTAAGAGAGTAGCCCGGAACTCGGACATCTGAGATCAAAAGTGTGAGTAAAAACCTTTCATGCTTACATGAGAAAAAGAATTCTTGTGTTCACTAAAACGCACACATTTGTTTTCTATGAGCGACTGTTTAGATTTCAGAAAACCTTATCTGACAATTAAAGAAAACAACCTATAAAGTGCTACTTATAATGTCCTTCTCAAACCTTCGCAGTTTACGGCTATATCACGTTAAAACTGCGGTTCACGTCTGATCACCGAAATTAAGCAACGTCGTGTTTGGCCAGTACCTAGATGGGTAACCCTTGGGAATACCAGGTGCTATAGCTTACATGTGTGGGTGATGTGATGGATAACGACAGGGATATGGAACACAGAGAGCCGAGTTTCTATTCCAGTAAAGCTCGTTATACGCGCTAATGTAGGTCTCCACCTCTTCTCCTCCAGCTATGGGTGCTTAGTAGAACTTTTATCGGTAGATCATTATTATGTCCAAAAAATCCTTACGATCTAAAAATATTTTATGGCTTTAAATAACCTACCAAAGGTTGATAAGCCGTAAAAAAAAAACAACAACAAATCAATCAAGATTTTAGCAGAACCTATAAAAAATAGATTCGCGCTATTGTCATTAACAAAAGTCGCTATGTCACGAGTCCCGTAAGCGCAACACATGTACTGTAGCCATAGCAATAGTGGGGTACTTTGGGCAAGATAACTTGAAGTTTATCTCTCAACAGGCGGATTTTGAATTTCTCCTTTTTGAGTTTTCCTTCTCCTAGACTGGTTACCACCACAAGGTAAGAGAACCCGGTCTATCCAATCACTTCTCTTCATTCCATAGCTGATGGAGGAGAGGAAAGACAGATTTATGCTTTTCCCAAGGGCACGACAATGAACCCAGGAGGTTCAGCAGGAATTTGATCCCCTTTTTCACTTTTCGCACTGATGTCCGTTGCTCCACCCGCACATCCGTTGAAATTATTATAATACATAATAATATTAATCTCTTCAAAACTTCATAACCTGTCATTTGTTTTGCTTGAATGATATAAGCACAAACAGGAGCCCGTAAAATTGCTTAGTGCTTCAATAAAGGTTAGTCGTCATTCAAATTATAGATTAGCCTCAAAAGATAAAATCGTTTGGGATTCCATAGTCCAATTAGCTTAAGAGATGTATTCGTGCCTTTTCCATAGGCATTGTGCGAAGTGAATGAAGCAGAATCGAACGGGAATTGAATTTTTAATGGGAGGCACGGATAATGTACCAGTTATAAGCGCGGAAAGTTAATTCGGTGTGCTGATAACTGCTATCCACACCTCCCATTAACACGACTACAGGTTACAATTATAGTAATTTTTATTTATTCACACAGTGTGATAAACATAATATTAACGGTTGAGGCTCTACAACTGATCAAGGAGACCCTAAATTTTCGTCCATTTCGGTGAACGGTTGTGTATTCAAAGAAATCCTTGCTTTGAACGCTTGTTGGGACTCGAGTTCATCCCAGACCTCAAGAGGAACTCCTATCCATTGCAAAAGATATTGGAAAAATGGTGGTTCCTTGTATCGCTCCAAAAAGTACCTGTCACTTCCTGCAATACTCTATCCTTACAAACGTCAGATCAAACCAAAAATTAAGTGCTGCTGCCATATGTAAGTAGAGCTGACCTCACTTTCCAGCCTTGATATCGTTCAAAAGCATAGACGCGTCTTTGTGGGTGATGAATTATTTCCCACCCTACAACCCCTTTCCCACAGACAAAACGTTGCAAGCCGCTCGCTGCTTTATCGCTATTTCTATGGTAAATGTTTTGACGAGTTACACTCATTAACTGCACCAGTTCTGACTTTCACAGTTAAGATCCGCCATGCCACGTACACTGGGACGAATGAACTTCTTTCTCTTCGCATTCCGTTAGTAAGAATGAAGTGCCACACGTAGATGCTTCCCCGATCGCTACAATCTTAACCTCTTCAAGTCTATGGTCAACCGTTATCTTTCCGACATGTCCTCATGATCTACTCTCCTTACCTCCTCTTCTTACTTTCGTATAACAGCCTCATTCAGTAATCCCCTACATTGAGTGGCTCTTAAGCCTTGCCTTGAGTAAACAATTAGTAAAAAATATATTCATTATCACGCATATTATTTGGCATATTTTTATTATTTGTCGTTAAAGCTTATTAACTATCCTATCCTATACTACGTAGGTATTACCTTCCTTTGCAATTGTAGATTTACTGCCCCCCCCTTCAGTTTTTGATCTGAATACCGTGTTTATATGGGCAATGATTCAAAGTAATAGCTTTTCCCATCCATGGTACGGGAATGTCATGAGCTGTTTTTAATAATCTTAAGCTGAGCTGCTTGGGATTTTGTTATACGTGGCCAACGGCGTCTACAGCAATACATCCAGCGCATCAAAACGTTTCAATGTTTGTACAGGCTGTTTTAGTTCTAAGGGTCGATGGTTTTTGCGAGACTAAACTTTGCTTTTTTTATTGAGTAGTTAGGATTTTTTTAGAATCTTGAACACTGGGAACTCTTATAAAAAAAAAAAAAAACTTATTAAATGTGACACTGAGGAATCTTCAACGAACTAGGACTAGAAAAGAAGCAAACACACACACATACATGCACACACACACACACACACATATATATATATATATATATATATATATATATATATATATATATATATATATATATATATATATATATGTTTATTTACTTCTGGTTCCTTTTTAAACTTTCTTTGTAAATGTTGAAAGTTCAACAGAGAATAAATTAGATTGTGGGTGCTAAGTAATATCAAGTTTCCTTTTCTCTGATCTAATCTAATTAGATATTCACTCGGCACCCCTCAATTGAGGTCTTGTGCCATACCAAACGTACCGAACGAAATTTGATACATATCACTCCAGGTTTTCATTTTGGGAATTTTCTTTCATAGAGACAGAAAAAATAGTTCAAATTCTATTTGTTCTTTTGTAATATGTCTTTCATGCCAGATCATGCCAGAATAGAATTTATACGGGAAGCCAGGCGTAGAGTTGAGCTGACAGATGACCTCTTGACCGATGAGTAGAGGACCCACGTGACTGGCACATTTGCACCTGAAATGCACGAATACGTAAAAGCCGTATTACAGAAATATAAACACCGACTATAGAGAGAAAAGCAGTCGCTCCCAGATATCGCAGGCAAGAATTTCATGTCCACGTTTTGGATGATTGGCCCGGGGCTGCATGCACCAAATAGAGGCCGAGTTAATTTGAGAAAGTCAAGTGTTGAATAAAATGTAATGAGATATTCAAGTCTTGTGTTTTCATTTAAACGGTAAAACATTCTTCATTAACCTATTTTAAGATATATTCTTTGAAAGTAAAACTGAAAATATTGTTTTTCCAAGAATTCACAAAACAAATATAAAATATTAATACCTCTATCTTATGATAGTTGTTATATTTACATCCACATTTCATACATTCAATGTAGAAATTAATATGGGACAGAGGTAGTTTGATGTAATCATATATTTCTTAATATTTATTGCTACTCGTGTCCCATAATAATTGTTACATTTGCATACACATTTCATACATTTAATGTAGAAACTAATATGGGACAGAGATAGTTTGATCTAACTGATATATTCTTAATATTTATTTCTAATATTGTCCCATAATAGTTGTTATATTTCATATAAACATTTCATACATTTAATATAGCAACTATTATAGAACCATGGTGATATTATCATTTTCTAACATGAAGCAGTGTCTATTACTATTAATTTTTCTACTGGTTTATCTTTCACCTTAATTTCGATTGCTCTTAATCCCAACTCACAATCCTTTTTTCTACAATCGTTAATATACATCACGTGTTGAAAATAAAGCATAAATCTTCGGTAGGACACGAACCCTTGTTCCGAAGAGTAATTGAAATTAAACTGAAAGACATAATAAACGTTTTCATTAAAAGTTCTTGTTTCATTAGTTGCGATCGATGTAAATCAACCGTAAAATTATTCGTTAGTCCAGTTGTTGCTAGAAAATCAATTGCAACTTACAGAAAATCATTCAGTTTATCAATCAATACGTGAAATATACTAGAATAATTTTTCAATATCATGCGTTACAATTTTATTTTTCTAAGTTAGAAGTTTTCGTTACTATCTACAATTTACTCTTTAACAGTAACCAGCTTGTAATAAAGAGTTTATGACTAAGTAGAGATAAGGGACAATTTCAGACGTTTATATAAGAGTAATCTGTAAACATTCGATGAACTATTGCAGTTTTTACTGCTCCATTTGTTAATAGGCCTAGCACGAGGATCGCTTAGTAATCTGTCCAATTTTTACGGTCCTGTAATCATAAAGCGATCTTGTAGGATTATTTGATTATTTTATTGCTGGTAATTTTTCAATTATGGAACCATTTATGTTTGTTCTTGTGTAGATAATTAATATATATTCTGATTTGACACTTATATCGACCGGCTAATTTGACACGCAAACAATTGCACTAAAATGATTACGTGTGCTCGATTATTTTTATATTTATGTTATAATGTGAAAGAATGGTCACTATCACCAACCATTGCAAAAGCAATAGGAGCACAATGCCGTATATGAACTAATAGAGAGAAAAACAGAGATCTACTTGAATTAGGCTAATTCTAATCCAGCAGACGTTAACGGCTTCAATATAAAAAAAAACCTTTCTGGCCTTAGCATCTGATAAGTTTATTTATTACACATTCATCAAAAATTCCAAAGCATTTTCTTTACACACTGGTTTTATTTCTCATTCCGACCTAAAGACGCTGTCGTGGGTATGGCGAAAAGACTACATCCGGCAGCAAGGCCTCTCATTTGAGGAACGTGGGACCACCTATTAATTGCTGTTGTTCCTAGGTTCACCCTGACCCGGGGTGGTATCACCTGTTAGGGTCCCAGCCACTGGCAAAAAGTTAACCCCCAAACTGGAAACAAAACACATGAAAGTATAACAATAAATTTTTATAGTAACAATACCAGCAATACATTATCGTAGTAAAAAAAGTTACCAGAAATATATTTTTATAAAAAAATAAAAATTACCAGCAATACATTTTTGCAAAAAATTACTAATGCTATCAAGAAAATCAAATGACCCATAAGGAGTTGATATGCCGCTAAACAAACAAACAAAACTTTATGATGCCTGTTAGAAGAACAAGATACGCGTTGTCTATACAACTTTTTCCACTTTGTCTCCACTTTAGTCTAAACCAACGTTTCCAAATAGTAAATCATCTTGTCATTTCACAGATTTCTATGCAGTGTTCTTCTGTTTACTTACTTTTTGCTTTTTCCGATTACATTTTATTGTGATTTCCTCTCGAAATCATTTTTTGCAATAATTTGTTTTTCAAAAGTTTACGCTGACTTATTTATCTTCTGTAAACGCTGATTTTCAGATTTTAAGGTTTTCATAATAATAAAAAGAACAACAGCTTTTTATTTCCGAGTACACCCTTCTGCTAGAGTGGCTCACTAATCTCTGTTGCTGGTGCCAGCTCGGACATATTTGGGTATCTTCAACACGCACAGAGCCAAACCCTACTTTATTCTGCAACTATCCTGAGGGAAACTTTCACACGACAGATCGCATTATCTGGCAGAATTGAACAAGACCAATTCTTCGAACGGTGACTTGCGACTTCATGCCAGCACATCCATCGACGGCTTATGAACAGCTTCATCTACTCAATTTCACTCACAAAGCTCGGGGTCAACTCGTAGCATGATTTTCGGCAACCTCCCAACAGTGCTGGGAACATCTCCCCAAAACTGATAATCAAGAAATGACCTCTTTAATAAATCGACTATGGTGATTCGAACTAGGATCTCATGGTTGAAACGCTAACATTCGAACCATTTTGATGTATACTTATAAAAGCACTTTAATATTATTGCTTTACTTAATTCTGTTTTTCCATCCATATTTTTGTTTCTTGCCATTAATAAGGGCATCGCATCATATATAATTTTATACATTTAATACATATTTAACAAAAACAGTTTCAATGTTTAAAATCTCATCAAATGATATTTCCGAATGTTCTGACAACAACTGAGGGTAGAGCAAGCATAAACAGCGTATATTTAAACATAATATGGTATTTAAATTAATATTATTTTTATAAGATATTCAGTTTGGGTCAATTATTGATAAAAAAATGATGTAAAAGGAAATTTCTCTGACGAGGACCAAAATGAAATGAAGCAGCGCAACATTTCCACAACATGAATTTTTATGAAAGAACTAAAACCTCTCGATTGGTAACAAATGATCCTATAACGATTTCTGAACAACTCATCTGTTTTTATTCAAAACAAATATGACTTAATATATAATGATATTATTCTTATTAAAAAACGAAATCTAAAATTTTCTCGATATCTCGTAATAGTTGCAGTGGTTTCCAAACGGTGCATTGCGCCTCATATGTGCAGCGGAAGAGGACAACATGTTAGGTGGAATGATTGAAAGACAATCAAAGATTTAGAAACAGTTTCAAAAAATTCACATGCCAAAAATAAATATGATTTAAAAATATTATTATGGATTATATGTAATTGCATGCATGTGTCCCAGTATAAATACTTATAAATAATTATTGACCGTTTTTATCATTGAGATATTTTTGCATTATATCAAGTATTAAGAATATGTTAACTAAGGTCCGCAAATTGGAAGAGAGAGTTATCAATTTGAATCAGCAGTTATCTTCAAAGCATTTTCTGGCACGATCTGGCATAATTGACCCTCTCGCTGTTTTTTTTTTTATTATTATTTTTAAATGCATTTTTTATCGCATAAAATTTGGTGAAACGCAAGCAAGTTTTCATTCCGAAAATACCAGCCCAGAAAAAAGTTTGGGAACCACTGGGTTAGTGTCTAGTGTGGATAACTATTAATTGTAAGTTCGATCGTTACTGAATACAACATACAACATTCGATCTAACCCAAGTGTTTATATGTTGTAAAATCAACTAACCTATAGCTTAAATATCTAATAGGAGTTTTCTAACTAAAACATGTCTGTAGACTATATTTCACAGACTACGGGAGCGTTTTTTGTTCTTTTTAATTATTTCTGTCAGAATTTCTAATATAAGTTATCATTATCTACACTTATTTTCCTCATCCTTGTTATTATTATCACAACGTTTCGATCGTTATGCTCTCCGGCTTTTATCATGCGTATATAGATTCGGGTAACCTAAAGGGAATTCTGAACTGAACCCTTTATTTAATCTATGAGATAAACTGTTCCCGGTTCAATGCCCATGTCTAGATATATGTCAAGTTCTGACTTAATACTGCTTAATTCTTGCTCGCCTTGTTTCCACAGCATGCAAGTAAACACTGCCCGACCCAGGGTTTTAATTCACAATTGTTATATCCCGAAATTCACAAACCAACGCTTTAATATATTGGGTGATTGAAAAGTAACTCTGTATTTTATCTATGATGGACTTTCCCGTTTTGTAAATATTATAGTTAGCCGGGAGAATCTATCATACATAAAATAGGGAGTTACTTTTCAATTACCTTGTACTAGGCTATTAACCTTCTTCTTTTTTTTTTCTTTTTTTTTGTTTTTTTTTATTATTTTTTCATGTTAGGTTATTTTGAGGGAAGAAATACACTCAATTGTTTTTGCACGGTTTTGAAATAACACGGTCCAACAAAAAGAACCGATTTTTTTTTTACTTTAACACCGTTTAAATATCTATCCTGGTGTCACCCCCAAATTTATTGTAATTGGCAAGTAAACGATTAACATCAATCAATTATAATTTACAAAAATATCGAAACATGTAATATGATTAAGTGACAATGTAAAAAAATAAAATAAAATCCAATCTATTTTTTTCCGTATATTGATCCTCCACTCTCCGGTATGAACGGGACCTATGCACTGTACATACATAGTATTTCAGAGAATGTATAGTATTCTACGTTAATTCATAGTAGGGATGATGGAAAAGTGGTTCCACTATCTGCAAGTACAATTCTAGAAGACCTGCAAATAGTCAATAAACTTGGAAATCATTTTCTTACAAATAATAACAATGTTGAACGTTCTGTGCAATTCCAACATGATTTGAAAATGATTTTGGCACGTTATGAAGAATCATATAAAGAACTAACAAAAACAAAATCAGAACGTCTGATGACCGAATTCGTATTCCATATCAGTTAAACAAAAGAAACACAAGATGTTAATTTTATTCAAGATACAGATAAATATACTATTAAATATTTCCAGTGACGAAATTGATTTTGTGACACCGAAAAACAACAGAAAGCAGGCACGTTTAATTTGTAGTAGTGACATTGAATGATTATGCTATATGTGTGTGTGCAAATAAAAAATTCAATTTATTTGTATATGAAAACTAACATTTTTTTTATTAAATATATCTCTAATTTTCATATGTACACTGTATATTTTTTTACACGGTTTTATTATGCACGGTAGTGTCTGGAACGTATCCCCCGTGCAAAAAGAACTGAGTGTATAACCATCATGGCGCTTTCAATAAAATCTCTACTTTTTTGACTACTTTTTCCACCATGACTCAAAGTAAACTCGCAAAACCTTAGTACATAGAATGGAGTTTGATGTACGATGCATTTGAAAAATCAGCTTTTAACTATTTAAATAGAATGGTCAGCTTCAACAAATTTAACATTATTGACATAACTTCATGTTTTGTGTCCTAATTTCCATGAAAGAGTAAATGCAGAGGGAACCTTTTTCAGTTTGACGAAAATAAAGAAATTAAACAAAAGTCACAAATATAACACACCTTTGTCGTTGTGTTCACACATCGTTGCGAAAAGACAATCGTCATAATTAAAATGCATCGGTCTGTGCTGCTCTAAATAGCAGTCAACAAAATAAAGCAATTTAGTCATCTATTGACACCAATCACATGATTTCAACCGACATACTTTTAATACTATGATTAATGTTTGAAAAGAAATCAGATTTCAATGGACTAGAATATTAATTTGTTGTATACAGTTTAATTACAGCGTCCCAATATTAGAATAACTTCATATTCTTAGAGTTCTTTATACGTGTTACTAATTTTATAAAGAATTTAGGAGTTAGAAATATCTTTACTAGTTTAATTATATTTTTGCTTTTGTTGTTCGGCAAATAATATCTAAAACTAGAAATACAGGGTGTTTCAAACATTTAATATCATTTGAGGTGTAAATACACTAGTAATTATACTAAACAAATTTATTCACCAATTTTAAATGAGAAATTCAAAGGTATCTTGATTTCATGAATAATTTCAATATGTGCAATGCCTGTTTGTTGGTTGTTATTCACAAGCATTTTCTTGTGACACCCAAACTGTCGTTGGAGGAATCTTGGTTTTCAGATTTGCTCTTCTTATGAACTTCCCGGACCTTTGAAAAAATGTTTTCTCTCCTAACCATCTCTCCCAATACTGCTGGACATCCAGATCATTTTGACGTAGACAGACAGCCTTCTTCAGAACTTTTTGTACCATATCCAAATTTGCATTGCCGTTAGTGCATTTTTAATGAGTTTTCTTTCTCACAAATGCACAATGCACAGTCTTGTTCGATTACGTACGAGCATGCTCTAACATACAAAACGCCTTTTCTTTTCTTTTTCCACTGGATGGCATTTCTATACCTAAAAAAGAAAAAAACATAAAACATAGAATTTTGAGTTTTTAAAATTTGGGATCATTTGAACTTGCGCTACATTTCTTATTTTTCACACAGAAAATAAAAATAAATGTGAAACAATTTTACCGCATGTTAAGTAATATTCTGTGTGTGCGCGCTTAAATTGACTTTGAATTAAAATGAATAAAATATGTCTAGCCTTAATGTCCTAGATCAGAAATACACTGAATAAGTTCATTTTAACGAAGGGCAGAGTTAGTGAGTATCTCGTTTGCAATTCATGGCATTCAATGTGGTGCCTTTAATAATAACACAGTTGTCCGCCTTGTGTTACAATCCTCTTCGCTTCTCCTACTTCAGGGACAATGAAACAAGAAGAGGCTGAATGTCAATTTGTGGTCTGCTTCATTCGTCCGTCTCTTGTTTCCTTCCTCTTCATTGAATCCTGAATATTCACTGGGTTTCCCGTCTTTCTACCTTTATACATACATTTCGTCATTTTCTAAATGCTGTTGTTGTTGTTGTTGTTTCTATATAGCTACACCTTCCTTATTTATTTGTCGTCAGGTTTCAACTTATCAGTCTATATTTATGTATATCTTTTTACATTATCAGAGGTATCTCGTTGTCGTATTTCCGCGCGCACGTGCGTGTGTGTGTGTGTGTGTGTGTGTGCTTAATATTTATTTTTATTTCACGCCATACATCTTTACTTTTGCTCATTATGATTCATATCAGTTCGGTTCTGTCATTACAATTTACAATTTGAAAAACTTTTCTCTGCTTTTTTTGTCGAAAATTTCGAGATGAGGAATTATTATAAATTATACCAAATAACATAAGCCACATCAGTTGAAAACTCTCAACAACAGCAAAAACTAAAATGGATGGCACATATTACTCAAAGAGGAAATAATAACATAAACAAGATGTTGACGTTTCACATTATTTCAAAAAGAAGTTTGCGAAGGAAGTCACCAACAATACTGGAAAGAGCGATAACAGTTAACGGATCTGAGAAACATATTTTTATGAAAAAGTGTTTTAAGAGAAAGCTTTTATAAATTTCAACCGATGATAGTACCAGCTGTTTGGTCAGTCAATGCCGGATGTTTCCTTATAAGGAAATGGATAATATTACCATCATCATTATCATTAAAATAAACCTTTCCAGAACAGAAACTGTGGCATGGACTTAGAATGAAAGCAGTAATTGCATGTAACCTGAATCCCTCATAAATATTCAGGATGTAAAATTTATAAATACTAAACACTTCAAATACCGCGGTGTGTGCATATGTTATAAGAATTTTAGTATAGAAGATAAGGAAATTGAACATAGAATAGGCTGTGCTAGGGATAGTTTTGTTCAACACTTCAAAATGCTACAAAGCCAAAGTATTAACCTGAGTCATGTTCTTAAATAACCTCGTCAGATCTAGACTCTCTTATAGATGCCATGCATAACGTCCAGCCTGTTCAGAAATGTTTAAACTATGTGAAAACATTTTCTCAGATCAATGACTAAAAATGGCTTCGAGCAATATCGCTACAAAATCACAAAGAATTTTCCTCGCAGAAATCAAATCATTTGAAGACTTTCAACACCAGTAATAACTAAAATGGATAGCACACTTAACTAAAAGGGAAAATAATCAAGATTTTGATTTTCTACACGATTTCAAACAAAAGATTAGGAAGCCCTTACCAATAATGGAAAGAATAATTACAGTTAGTGGATAATCCTATTTACTCGACAAATTTGAAGCTATTTACGTCAATTTCGATTACTTTTTATACCTTAAACAGATATTTTAAAACGTAGTTTGATATTTGAAAACATTAAAAAAAAAAAAAAATTACTGAAAATAGTTTTGAGAGAAAGATTTTATAAATTTCAACCGAAACATTCGGTCAATAAACGTAGAATGTTTCCTTATAAGGGAATGGCTAATCTCACCATCTATATAAAACTAAATCTTTAATCTTGTATGCATGTATGTGTGTTCCCGAGTTACAGCTTAAGCGATACATAATACCCCAACCAATTTAGAACCCATGCATTTGCTGACAATATACATTATATCAATTCGTGTACATAAACAAACACTTGCATGTTATATTCCAACTATCATGTGTGTGAAAAAAATGATAGATAATCATAATAATATAACAGCATTATTGAATAAATATATTTATACATTTCACCACATTAGAACATTTTATAAACAAACAACTCGTATGTTTGTCAATTACTTAATAGGTGAAGAGGCTATGTGAATGTTTCATTGTAAAACGTAATCTGTATGGCTGGAAAATTGTGTCACATGAGTTGATGGCAAATAAATGAATAGATACATGCTGGTTTGCCGCCGTTACGTATTTTGAAATAAATGTGAGGAAGAAGCAAGGATATATAACAAACATTATAATTATTATTTTGGAAAAATTACCTAGAAAATATGAAACTAAGTGCACAAAACTTAAATTATGTGATAAATATGAATCTCACTAAGTTGAGGGTTGTTGTTTCTTTTCTTTCTTTTTTTTGGATGGGGAATGACCTTTACATTTAAAAATTATAATATGGTAAATAATAAAATTGGTATAAATTGTCCACCTGGGGCTACGATTATTTGAATGGAAAGGTCTTTAGTGTGATATCAGATTACAACTCCATTATTAAAAAAAAGTAAACTTTTTCCAGCAAAGATTTAAGTAATATTGTATAATGTGAGTAATAATAATTATTACAATAACTTGTATTGCAAATACAAATTAAAATACGTGAAAATAATAATAAAATTGATAATATTGTTAGCTCATCATTTTGTATCGTGAACTGCTTTTAAAAGGAACACAAAGGGTTTATGGGTGGTCTAACTATCATTAATATTCAGACCATATGACATAACCGCCAAGCATGGAAAGCAGGCTCTGTTCAAAATTCCGATAAGGTTACCAAGTTAGATGACAATTACTTGACTAAGGCTTGAGGCTACAACAGCCAAAACATTGTCTGTATAACAACCAAGATGAGTATACCGACCCAAATAGTAAAGAATATACTTACTCTCTCTCTCTCTTTCTCTCTCTTTCTCTCTCTTCTCTCTCTCTCTCTCTTTCTCTTTCTCTCTCTCTCTCTCTTTCTCTCTCCTACTTCATCTTTGCCAATAAAAACATTTGCGCATGTAAATGTTAATAACCTCAAATATTCCTTTTTCCAGACTCTCGAGGCTGGGATCAGCTGTCTTGATGAGGATAGGGCACTAAATGAAGCATATGTACCTAGTCTATGGAGATTCCAATTCCAGGATAGTATATCCCCATTACACTAAAGAGGTGAGTCGTGAGTTGATGCGTTTACGGTAAGAGCCACAAGGGAGTGAGCAGTTTTCTTTTACCGCTACCCAGACGTACACGTGTGGGACCTCACATTAAATCAAATCTTGCGTTGAATTTACCTTCGTGGGGAAGCGAATAACTAAAAGTTTATAATTATATTTTCGTGTCGGGGCTTCATTTTGTAACAAACGTGTTTTCATATCTCTTTTCTCTCTTGAGCATAATTTTGTATTTTTCACCAGGCTTTCAAAGATGTGGGTATTTTCATAGTTTTTGTTTTAACTATTTCAAGCCAAGCAAGGCTATAAAGTCACTAAGATGCAAGTGGGTTACTGAATGTGAAAGAATATGAGGAAAAACATTATTGAGAATAGAGAGAACTGGAAAATAACAGAACTGGAAATAAGAATACAAAAGATCACAATTGACATTGCATTTACATTTTTGAAGATCAAAGTTGACTGGATATCAAGAACCATTAAAGAGTTCTGCAAGCGAGGAGTGCGAGAGAAGAAACTATCAGCATAGTACACCAAAAGATTGTTATGATGAAGTATGATAAATATCATGAATGTGTCCCTTCAGACGTTGGCGATCATGACTCTCCACAATTTCTTGTCCTTTGTAGCTCTAAATAAATTTTATCTTTTTGCTATCTCTCCTAAATCCTGTTCCGCTGTCCATTCACTCAAACTCGCCAGGCCGGTTATGCGTTGTTTTCCTCTGTCCCCCTCTTTGCCTTCAATATGTCCTGTGAGTATCAAATTTTCCAAGCACTCTTTCCTCCTTATATGCCTAGAAATTTCAACTGTCTATTTGTAATATTAAGAATAAGTGTCCTTTTTTATTCCATTGTCTCTAGAACCTCGACGTTGCTCACATGTTCGGTCGATGTTATTTTCAGCATTACAAAAAACATTTCTGTTGATTCAAGACTCTTTATCTTTGATGAGATTGTCCAGTATTCTCTGCCATATGGGAACACTGATATTACATAATAGTTCAGTAATCTTTTCTTTGTTTCTAACAAAATCTTTCTGTTTATTAATGCTTTGCTTAGCTTTTGCACAGCATCTTTTACTATTCCAATGCGTCTTTGGATTTCAGTATCGCTCTTTCCATCCTCTATTAAAACGCTTCTCAGATATCTAAATTATTGTATTTGTTTGATTTTTGTATCCCAATTTATAATTTGCATGTTGGGCTGTTCGTTTTACTAACAGTCATACATCCAGTCTTCTTGCAACTGATGTTTAGATCTTTGACATCGCTTTCCTTCATTAACTTCTGTAGAAGTTCTTGTAGTTTCCTTTCTGCGTTTGCTATCAACACTGTATCATCTGCATATCTTATGTTGTTTAGATTGTAGCCGCTAATAATGAATCCTGGTAGGACTTCTAATTCTCTCAGAATCGCTTCGATGTACAGTTTGAATAGGCCTTATTAAAATATAATGGATACTTATTGTATTTAACACGAATCACAAAGACTGATTTATTAAATTGTGGCTGAATTAAAGTTTTCTTTATTGCACATTTAAAACTGGTAACTGGATTAGGAATATTTCTCGAGTTTAAGATTTCTTTCTGATAAAATATGTGTTCTTTTAAGCAATCTAAAAGCATAAAGCTTAAGATTTAATAATCTTAAACATTGTGCTTTTGAGCTTTCATTCAACTACTAAACCCTAAATGTCAATTTAATCCATATTACAATTTAAAAGTACAATTTTGACCATAACAAATTTAACCAATTACTGTGGAATTGTAAGATCAATATTTGAATTGGGATTGAAAAGTTCTCATCCTTTCCGCTTTATCCGCTTTACAAATTTTGACCAAATGACCAAACATCATTTTGGAAAGTCTTCTTGGTTGGATGAGGAACTTTTCAACTTCTTGTATGCCAATCAAGATCAATAATATATCTCATCAACTTAACTCACACCGTAACACCTGGTATTAATTGTAAAATTCAAATAAAATCACCTTATTAAATATTATAATGATGTAATCCTGTAGCCTCCACAATACAACAAAGGGTCACCACCTCATCAAGTTAGGCGCTGCTGTTATGGTTTCTATAGCAAGCAGGTTTTATAGTGTGGTTCAATCCGTTTTGAATTCAGAGTTTTCCTTCTACTAGACTGATAGAGCCTTGATAACTAACCCTTAGATTGTATTAAAGGAGACGGATCAATACCTTTCCAAGTATTCTTGTACAAAAGGGAACGGGAAAGCCGCGGCTGGAAATTGAACTCGGCTCACCAATCCCACTAACTTCACTTTAATTATAGATTTATAAAAAAATCGGTATTAATTATAGGTTTCTGCCAATTAGCTATTCAAATCCAAATCCAGGGCCTTCTTATTCCTGTTGAAGGAACCCTGATAGTCTCATGTCTTTAGGGGTGTGACTGTACTCACCACGTGATACTGGTTAGTGAAGTTATTTAACCCCTAGTTGGAGGTTTTGATTTCAGAATTGTCCTTCTATAAGACCAGTCTGTCCTGCTATTTGCCCATAGTTGAGAAGAAATTGATTCATACCTTTCTAAAGGGTATTTGCACGTAAGTGAGTGTAAAGTAGTCGACTGGAATTCGAACTCGGCTCTCCGATTCCTCAATCTGAGCCGCTATCCATTTTTTCACCGTGCCTTCACATTAAAGGCCAGAGTTTCAAAACTAAGGCGATGCTCATTAATGGGTTAACGATTTCATATAAGAAATTCGCCCAACTATACTGAACCTAAGTTTTTCATTATCTCTCTAACCAAAGACATCAGTACTGAATAGAAATTGTGTTACTTTATTATTCATTGTTAAGAAATAATCTTGTTACGTGACTCGATAGCTCTTGTACAGTCTAGTTATCTGCCTTGACTCTGATAGACATATTTGCTTCATGCTTTTCTAAACTGCACATTTATCTTAAACTTCATTGTTTCTTTCTCTGCTTTTTAATTGATGAGTCAGCTGCAAACTCATATCTAATTGGTATATTATAATGCTCTAGTCTTCTATATTTAAGTCTGGTCTGCTGGTGCCGTTCTTACGTTTATCAAAATCAACAATGCATCCCACTTTTACTTTTGGGTTTCCTATAAGAATTACGTCATATATTTTGTCTGTGTTTCTTTGCTTGCGTGCCATCACTATTCAATCGCTACAAAATGATGATCTAGGGAGTAATCATTAAAAAAAAGTTAGCTTTTATTTTAATTGTATCAACAGTTCTTACAGAAAATATTCAAATTGTAACCAAATAGTTTATCGTACAGAAAGGTAATTCTAAGAGAACTAGAAGTCCTACCAGGATTTATTATTGGCCTACAGCATAACATACACATATGAACTCATTGACAAAGTAGGAACCTGTAAGAAGATAGAAGAGATAGCCGTCATATGAACAGCCCAAGATACGAGCTACGAATTGGAGATGTCAAAATCAAACTAGTAGAGAAATTTAACTATCTCGGAAATGACTTAACAGACGACGAAACATTTGACACAGAAATCCAAAGTCGTATTGTAACAGAGAAATATGCTTTAAAAATACTAAACAAAGTACTAAGAAATAGGAAGACTTATGCCTGAAAAAGAAGGCTGAATTACTATGTAATATCGATCCTTCTATATGTCAATGAATGCTGGACAATTTACTCACAAATGAAGAGAAAACTTGACGTAAAAGTAATATGGTTCTACTAATGTGGATGCGGTGAATACCGTAGATGGAGAATGTGAGCAACGAGGAATTAAGGGAAATGAAAACATAATCACTTGTAGAATCAGAAAGAGACGACTGAAGTTTCTGGTATACATAATGACGAGAGAGAGACATAGAAAAGGTGTTTGTGTAAATGGATGGCAGAACAGGGTCTTGGAAGCAGAGTAAGAAGAGGAATAATTCTAAAACATACAAACGACAGCAGGTTATGGAGAGGACACGAAAAAAAACGAGCTTTAGTTACATTAATAATTGAATAAAAATAACGAACGTATAAAGAATTAATGAAAAGGTAAATCAAAACAAAAGGGAGATGTTCAAAGCTGCCTATTTTAATCAGTCTAAAGTAGTTTAATGGTTACAAGAGAACTGTTTCGTTTTGAATGCATTAAAATTAACAAGCCATTCCTTGCCCCAGTTAACAACAGATTTTAGGTCATTTTTGTTTTTTTAGATCAGCTGTCAATTTGACTTTATCCAACCGATCAGATTTACTATTAAAACAGGAGTGAATAGTTATGTCATCAGCATAGATACCGAGTTGAGAATTGATGATACCAGGAAGGTTGTTGATGAAAATTAGAAACAACGTAGGTCCACAGATAAACCCCCGGCGGAAGACTTGTGCATTAATAAATAATATCTAGAAGAGTAGCCATTCTAGACAACATTCACTTTACTTCATAACCCAAATTGTTGAGGAGAAAATGAATGTTCCGTTTTCCAAAATTTCAGAATAGAAGCTTGCTATTATTATTCAAATAAAGAAAACCCACTCACTTACATGGATGTAACAAACTTTGTAAATCCGACTATCGAATTCGGTAGATTTAAATCTGTACTATTTTACTGCTATTTTTATATGTACGACACTCATTCTTTTGACCTAGGATCAGAGTGTAGTATCTGCCCGATCCACCGACCCCCCCCACCCAAACCTGGATTCAGTTACACTTTTTAACTGAGAAGCCTGTATAATACTAGACAGAAAGGAATTTAGAAAAGTGAGGGAGAGGAGTAGGTTGAAAAAGAGTGGGAAATGTAGTAAGTAAGAAAGTTATTGAAAAACATAGCGAACGCGAAATGAAAGGAAAAAATCGATACACATATGGAGAAAGGGGAAAGGAGTTGAAAGAGAGAGAGAGAGAGAGAGAGAGAGTGTGTGTGTGTGTGTGTGTGTGTGTGTGTGTGTGTGTGTGTGTGTGTGTGTGTGTTAGAGAGAGAGATTTTGCTGTCTGGGTATCAACAGAAAATGAACGCAAGATTAAAAAGCAGATAGAGATTTCTTTATACCCTAATAGAGGACAAGAAATATAAAAGAGAGGGTGTAGTAGAAAATATTTACAAATTTGAAATCCATATATGTATAGCATTTCGATAAGTACATAGATGAGCAAAAAGTTATTTGAGAAAGATTTATTTATTCAGCTATTTGAGAGAGTCAGCATGAATTTCATTTTTATTAGCTGGCTGCTCGTTTCTTTGTATTCCAGTCTCCTTCGGTGGCTAGCTAATCCCTATTGAAGACACCTTGTACATTTATGTTTCTTTAACACCTACAGGGCCAATATGTAACTATGTTAACCGGACCTCAGTTTCAGTTTCTGGGTGAGAGCGCATTATCTAGCGTGATCTGCATTTGAACAAGTTCAGTTGTCTGTCATTGGTCACGATGACTTTTGACTTCGTGCTAGCGCAATAATCGACAACTTCCGAACAGCTTGAGTCAACTCATTGCATGATTTTCAGGCATTTCACAACAGTGACACACGGTCTGGGATCAGGCTGATATTATCAGGGTTACCTCCTTGAAAAATTCGAATAGGGATCTCGTGGTCGAAGTTCATACGTCCAAATCACTTGCCTACGCACTCAGGGAAGACACATGAGATAATGAATATTTATCAATACCCTTGGACTTTCCACGGATTTAGTTAGTCTTCATAATTCTAGAAAAAGGAATTCTTGCCCAAATTTAAAAATTGACAGTTGCATATTTAAGAATTCAAACACAAAACGGCAACAGTCTAGATCAGCAATTCTTAACTTGATTTTTCCGTTACACTGAACTTATATATTCATATCGCTGAATATCAAGGGTACAAAATATAGATCTTTGTATTTTATTCAGTTCTTGATGAAAGAAGCCACCATATTAAATTCACTTATTCAATAAATTGATAGTTCTAATGACTTAATAAATATTCGAAGTTTAAACATTAACTTAAAAATAATGAGCAATAAAACTAACCAGAATGGAATAGTTGTTTTTGGTTTGTTTGTTTTTGTTTTTTTGTGAGGGTGCAACTAAAGTTTCGATGATTTGTTTTTGACAGTGAATGCTGCAAACCTGAGATCACATAGAGATGAGTTCGCTATTTGCATTTCTTGCCAAAAATCCTGCTTCCAGTAATTATGTGTTGAGAAATGAGATTAGAATTTTCAAGGCCCTTTGTACCAATTTTGAACTTGTGTCGTCTTTTGTATCTAACTCACACAAATTCGTAATTTTTTTTTCCATTCTTTCTTCTTACAAATAGATTTTAACAACAAAATTCGCATTTTATACAAGTTCAGGCCATTTAATCTATTACGTGCAGAAAATTGCTGGTTATATCTAAAATGCCTTCATTACCCAATTTTTGGGCAATTATTCAGAGTTTGAGAGCCGCTGGTCTTAATGCTTTTATTAAGTGATAATGTTGCCTATATCAGTAACGGATTTTTGTTAGTACTATCTGCAAAACGTATCAATGAGAGACTAGTTTGACCAAGAATTCACTCACCCAATCTCTTTTCGATTAACTCATAGGACTTTCTACTGACGAAACATTTTATCAGTATAAGTGACGTTGGGAGAGTGTGGAAGATAAACTAGATTCCAAATCCCTTCCAGTAAAATGAGCATAAAAAATCAAATTCGTTTCCTTAATATCGTTAACCTTGTCATGTATAACGAGGATTGTCTATAGCTTACCTGTTTATTAACAGTCACTAGTGAGGACTCAGCTCACTAGTAATGGTCTACGAAACTAGTTTTGATAATCATGACTTAATAATAAAGGCCTCTTAATAAAATAACAAAAACTAGGTAGATGACAGTTACTAAATAAACAAAAATAGTTTTTATTCGAATTTCATGGATGAGGAATTATTATTTTTTACAGTACTTCCAATCGGATTAATGGTCCTCTTTGTTGTTATTGTCGTTTCAGTCGCTGTGTCTACGGCGTTCTTCAGGTGTCCTTCGATACTAATAACCTTCAGGAAATTTCGAACTGAACTCTTTATTTAATATACTGTGCTGGATATGACAATAAACTACATCCGGCAGCAAGACCTCTGACCTGGAGATTTTGACGAGCGTGAAAGCAAACCTCTTAATTGCTGTTGTTCCCAGGTCCATCCTGACCCAGGTTGGCAGCTATGGGAAAATAGGGAACCCCCAAACTGGGGGGTCAAAACATGAAAATCTAAAAATACATTACAAAAAATTACGAACAATACATTTTTGGAAAGGAAAAAAATTGATATGCTGTTAAATAAACAAACCAACGCGGACTAGAGATTGAATTACTATTTCCATCAAATTCACGAACCAGCGCTTTAATCCTCTCGACCATTACCGTGAAATTAGAACTCGGGGCCGTAAAGTTAATGTTCTTATTGCTTCTTCTGCTTCTATTGTTTTGCTGTGAAATTTGCCTGCCTACGCCGCCGCTTCTCTTTCTTACTGCTTGCCACTGAAGCCTGTCTATCACTCTTGACACTCTCCGTCATCTTTTCTCTTTTTACTTCAGAAATCTGAAGAAGACCAGAGGGTACAACGACCGAAACGTTGTGATAATAATAACAAAGATCAGGACATTAGCCTGACTGTAAATGATGTAAATAAGGACACATATGAAGGAAATAAAGGAAAAGATTCGAATAAGTCATTAATAACTTTTTAAATGCTTTAGTTTCATACTTCAAAGTTCTGATACACGATTCAGTAAAATATTAAGTCCCATTTACAACTGATTACTTTTAATTAATCATCAGTAATTTTTATTTTCGCTTCCCATTCTACCTAGCATCAGATTTTCTTGGTTTTTTGCATAGTCTCTTCAATCCGTAACTGCTTTATGCATACACATTTCATTGTTTCTTTTTGTTTTTAACGATTTCTTTATTATCTGTATTTTTATACAAAGATCAATTACTATTGACAAGGAAGATAATAAATACGCATAAACTATAATTGGCTAAAAATCAAAATTTTGATAACAACATTAGAAAAGTTTCTTCTCAAATATTCGTGTTATTAAAATATTAAAACAGTTTTAAGGCTTGTGTTACCGGATCTGTTATGACTAGAAGTTTTTTTTAAAGAAGCTTATTAAACATGATTTTTAAAAATTCTGGATAAATCAACATTCCCAACTTCCATCTATGATAATACTATTATGTGTTTATGGCTGACAACTCATTTCCGACTATGTTTATCTGTTCGGGTGGGTAGCTAATCCCTCTTGCTAACGCCTGTTCAGAAACATTTTTTATTTGTTCAACACCCACACAGCCCACCTGTGGTTTATACTGCAACTATGTTAAGCGGAACTTATTGTTTCTGGGAGAGAGAGAGAGAGAGCATATGATCTGGCATGGACAAGTTTGAAAAAGGCAAGTACTTTCAAACCTTTGGTTACGATAACTTGTGACTTAGGTTTTAGCGCAATCATCAATGCCTTCCTATCAGTTTCATTTACCCATTTTTATTTACAAGGCTTGGGACAACCCTTGATATAGTTTCAAGTCACTTCCCAACAGTGCTGCTTGTTGGAATCGTCTCCCCAGGCCGATATGATCAAGAATTTAATTCCCTAACAAATCGAACTTAATGTCATTCGAATTTGGTTCTCATAGTCACAACGCTATCGTTCTAACCACTCAGCTATATATGCTCACCAACATAATTGCACAAAATATATAAACATCATGTAAAACATGTTTGTACAGAGAGAGTATTGCAGGTCATACAAGCATCATTCATACAATTGTGGGATAGGGTTTCTCTCTCCCCACGATATGACGGCAGTGAGTTCCTAGCATTTTAAATGTTCACTCAGAATATGTAACCTACAAGGTCAAGAATTTTATTCAAATCTTCAGAAATTCTTATAAAAAAAAGTTCTAAGCAACAAGATGAAAATAATTTTCTTTAAGTCAGTTTAAACTTGTTTATTTAGATTAGACTGATTTCGTAATCGAGCAAGATTTGGTTCCTGTTCTTAGTTTGTGACAGTAAAATAAAATAAAATAAAACTTAGGTTCAGTTCATTTATACACCCTTTGAACTGTAACTACAATTCCAACTTGATTTTTAGGTAACTCTAAAAATGTTCTCAAAAAGAGTATACCAGGGTGAAAAAGGCTCCGAACTTGATAAAAACGAAGTTTTATCGTCTAAATGTTTATGTTATTATTAAGAGGAAAGACCAAAGTATTTTTAATTATTTTATTAAATTTAAATCTATTCGTCGAAATTTTGGTTAAAAATCTTTTTTTTTCTTGTGTCAGCAATGAGCTAAAGATTATTATGAGAAATTTAGCGTCTTTTTGCGGTAAAAAACATTGTTTTTTTTTTAATTCTTGCAAAAATAAAATAATTGTCAGATTTTAATGAAATTTTCGGAACTTATTTACAAATGAATTACATTATTTTTTTAAATATTTAGAAAATCTTGGTAAAAAAATATTTTTTACACATGTTACTCCCACTGAATTTAATAAATTTCGAGAAATTAAAATTTAAGGGTCTTCGTATTTATATTAGTTAATAGCAGGTTATCTTAGAGAATTTAAATCATCGAATCGTAAAATAACGAATGCAATAAATCTATGACATTATTTAATTAGAAAAGCTTTTAATGATTTTATAAATAAAATATATTAAGGACACTATTGTCTTAAGAAAAATATTTTTTCGGTGAAAAATGAATTTTTACAAGAATGGTTTTCAATTCTTTAAATTTTAATTAGAAAGATTTTTTAAGTTTTAAATCTTAAAATTCTGTATTAATTTTAGCGATTTTGATGATATTATTAAGTAAAAAATATATTTACTAATCGTAAATGGACAGACATAATATAAATCATCAAACACCAATATTTTTAAAATATTTTTTTATTTTTCTTTATTAGTGTAAAAACGTGTAGATTTTTGTAAGTACGAACGACCACACACACTATTATCAGAAAAAAACAGAGCGATGACTACAGTAAATTTAAAGCTTAAATTTTTAAAATTCAATAAGATTAGATTATAGAGATTATTTTCCTAAATTTTTAAGATTACTGAGTACTTAAAAATTAAATAAAAAAGGTGCTCACGACATTCTCTTCCATTATGTTTTACAGATAAAGTCTCCGTAGAACAACATTGGATCTGTTTACACTATACACATTGTTTGAACTGTTATACTCATCTTTATTGCTATATTCACAACGTTTCGGCCATTGTACGCTCCGGCCTTCTTCAGGTGAATGGAATTTCGAACCGAACCCTTTATTTCGTCCACCAGAGTAGACTGTTCTAGTTCCACGTGACATGCCTCTATGTAAATAGTGTAAATAGAATACCTTCTCTCAGGAATATAGGCAGATATTGGATTTGTCATCATCTTGTCAAACACGACAACACAGCTACTGTCGGTTAAAAACACGGGGACAGTCGGGTTAAAAATGCATTTCTGCGATATTTTACATTTAAAGTAAATCAGATTTGTTTCAGCTCAGATTAATGATACTTTAAATCAGCTAATATTCCTCAACTAAATTTTCAGAAAGTATATTTTATTTTTGTAAGATTTTTTAACAAAGAGAATTACTACATTTTGATGAAACGCGCTAATCAGCTATTTTAGCAAGAAAAAAAGAAATTATTTCCAGTTAATTTAAATTAGTTTTTGAAATACAGCAAAGAATTTTGCTTATTGAACATATTGAATTTAATCTATTAGCTTGAAAAGCTTCAAAAAAGTTTTTTCGTTTTCAAAAATTCATTTTAAGCATTAGGTATCTTCTTTTTTTTGTTGTTGTTGTTGTTTTTTTGGTGTTCCAGACTCCTGTTTGCTATAAAACAACCTTCAAGAAGTACGCATGTTAGAACCCCACCGAAAAGCTCATTTTCTTTATTAAGACACTCGAGTGAACCGGCCGGTAGTTATAAATTTGCAGTGTTTAAAAAACAAGGATATCTACTCAAACAGGAGTTTGGAGTATAGATAACATCGATTAATTCTTTAGAAATTACATTACTGTGTGTATAACTGCAGTATTGCACTTGAGTGCATATGAGCACATTATGTTCTAAATTAACGTACCGATAAGAAATGCACTGCATGATCCCGATCACGGCAACCACATATAGATGACAGATGGTCTCGTATTACAGTCACTTGTTCAACAAAATTCTCGAGAAAAGTCTCCTCTACCAATATTGCATTTAAAATATCTGAAGAAGTCCCAGGCTTGGAATTGAAATATCGCAAACTCAAAACACATATATATATATATATATATATATATATATATATCGCTCAAAACTAAACTTGATAAATCTCTGCGATTGTTCAAAGTCTAGGAATAATGACGAAGACTAGTTGGTTGGTTGCATATCAACCTCTATGGGTTATTTAATGCCGGAATCTGAATACTTTGTACGCATTTTTTTCTTTTGGAGACAATAATGTATTTAGTAATACATGTCTTACTAATTAACCCATAGCTGAGGGAGGAAAAGCGGTGGATTCATACCTTTCCCAAGATTTTTGCGCATGATTGAATATAACGAACCGAATGGGAATTGGAAATCGGCTCTCTGATTAACAATTCCGAGCCATTACCAGTTGCATCACCCGCACATCCAAGCTTACAGCACCCGATATTTTAGTTACTGACCTGGCTCGACATTGCTTAACTTCGGTTATCGTACAGAAACCGGTGTTTCAGTGTAATGTGGCCGTAAGCCGGCAAAGAGTAGGAAATTATCACAAGATTTTAACAAACGTGGTTTTGGGTTTGTTTTTTTTTCAGCCCTTTTCACCGAAATTATTCTATTATTGAATCTTTGCTCAATAGTAAACATCTTAATCTCTAAGATTAGATAATCTGATCTTTATTTTGGTCAAGGAATTAATTTGTAACAACATTTTCACCCGACTTTTCGAGTATAGTGGATGGATACAGGACCGTACCCAGTCATATTAAGTAAGATATTTCCTAATAAAAATTCAAGTTTGATTCCTTAGGACCACATCATCTCATCAAATTTATCAAAATTAATTATCTCCTTTTTTTTCGCATTTAATTCCAATTATCAGTAAATGAAATCAAACTCGTCACGTTTTTATTCAGCCGTCCTACATCATAAAACCTAGCTTTTCTACATTTAATTCTGTTTGTCAACTGCTGTCAAGCCTCGTTGGGATTTTACTAGCCACACAAAAATAGATTGCCACCCACCTCATGGCAAATGTTCTGAGTGGCAACACTGGTATGAGACGTGATTGTTTTTGTTTAATTAACCTCCAAGTAATTCACTCGTTTCCTGCAGGAGTGCCTCACAAAGTGACAAATGTTCCATAGGCTTTTATAGAATTACTTATAAACCCTTATACTCTGAAGTTGTTCTACTCGATACCTTTTACAATCGTCATTATGAGTCAACACAGTTTTAGCGAAATGGGCGAAATTTGAACAGCGAGTGGTGAATATTATAAAACCAGCGATCCTAAAAAAGAAGTTCAGAACACAAATCCAATCACAATCATTTTATTCATTCGTAATTTTTTACTTATTTATGGGACTATTCCATATTTTTTATTTATCTTCATCTTCTGTCTGCTTGTATTCTGTCCTTTTACTGACATAATCTCTATAACGTTTTCTCATTAGGTACTATTTACCCTTTTAAGGAATACCCATGTTAAAAAAATTAACTTACTTTTGTAGAATGTAAACCAAATAGTTTTGTTTAATCCCCAAATTTAAGGTTGGTTTAACATTTAAAATATAAAAAAATGTTTTTGCTACTAAATTGACTATTCCTTTTGATTTGTGTTAGCAAAATCTACCTAACCGGAACTGTAGTTTTATGGAGATAGAAAAGTCGAGAATTCACTCTTAATCGTAATATGACCTAGAAATCTGCTTGCTTTCCTATCATTTTGATAGTTCGCCATTTTAAGTTTTGTGACGAAAAAAGTATTAAATTCAGTTGCAATTTGATATAGATAGGTCTAATATTAAAATGTTCCAACTAATCACCTACCTATGTGTAATCAGAGCCTTTATAGCTTAACACTATTTTACTCGTTGGGACAATTTAAAATATTCCGGTGATCTGTCGTGCATAAAACTAACGGTTCAATTACAGAACTTTAGAATTTAGTGATGAGTGTTTGGAATTATTAGAGCAATAATGTATAGCACTCTTTTTTTTTTTCTTTTCTTTTTTTTCAAAAACGGGACCAGTTTTATTTTTTGTGCTTTTTTTTAAAATCTCATTGATTCTCAACCATTACAACAGTTCCATAAAATGTAGATGTTAAGAAAATACGAAGCTAAAACATACAAAACAAAATTTGTCCTTGTATCTTCAACCATGGAAGTACGGAACAGAAGCGAACAAAGAGTTTAAATATTTTTCATGGCAATATTTTAATCGTTGTCAATCTATTTGAGTCTTAAAACTAATTTTCAAACATCAAAAAGAAAGAAACTCTACATAAGTATTGCTTATTCGTGAGCTGCTGCAACGGCAAGATGTCATTTCTGGATGACAAATAACAATTCTAAATTGATCTGACTCATAGAATTCACGCTACTCGAAGACCAACCCTTGTATATTAAACCTAAGTAGAGGGAAGGTAAAGGCTTTCCTGACCTCTGTGATTGCATTCGGGCGATTGGATGCGTCAGCGATTTATTTAAGGGAATTTGTCTCTAGTGGTAAATTAATGATTAATCGAATAAATGCAGGAAGTTACTCTTTTCACATATAACATTGATAAGTGTAGTTGAAAAGCGCGACATGTGCTGATTCTATTCAGCGAAAGAAAAAATAAGGGAACTGAAAGTGGCATGATCCGGAACTCTATAACCGAATGATCAATATTTACTCCTCAGAAAAAGAAAATTAAGTTGTTTTTGTAATGATATAAAAATGAAAAGACGAGACTTAATCTCTCAGATTTAACATTACGTTTTATTCGACTCCAGACTGCGTCAACGTGCTCCTATCCGAAGGTGGACTTTACATTTTAGTCTGTGATGTCACAGAGAGAAAGAAATAGAGAGTGGGTGGGTGTTTATATCTGTTATGAATAATCAAGAGTGGTCTCCTCTTGTTTCGCTACTCTCCTCTTTGAGAGAGTTATTTCTGTTTACTGGGACTATAAGAGGACACTATACGCGAAACTTGTATTCTCGGTTGAACAAAGCTTACTTAAAGATTACACCTGCGTACTTTTGTCATTACAATATCAATCTCTGTCATGAGGTTCTTTCTCACGCGTTGCATCCGAGGTGAAGCTGGGCTAGAAGGTCATCTATAAAGTCAAATATGCACCTGACATCTTTAAAAGACAGTGTGCAAAGTCTGTTCTGGCATGATCTATGGTGATACTACACTTTCTTTCGAAGTTGTTTACACGAGCGAAATGATAATGTTTACGTTGTCTTGATCGACTTACAAAGGATCATTCTGTTCTGTTTTTAGAATCACTTCATTGAGTCATCTTTTATAATTTAATTCTGTCAAATTCTATTTTTTTGCAACAGAATAGAAACATCTTTAAGAAGATACTTTTTACAGTTAATATGATGTAAAGTACGGGAAAATTGTTTCCCTTTTTTTTTATAAAATCCCATCTTTTTTGGAGTTGAAAAATATTTCATTCATTTAATAACCTGTTTGAGTTGTGTTTACATAGTAATGTAATTGTTTAATTTTATTTTCTTCTTTAAAATACTAACTTAAATGCAAAAAGCTGAAAACTTCGGTACTCGTTCGATTACCATAATTAAGCAGTATAGAACACGTTCAGTACTTTGGTGTGAGACCTCTTGAGAACACCGGGTACTGTAAGAAACCTCCTAAAAGCTGAAATATGGTTTGCTCTAAATAACCTGCAAAGGGTTTGATAAGCCTTAAAAATTTAGTTCAACATACTGTCTTATTATCTTCTGGTAAATACACAATATATTGTTCAGTCCATTAATCTATTCACCTAGAATTTCAATAGTAAGCGAATATGATATACAAATTCTATATGTCAAACTAATATAAGTAACTAAATGAAAAAATATAAAAACAAAAATCCTAAGTTGGGTGTTTTGTCCTTCGAAAGAACTTATTCAGACTAAATAATATATGTTTATATAAGTAAGGGGAGGGAACGAAATACAACAAACGTCTGTTATAATTCTACACTAAGTGAACGTTAAAGGTATAGGAACGCTTACCTTTAAATGTAATAGCGGAATTTTTGTTAAGAAAGGTAATATGCTGCATGATCACGGACTTGAATTTACGCTGAAAGACTCAGAAATTAGTACACTTTTTATACATTTTCGCTTTAATAAAATGATTTCTCTTTTAATTAAATCTCAAAATTTTTGTACTAGTTTAGCAGTGACATGATAAGAAATTGTTACAAGAGAATTCGAGACATTGCAAGAATTTTAATAAGTACTTTTGTTTAAGAACCTTATTGATATTGCTTACATTATTTACAGCCGAGTTAATGCTCTCACCTTTGTTGTTATTGTCACAACGTTTCGGCCGTTGTGTCTTCCGGCCTTCTTCAGGTATCCGTCTATTCGGGTTAACTTCAGGGAATTTCGTACTGAACCCTTTATTCAGTATTTGAAATAGATTGTTCTCGTCGAGTAGTCCATATCTAATGGTTATCTCATCTTGTTCCTTCTTAGTAGTGCTTAGCTATTGCTGTCTCAATCTATACTATCCGGCCCAGGAATTGAACTCATAATTATTTAGTCCCCAAACTCACGAACGATGCTTTAATCCTCTCGTGGGATAATTCTAAAGCTAGAAATTCAGACAGAATTTTATTGCTATTGTCGAAAGTTAGGAGGCTAGTCTCCGAAAGGCAAGCGTTCTTGAAATCTAGAACGTATATTTTAAAATTTATACTGAATTATTTAATTTAGAAAATGCACATTATGAATAGTGCAATTCCGTTTAGAGGACGGAAAATAAAATTTCGTTAGAAAACAAAAGAAAAGTGTAATGAACTGTTACGTAATATCAGTCCTCCTCTATATAGCAGTTAATCACAGATGAAAAAATACTTGAAACAACAGCAATGTGCTTCTACAGAATGATGCTGAGAATACCATGAACTGGTTACTGAGTAATGACAAAGTTATAGGGAAATGGGTAACAAAGAGGATACTTATACTTATACATCAGAAAGAGACAGTTGAAATTTCTAGAAATCATAATGAGGAAAGAGGGCTTGGGAATTTGGATACTCACAGGACAGTTTCAAAGCAATAAGGACAGAGGTAAAATCATATATCCTACCTAACGAGCTTGTGTGTTAATCGATGGCGGAACAAAATTTAGGAAAGCTAACAGAAAGACTCAATTTATTAAAAGCTACAAAGGACTAGAAATTAAATGAAATATGAAATTTCAATAAAAAGGAATGGTTATAATTAATTCTGTTATAATGTCATGAATCTCTTAATGTCCCTTGTTAACAAACACCTATTGCCAATCATCATATCTATCTAATAACAAATGTATAAAAAAAACTTCAGCCAGAAAAAAAAATCTTTCTTTAAAATATTTTTCCTAAATGTCTCCTTTTCTTTTACATTTTCTTAAGTAATTGAAAGTGAAATATTTAAGTCATCTTTCGAATACTTAAGTTATCCTACTTTAGATATTTAAAACTTTCTTCGAGCTAAGTATAACAGATTTTACAAGTTGTGAATTTGAGCGCCCATGGGAAAGATGTCGGATATACGTAAAAGTTGATCTTCTTTTGGGAAAAATAAGTGGACACCAAATAGACAGAGGTAAACGAATGTCAGGGATGGTTCCAGGCTAAAACTGGAAGCACGCTGTAATAGAAAAGTGTAGCAGAATGCGTTTGCAAAAGTTCAAATTTAACAATTTCTTTTTAAAATGACGCAATTTAGAAAATAAAAAAATGTTTCCAATAGTGATATAACAAGAAATACTTAATGGCAAACATAAATGTCGATACAAATTTTCCAGACGTTTCTTCCTTTTATTAAAAAAGCAAAACTATATCATTTATTATGTTTCATTGTTCTAGGGACATTTTAATAAGGAAAACACATATTTTTAGTGTTGATCATAGTGTTGTCCAAAACTGTTTATTACTTTCAAATTAGCAGTGTCATTATTTACACGCCAACTATTGTCATCATCGTTGTTCTTATTTACATTATTCGGACTATTGTCCTCATCTTTGTCGCCATATTTATCACAACGTTTCGGCCGTTGTACGCTCCGGCCTTCTTCAGGTGGCTGGAATGTCGAACTGAATAATGTAAATATGTACATAATACCTCATCTCAGAAATATAGACAGATGCTGAGTTATTGCTCACCCCATTTCCACTGAGTACAAGTTGATACTGCCGGGCACAATTACTAGATGACAAAATTCCCAAACCAACGCTTTAAACAACTAGGCTATTTTCCCTATTCAGATGGAAATTAGCAGTGCCAGTAAAAAAAATATTTTGCTTATTTTAAGTTCCTGTATGTTCAATTAAGACAGTCAAATATGATAAAATACTTTCGTAGTATGATGTTTTAATTTTTCTATTTAGAAAGGTTTTTACAACAAATTCCAACTCCCAGGTCTGTCATAATTCTAATCCTCTCGATTCTTGATTTTAAAAAAATCCAACCCTCACTCATATTCCAACTATCGGCTTATTTATTTTTATTCAAATAAACTAAATTCTGAACTAATCCTTCCAACTTTTCACATTTTCCCACTTGCGCTAAATTCCAACGCCCACTTATTCCCCGCTCGCCCGATTATTAATTGTGCAAAAAAATCCACCCGTGAACTCCATCTTCTATTCAAGACCAGAGAGTGTGGATGTTCATACTTACATATTTACAACTTTTAAAAGACAATTCACGTCTTTAAAAAAAAATTGATAAAAGGAAATGCTTATATATTCTTACGTAAGTATGTAAATCATTTTTATCATTTCCATCTTTAAAACAACTATAGTAAAACTGTCATATAAGAATTTGTTTTTGTTTTTTTTTAGCTAATTCAAATAATAAACTTCATTTGCCTTGCTGGTACGTCTCTTACGCATTCTCTGTGTATGTGTGTGCGCGGGTTGAGGGCTATAATATGTGGTCTTTCGAAATGCGCGCGCTGTACCAACTTGCGCATGACAAAGTAGACCCCAAAACAAAATGATATCCAAAAGCGTTTGTTCCAAGTCAGTTGGCTGTCTCCTCTAATGTTGCAATCCAATCTCATCTTGGTTGTTAATGTTGGAAACTACTTAGATAAGACAGCGATTTATTTTTTGCTTTCTTAACTGATGTACGAATTGTATACGGAGTTTGATAATCTTTTATAAAGAAAATAAACATGACACACAGCTAATCTGTACACTTATACAACATACTGCCACGCCTACATTACACACATTTATTAAGAAAAAATTGTTTCTTGTCCAGCGTAGTTTAGATGTGGCAAAAGGTCAAAAGTATGAGGTACCCAGTGAGGATTGAACTCATTATTCAGTCGTAATTGATCTAGCGCGACAAACTTGTTAACCATAACAGCACCTCTAAGTGCCCTGTCTTGGCCAAATATGGGCTAATCTTGTTCTATCTTTCCTACATTTTATTCTGTTAATAAAAGTAAATGTTACCCTATTGTTGTTTCTTTTTATATTAAACTAAATTCATTATAAATTTAGTGGTTTTTTTTTCTTTTTTCAATATCCGCATGTATATTTCTCGCTGAAGCAGCCCTTTAAACACAATTTAACTAATTTCTTAAACAAACTGGTGACCCCCAAGTAGAACATTATATTTACTAACAAAATTTAGATGGCATTTTACAGTAGAAACTTAATGATAAACCACATTCAAGGTGTGGCAATTTAATTCCTGGAATTACCGTAGCGTGTCGCTGGGGTAAAATGTCAAACAAACATTTGTAACCGACTACGTTTTTTGTTGCCAAGCAGTAGAGAAAATTGTACGTGTTCATGGTATATCGCTGGTAGAAAATGAGTAAAAGGAATCTGCAGCAGGAGTTTAACATTTTCTATAGTATTCCAAGTTCAAGTTGGATTGATCAAATTCAAGTTCGTAATAATCAATTTCAAGTTGGATTGATCAAATTCAAGTTGGTAATAATCGTGTTCAAGTTTGATTAATCAAATTCAGGTTCGTAATAATCAATTTCAAGTTGGATTGATCAAATTCAAGTTGGTAATAATCATGTTCAAGTTTGATTAATCAAATTTAAGTTAGTACTAAACAATTTCAAGTTGGCACTAAACAATTTCAAATGGAGAGTAAATAATTTCAAGTTGGACTAACCAATTGGTGTTGAACACAATATTGTGTGGAGGAAAACCCAAGAATAACGTTGAAGCAGCAGGCAGCTTTAATACAGCAGAGATTTAATATGGTTGTGAGTTCTGAATGTGTTCGACAACATTTGAATGGACTATTATTAACACTCAAAACTTTTTACAATGAGCCGGAGAATGCAAATAGCGATAACAACAAAAACAAACGTCGATAATATGTCCAGGAGCTTCTATGATCCCAGGCTGAAAAATATCCCAGTTTTTTACGTTGATGAAACAAATTTTAATTGGTATATTTCTCGTACGGAAGGGCGATCAAGGAAGGTGAGTCGCTGCACTGTAGTCGCCGCAGAGACTCGCGGGGCAAATATTTACGTCATTGGAAGGATCGGTAGCCTCGGATTCATCTATCATGAAATCTGTCGAGGGTCATTCAAAAAAGAACAAGGTGAAGAGTTTGTGAGACATTGTTTACAAAGGGCCCATGACAGATACCAGTCAGCTGTGTTATTGGTGGCTGACAATGCCCCTTGCTATGCTTCGTTGGAAAACATATTTCTGGAACCTGAGTTTGCCCATCATCACATCTTACGTCTCGGACCATATAGTCCGATGATGAATCCAATGAAAGGAGATTTGGTCAGTTCTTAAGACTGATGTAAAATCTGAGTTAGCTTTGAAGCTTCCTAGAGTTCTTGCAGGCGAAGGAGTGGGAAATGTAACACAAACTGAATTTTGCAGTGCACAACTTGAGTAATTGATAATAATATACCTCTAATAACCCTGCCTAAATGTACTGCTCTGCTGGCACATGGTCAGCGATTTATACAGCCAGCCTTGGATCTTGAGGATATGAATTTTTGACATGCACGATTACACTGATATTCCATAATTCATGAGTTAATAACAATAAATATTTGCTAGTTCAGTTTCATTGTTATGCCTCATTTGTTTGGTTGAAAAATATATTTGCCGCCTTGAAATCGTTTAGTATTAATTTGATATTGTTTAGTACCAACTTGAAATTATTTAGTTTCAATTTGAAATTGTTTAGTATCAACTTGAAATTATTTAGTCTCAATTTGAAATTGTTTAGTACCAACTTGAAATTGTTTAGTCTCAATTTGAGTTTGATTATTCCCAACTTGAACTTGAAATGCTATAGAGCTAGTGAAATATCTGTCTATATTTTTGAGATAACGTATTGTAAATTCACTATTTACATAATTCGCACTGCTGGAATTTCGAACGGAACACTTTATTTCGTCTACTGGTGTTAAAGTAGTTACTGAGACATTACGTTTATAAGTCTAAAAAATTCATACACTAATTTCATCAAGGAGACATGGACCAGTGGATAAAAAGCGTTGGTTCAATCCAGTTGCTTGACCCAAAGAGTTGTGAGTTTAATACCTGGCTTACACGCGAAAGAGGTATGACACGTAGAGCTAGAACAATCTACCCCAGTGAATGAAATAAAGGGTTCAGTTCGAAATTCCAATCATCCGATGAAGTTTCGGCCGTTGTACCCGGAGCGTACAACATCCGAAACGTCATGAATATGACAATGAAGATGAAGACAACAGACCGAATAATTTAAATAGTGCTATAGTGATAGTGATAGTAAAATGTTATCCTTATTAAAAATGGCTTATGGTGGACATGTTTTGTGATGTCAACGAACACGCGTTGACACTTTTATAATGCGAACGAATATTCGTTGTCACTTTCGTAATGCTCGTTGTAGTAGAGACTTTGTAACCGCAGATACAACTATAGTAACGCCGTTGAACAATAATGGTGTCAGTACGAGTGTTATTTGCATAACACTTGTACTAATAGTACTTGCACGATAATACTCGCTCGAATAGTAATCCGTATAGTGAAATAGTATAAAGAATAGCGGTCCGTATAGTAATAGAGGATAGAGTACAAATGGTAATCCGAATAGTAATATAGGACAGAATAGAAATAACGATCAATTAGATATTACGTGGTTATGCGTTTTCTCTATGGTCACTATTAATTCAATAATGGGATCGCCTGTGTTTGCTCACTGGCAATCTATGTTCAAACTCAAGTGTCGGCAGCGACAGTTTATTCCTATATCACATGCTATGAACAAAATGAGTGTTTTCGATTGGAACAGGCAGTTCAAAGAAATATGAAGAGATGTACCGAATGCACATCTCGGTGGCCTCAGATAGGAGACTAGTGGCAGAATATGTAAACAGCGCGCCAAATTCTAGCAGAGGATTTAGGAATAAGAAAATCAGTGAAAGCAGTCTACCTACATTAATGGATTGATTGATTTGTTTTTTAGTGGCTCATCAACCTTTTGCAGGTCATTTAAGGCCAGAAAATATCTTTTGGGAGATAATAATTTTTACTAATACAAGTTCTAATAATTAACCCATATATGGCGGAAGAAGATGTCGATTCATATATTTCCCAAGTCTATTCACCTGTAAGTGAATATAACGAACCGGACTGGAATTGGAACTTGGTTCTTCGATTAACAATTCGGAGCCATTATGCATTACATTAGATGCGCATCCAAGCTTAACACATCTACTATTTCCAAAGCGGTCACCTATCTCAGTACTGACCAGGCTCGTACAAAAACCAGTGTTCCAACGTGATATGGCTATAAGCCAATGCTTATCTACCTGATTACTATTGAGTATTCTCACTTTCAAAATACCATACCTTGTAAAGCTAGAGACAATAGTAACCACGTAAAGAAACTTTGAATTTACAGAGATATTCCGAGAATTATATTGGTAAATCTCGTGGTAACGCGTGTGTGTGTGTGTGTGTGTGTGTGTGTGTGCGTGCGTGTGTGTGTGTGTGTGTGTGTGACATTTGACATTCAAAAGATATAATGAAAGCGAGAGAGGCAAAACGAAACAGCGAGTAACTTCCTTAATGATCTTATGTAAATTGATGTTAGAACAGATAGGTATGCAGAGCCATGCTCACCTATGTTCTGAACGGTGTTGGCATATAGAAGAAAAAAAATTCAAGGGAAAAGAAGAAAAGAGTACCGAACTGTTAGGCAATATCAATTAGCTTGTATAACATTGAATGCTGGATCATCTCCGCACAGATGAAGAGGAAACTTGAGGCAATAGAAATGGTGTTCTACAGGAAGATAATGAGAATGTCATGGACCGAACATGTGAGCGACGACAAAAGTTTAGAGAAAATCTAAACAAAAAGAGATATTTGAAATTTCTAGGACCCATAATGATGAATGAGGGCTTAGAAGAGTTGATACTCACAGTCTACCTAGCGAGCTTGATCAAATGGATAGAAGAACAGGATTTAGAAGAGATAGCAAAAAATACAAAATTTATTAAGAGATGCAAATGACAGGAAATTGTGGAGAGTCACGATTGCCAACGTCCTGAAGGGACATGGCACAAAGAAGAAGAATGCAAACGCCTGTCTTTTGATTGCAGAGCTTATTTATTTCTTAAATGTCATCGTGAGGCTATTTGTCTAATTTAGACTGGAATAAATTACATTAATGTCTCGTTTACTCAGTGATTTTGCGACGACAACAGTCTAGATTAACGTGAACTTTTGAAAGCCATTTACGGACAACTAAGTGGCTCGAAAGTAACAGGAAAGCGAGGAACAAATGTTAATAATAAAAAAAAAGAATTATGCAATGTTTAACGCGCGTGTTCACGCATAGATAGGCACGCACAAATATGGGCAGACATAGCGTTTTAAATATTGGTTTGGAAAAACGTTCGTAGCGTTTTTCAAAAAGTGAGATCTGAACACGTGATTTCATTTCATACATGACTGAAATTTATGGAATATACTGAAACATGACATATTCAACGCGTCTTTTTATACGATTCGTGTGTGGAATCTGAATTTTAAATGGTTTTGCGTTCAAAAGGAAAAAAAAGAAGAAAATGAGACGTATTTTCGTTACTTGCTGCTCTTCTATTTCGGGAAAGGAAAATACTCTACAAGCAGCAACAAAGCTATGCGTCGTTTATAGAGATGATACCATAGCTGAGACTATTATTCGCCAGTGGCTGGCAAGGCTCAAAAATGGAAATTCTCCTCTTATAATTGTTAGGATGAGCTCTTCGCTATGATACCTAGAATTTTTTTAATTTAAACGCAGTACTAGACTGGTGTCGAGATCTCATCAATTTACAGTTGATCTGGTTAGATGTAACCGTAAGTTCTATGCTAACATTTTATTTTCTTGCACTTTCGGCTCCATGATTTCCAGTCAACTTTAATCTGCAAAAATTTAAATGCAATGTCAATCGCTATCTACTGTCCACCTGATTACACTTTTCTCTTTCTGCTCATCATTAATAAGTTCCTAATTCTTCTGTAACTCTGTCTGTCTTAGTAGCTTTACTGCTTTGCATGGGTTGATATCGATTAAAAAAATGAGAACATTCCAGTAGGCTTTCAGTTATAGATGATGACGAAATCGAAATACTGATTAAAACTAATCCTGATTGCGCGTCACGGGACATCACATATGTTATATCAGCTTTATAAGTCATTTGAAAACACTTGGATACATGAATCGCTTTAATGGAGAAAATTAATGAATCGTATTTTCATCCGTGATTCTCTGCTTAAAAAAAAAAACTTTCCATTTTTAAAAGAACGATCACAGGCGATGAAAAATGTATTGTTTACAACAATGTTGACCGAAAAAACTCATGAAAACAAAAGGAGCCACCGTTAATCACTCCAAAATCCGGTCAGCATCCAAAAGAGACGATGCGGTGTATTTGGTAAGGTTGGTAGCTATTTCGAGCTCCTTTCACAAAATCAGACATTGAATCCAGACATTGAATCAAGTACTGTTCCGATCTGGATCGATTAAAGAAAGCAATTAATGAAAAGCGTCCAAGATTGGCTAATCGGGAGGGTGTTATCAGGACTCCTTGCAGACTCAGCAGAAATTGGTACATCTTGGCTGAGATGTCCTACTACATCCTCTGTACTCACCGTACATTGCACCACTTACTTTGATCCCTACAAAATTAAGGGAAAAACATTCTCTGGAATTCTGTAAAAACCACTTAAACCAGTTCATCTCTCAGAATGGCATTAAGTTCTTGAAGGATAATTTCTTCATGAAGCTTCTTCAAAGATAGCTAAAGATAGTGAGGCAAAATAGCCCATATGTGGTTGAATAAATCTATGTACTCTCTTAAAATATGCTACAAACTTTGTTCCGACCCAATATAAGGTCAAGAGATGCGATTTTGTTGCCGTCCTATTTCTGAAATACGGATACAAAATTAGAAAACCAACTTTATTTCCGGTTGCACAAAAAATACAAGTAAGTTACGTTAGAGTAAGATTTTAAACCCAATAATGTCCACAGACCCAATTTTTAAAACAGTAGTTAAAACCTATAATTAATACTGGATATTGATTTTGATTTTTATAATTAATTCTGAATTTTACAGCGATCATTAATGAGTTAAAAAGAAACTCATTTGCAAAAAGAAAGCGAAACGAAAAACAATTTTGCTACAAAAATACAAATAATTCCCTAAGTCTAATTTAAGTCTTGAGAATTAAAAACAGTATTTCCAGATCAGAGTACGAAATAGTTAACTGGTTTGGGTGGAGTTAAGCAGTAAGAATATTTTGCTAGATGTTTGCAGACCGCAAATTCAGTCCTGAAAGAAAATAAGCATCACTATATGCCAGATAAGCAAATCATTCTGCTAACAATTTTGTTCGTGAACACCCTGTGGTATATTTAAAAAAAGATAAATGTTTAACACCACACTTGGTTACGCCTAGTTTTTGAATTACTACAAAGGTTTTAGTCAAACAAAGAAATCAGCACATGATCATTTAAATCAGCGAAATGTGCAAAGTCATTAACGTACATACAATTATGTAGAAGATGTTAATTTTGGGAAGATATGTTTTAGAGAAGTTTGTGAGATGGAGAGTTTAAAATTTAACACATCAACATTCGATATGGAATAAAGAAATATTCTTCGGTTTTTTTATTAAAATTTTCGCAATAAAAGATTCAAGAGCTACTCAATGTAGATGCAAAGGATAATAATGAACGATGTGACAGATATGTGAAAAGGAAAGTGTTAGGAGGTTATGAATATATAGTGGAGAGATAACGATTGACCTTTGAAATGAAGCTCTTTTGATTACAATGCTCAAGTAAGCACCCACATGGGAGTCTGTCCCACAATGTAACATTTCTTAGGAAAAAGACATCTGAATGGAACTTCCTTCTTACTTTTGGTATACGAGGGGAATAAGGGTGATTTGATTCCGTGAATGCAACATAAAGTGTCCAAGCTGTAAAACCGAATCTCTTCACTTCCCAAAGTTAATTTAATTATTTTGAAGATAGATGTGAAATGTGAAAAAAATGCAAACTATTATTAATACAAAGTGTGTGCATATGAATATATAACGTGTTACAATTCATATAAAAGCGATTTTTTCATTAATGTCAATTATTGCTTTTGATTTACATGATCAAGGTCAATCCAGAAGGTCAAAAATCTTTAATGCAGGAAAAATCTTCTATCATTCCCTGGAAAAGAAAACTCTCCTTGGGAGTTCGTATCTATCTATCTATGAACGCTTAAAATACTGACAATATTTAAAAATTTAAACTTATGAATGCCTTTAAATTCGGAAAGATATTTATTGACATATAATACAATAAAAATAGAGGCTGTTAATTCCATTAAAACTATTGCCACTATTTTTCTTTTATAAATTAATCAAATCTGGGCATTAAATGCAAACTGAAAGAATAAATTTCAGAAACAAATTTCAATTGATTTATATTTTTACGGATTTATCTTTTTACAATACAACTACCTTTAAATTCGGAAAGATATTTATTAAGACATAATAAAATTAAAAGTCTTGAGTTAATTAATTCAAAAAATAGATCCCATAATTCGTTTTACCTTCTGATAAATGAATAAATATTGCGTGTTTCATACAAATCCATCAATTATTTGGCTTTTAGTAGACTTTCAAATTCGAGTGCATTATTTGGCAATTTTTTAGCAGTTTATTGAGATTGGCCATATCTATAAAATGCACTTACACTATGACAAAACGATCAGTGTTTAATTGTATTCTTTCCTTCTTATCTAAGTAAGTATCGGCTTACGTAAGCTTATACACAATCCTTATCAACTAATAAAGTACCAACAATATATTAAAATCTACCGATTACCAGTTACTGTTTACTTCTGTCCATATTTTATAGGCTTCACTTGCCAAGAAACAACGTTTTTACTATATTCTCTTTTAAAGTTAATTTCCGTTTAGTTTTGATGAGATTTAGCAAAGTTTTATTTGCGATCGAAACAACTAAGGGCAATCGCGAATGCTTGAAGAGTGCAGAGCGGATACTGTAAGTCCATGAAAAAAAGATCTTTGTCCAATTGTCCAACCTGCAAAGCAATTGAATCATCGCATAGGATTTGGAAGTTTTTATACGAGTATTCAGGAGATCTTCCGTAAAAGTTCAGTTCGTACCTGTTGGTTTCTTCGTTGATGCAAGGTTTCTTGTTTGGCATTTCGATTATATCGTCCAGATCATGTTGTCGCCATTTTTCAATCAGACCACCATCTGGTCTATCATCGAAAATAACTTCCATTCTTTCTTGACATGAGTTCAGTCGAGGTATGATCACTGTCAACGTTTCCGGGCTTGATATTCCAAGAATATTTGCGTATTCGTAGATAATAGCCGCAATTTCATTTAAAGGTTTTATCATTGGTTCTGGCTTGCGTGATCTTCGGGACTTTTCGGCATTGCATCTTTTACATAACAACCTGTATTCAGTACCAACAAGATTAGCTTTTAGTTTAGCTACATATGAGCTTCCACCTCGCGAGAGATCTATAGAATCCTTGCAGATAACATAACTAGATCCCATGCACTTGAATCGCTTTCTTGCAGCAAGAAGAAACGTTCCTACGCCATTTTCGTTCATTACATACAAATAATAAATAGGACAAAAGTTTCTTACCATGCCGTTTGTGTATTTGATAATATGACATTTTACGGTTGTTCCTTGTTCAGCTGGTACCAACATATCTAAATGGTCTGGTACGTCTAGAAAATATTGAAAACGATAAGGAAGTGGGAACTTTGTATTAGATTCTTGGACTGGCGTTGTTGAAATGAGTGAGTTTTCTGATTGGCTGAGTGGCAAAGGTTTACTGATGACCTCTTCACCTTTGAAATCTTCTTGGCTATCAGATGATATCGGCGTCATTGGTCGTTCCTCCCATGCGAGGCTTTCCACCGATGATACTTCCATTATATCATCAGATCTCGCCTCGTGAATAGTATATAGAGATTTCCGAAAACAATTCTCAAGTACAGATTTTTGCATCAGTCGTATCATTTCTCTACGGGATGCTGCTTCGCTCATACATCCTTTCTGATACTGTTTTCTTGTACCTGCTCCTTCATTTGCCCCCTGTTTTCTATCTTTACGAACTCTTTCGGCCCATCGTTCTTCATCTAGTTCTTCATTACTTTGTTTATCAACGTCTGCTTCTTTCATTTCTTGTTGATCGGTAACAATGTCTTCCTCCCACAGCAATCTATTATTGTTATCGTCGTCATCATCCTGATCATCTGTATTGATAGATCTATTATCTTGAGGACAGGGCTGAACTTGATGGATGTCGTACGTGGTTCGTAAACGCTTATCCTGGGGTATATGTAACCATTGCTGCATAATTCTACCTTTTCCCTTTTTAATGTAACGTTTTTCACCCGGAGTGTTTACATTAAATTTCACCTCTGAAGCCTTATTGATGTTATTTTGTTCAGATAAATTATTACAGCATTTTGTCGTTACTCCGTTGTTGTGTAACAAAGACTGTTTGTTAAAGGAGTTGTTTGTTTTTCTGCTTTCATCGGGTTCGAACTTATTCTCAAGGGAAGCGGTTCCTGCATCAACTTGGTTCGTATGATTATTCCAAATACTTGCTTTTTTCTCTAATCTGGAAGCTGTCCAGATAGGTAGATACTGAAACGCGCCTGACTTTGTTAATCCTTTATCGAAACTATTTCGATGATTCGCCAAAATATTCCTCTGGTTATTTATGTCATCATCTCTTGAAATCTGCCCTGGAAGTTGGTTCATGATTTGCAAAATAACTAAAATCTAAAAAAGGGGAACTATCCTTCAAGTTGTTTCCTAGTTTTATTCTTATTTCATTATTTTATCATGTCTTGCCTAGATTTCATTTAAATTTCCTACAGCCGTTACTTCGAAATTCGATCATGAGTTATTCTCTAGCGTCACAGCAAGACACGCTAATTTCCATGTGTAATGATTCTAATGAAATGAGCGCACAGTTTGGTAATTCATTAAAAAAAAATAGTTGATAAGAACAGTGTATAAAAGCACATAATTCTCTGATTCCTTAAAAAATTGAGAAAGAGAATATTGGTAAACACTGACCGCCTTTTATAGGTATGACCAATAATTTTTCGTTGCTAAAAATTGTCAAATCTGAAATAATACACTTGAATTTGAAAAGTTTGACAAAACCAAATAATTAATGGATTTGGATGAAACGTTCGATATTTATTCATTGAATATTGCAATTATTTATATGATCAATATGTAAAACGAATAGGTGGAACTATTTTTTTTAAGTAATTAACTCCCGATATTTATATCTCAATAAATATCTTTCCGAATTTAAAGGCAGTAGTATTGTAAAAAGATAAATCCTTAAAAAATGTAAATAAAATGAAATTTGTTTCTAAAATGTATTTCAGTTTGCATTTAATGCCCACAACTGATTAATTTAAGGTTGTGATATAAACCAAATAATTGATTCTTTAGAAACATTTTAATTTTATATATTAGTAGGGCAAACTGGACACCTCAGACTTGGTTAGCAGACATTCTAGGAAAAGGAAAATTCAGTATTGAAAACTGTTGGTCAGTTGGAGACCTTGTGACATACAATGTGCACGAGTTTTCTGTATTTGGTTCTTCCGAAAAGTGTCATTAGTTCTGTACAAGCTTTCACCATTATAATCGAATCATATGTGATGTATTATCATTATTTACATTATTTAAATTATTCGGACTGTCATCCTCATTTTCATTTCCAAATTCACGACGTTTAGGCCAGTGTACGCTCCGGCGTTCTTCAGGTGATTGGAATTTCGAAACGAAACCTTTATTTCGTCTACCGGGGTAGACTGTTCTAGATCCACGTACCATGCCTCTTCCGGATGTCTCAGTTTTTTTCCCTTTAAATCAACTCTCCAAGTTATTTTTATTCACCACTGCCGTAACCTAGCATTGAACTCACTACTCTTTAGGTCTAGTCACTGGATCTAATCAACTTTATCCACTGGGTCATGTGTCCTTAAGAAAATGAGACACTTGGAAATAGAACAATCTACCCTAGTGAACGAAATAAATGTTTCGGTTCGAAATTCCGATCACCTGAAGAAGGCCGGAGCGTACAACAGCCGAAACGTTGTGAATATGGCAATGAAGATGAGAACAAAAGTCCGAATAATCTAAATAATCATATGTGGGTAGTCTGGTTGTTCGGCTTCAAGAATTGAACTGCTGGACGTTGCAACAAGGGTGTACGGATAAATACCTACTACAAAGTTGAATTTATTTCAAGTCTTGATTTTCTAGTGACTAGAAAATATTGTCCAGGAATTTTTCAACGTGATGTCTACTGAATGCAGTTAAACAAAAAGATAGCGATTGGGTTAAACAAACCTGAAGGACACAAAAAAAATGGTCTACTTTAGCATTATACTTACATTGTAAATCGAAACATTTGTTAAAAGTTTTGGAATTTAAAATAAATAAATATAACAGAAACATGCTCCGGTGTCCGCATTAATAAAAAACATAATTTTTTTTGGGGGGGGGAGGTATAATTGTTAATAGTTAATGACAGATAAACAGAGGGAGAAAAATTTATTTGATGAATTATAGAAGATTAATAGTACTCTGTTGCTATAAATATAAAATGAAAGAAAAGCAAATAAACCCAACCCGTTATTGAGGAATGTTTCTACGGGTTCGTCATTTCTTAGTGCCATAACTAAATTACGCATAAAATTACCTGTTAAAAAATTAGTTTTAATAACCATATAAAATGAATTTAAACAACAATGATTAAATAATAAATCAATTTTTGCTTGGATAATAAATAGCTATTACTAGCAGTACGCATGAAAATTTTCCTATTTGAATTTTCTAATAAATCATAATTCGTAATTTAGTAATTGAATAAGCGCTTTAGGCAAGTTCCAAGTCTATAAAATATTTGTGGAAATTCCCTCAATGCATCGATAAATATTTTAGCTAAACAACTTTAACTAAATATTGCGAGAACAGTCATAAGTATGAATTCAGGTCATTATTTATAGAAGTAAGAGGGTACATATGAAAAAACTTAAAATTTGATATGGTCTTCCATTTAACTGAAGCACCTCCTCTATTCTTTCTTTCTTTCTTTCCTATTATGTATGCTTTCTTTTTCCTGATAAAACCAATCAGTGTTTCTGATATATCCCTTTTTGCTATCTTTCCTTGCAATCAAAATGGAATGGTTTATTATTTATCTGAGGTAATGACATGATCTAATTTACGTGCAACTTACGAACTAAAGGAGAAACAAGTAGAATTATTGATTGCTTCGTTTACAGGTTATTTAAAGCCAGAAAAATTTTAGATTGTAAGAATTGGGGGGGGGCTGAGATTTGAATTCTGGTTTGTCATTCTCCGAGACTTGTTGACAACAACGACTAGAGACCCCAATATGCTCTGCTATTTAAGTCATAACCTGGGGACAGAAAAGATAGGTTCATTCTCAAAAAATATTTGTGCGAAAGTTAATGTAACGAATTCTACTGGAATTCGAACTCGACTATTCCTATTCGAAACCGCTAACCATTATACGGCATGCACATCCCATATATACATACACACATTATATATATATATATATATATATATATATATATTGGGATGGACATAGAAATACTATATGATGATTACCAATTTCAAGATATACACACTGCTTATATCTACAAATGCTATGTCGCTGATATTGAATACGTATCAAATTTAAGAACAATACAATTATGTATATGTGTGTGCAAGGTTGTGTGTGGCTATTCTGTTGCATTCATTTTCGTATAGATGCCCTTGGGAAATGCATGAATCCGTTTCTTCTCTCCCCCTCCCCGTCTCAGGTTTGGGTTAATTAGCTGGGCAGGCTGAGTTCACAAGCCTTGGGTGGCATCCAATTGGGAAGAACAAGTCTGTATTCAAAACTAGCCGGAAGTATGATGTCCTATGTCAGGCATCTTACCCTAGATACACCGACTGCTGCTACAGTTGCTGAATATGTGGTGCACCTACGATCCTCATGGCTTACCGAATTCATGTCGCGTGGTGTATGCAACACTTTTCACACTACGCACAGATACTACACAGACCTTTATCGGAGCTCACACATACTTTGATCCTAGGCAGAATAAATCATCCAGACATTTTTATTACGACGATGTTAGTATTTATAATATATGATAAACTCTGATTTTAAGCAAAACTTACTGAATTCTTTTCATCACCTATACTATGGACAAATATATTTAAATAAGCACAATGTATTTTTATTATTTACATTGCCTTTTTAATGATATTTGGTTAATCAGATAAATACACAGAGAAAATATAAAATACAGATTTCTGAATATATAATTTCACAGAGCTGAAAATTCGGTCTAAGTGCAATATACCGAAATTTCGAAAACAAACACTTAATACCGATTTTTATTTTTCCCTTTACTGAAAACTGAAATATTTTTTCTATTTTCCAAATTCTTCCAGAATACGTACGCGTTTCACTGACATGATTGTAGTTTAAAACTTTTTAATTAGTTTTTTTTTTTCTTTTTTGGTATTTATCATATACTGGAGCATTCATTTTGTTGAGCAAAATTTAGTTGGCAAGAACGAGTTGTTGTTTTTTTATCGTTGTCTAATGTTTTGTTTTTGTTGTTTGTCTTAGTTTAATTACAGTTTTATACGAGATTTCATATGGATGATTATGGGTTCTATTCGATCTATATTAATTTAATATTAAAAGAAGCAACTACTTGAATAATTACAGTATTGACAATGTGACATGCTTTTTGATTATATTATGAGAAGTTGTGCCATCGAAATAAAAGATATAAGCAAAAAGATAGAAGGACAAATTATTGACAACTTCTGACTTTATTTAAAAAAATAGTTGACTTACAGCACGAAAATATGCTCAAATTATCATGCAGTTGTAACTACTTTTACCACTTTTTTCATGCAAACTACAACTTGGTGAACTTCTAGCTAATGTCATCTGCCAACTGTTACTATTGTCTCCCTCTTGCATCCTCATTCAAATCTTTGAAACATTTTCAAAGCCTACATACAAACATTTTTCCTATGCTCGTAAAACAAGGCTCTTGAATAAATCTCTTGCATTTACTAACAATCTTATCAACATAATATATTTAAAGTGGATGCAAAAAATATTCAGGAATATCTCATTCTCTTAAGAATGAATAGATCTATGTCATATGAGAAATTGAATGACTAAGCCTAAAAAAACGATCAAGACAAAAGACTAACCAATAGTTTTTGCGTTTGTGTAAACCAAAAAGGAAAAAAAATGATAATTTAAAAGGACAAACAACGGAAAGTCAGATTTAAGCGGATCAAAGTTGATATACATATGTACACTGAACACTATTAACACCGTTCAATTTTATACTTAAAAGAAATCTTTTAAGTATAAAATGTCCCAGTATCAGAAGCGATGAAATATCAGAGGTGATGGGATATTTTGCACTACTTTCGTTTCTTCCCAAACTGTCAGTATTTGACTTAACAGCCCGACAAAGTTAGATATATCCTTCGTCACTATGTCAAACTGTTTTTTCTCGCCAAACAACTGGCTCCTCCTGCTACCATATTTTCTGTTTCAATTGCTATTTAGTCTAACGTTCGCCGCATCAATTTAGGTCATTAACGGATTTTCATCGCCCATTTTTCAAACACAGGATTTTGTTTCTTTCAAAAATATCCGTCTTTGAGAACTTTGTTTATTTCAGGATTCGACCAGCTTAGACTATTTTTCAGATCTTCAAATTTTGCTCGTTTACTGCATTTTTTGTCCAACATATAATTAATTTTGTCTCTGCGCTGATCTTTTTAATAGGAAGCGTCCGAAGATGATGGTGCATGACCTTGTAGCAAGCATAAACTCTTGAAAATAAATCGTCAAATATGAGACTGTTTGATGAATTCTAGCAAATAAAGCCTGTAGGTATTAGCGAGTACCATACTTCTTTGAACCTCATGGACTGGCGCTACAGAATCACAAAGAACTGCATCAAATAACAGAAACCGCATCACTTGAAGACTTTCAACAAGTAGCAACAACTAAAATGGATACCACATGTAACTTGAGGAGAAAATAATGACATAATCAAAATGCCGAATGTTGCCACATAAGGAATCTGCTAATATTACCATTACTATTGATGCTTACAGAAACAGACACGAGAATTTCTTGATTTTTTGTCAATATTCTGTTTGTTCCTTTTTTTCTTACTCTATATATTATAATGTAGTAGAAGAAAGACCCATAACATTTAATAAGCTTCAAACTTTCCTGAAAAACAGTTTTAATTAAAAAAAAATTAAATTTCAAACGACAATAACACAAACTGTCCAGTAAGTGTAAACCCCTTTCCTGAGGGGTATACACATTCTGATACTTACCGGTCACAGGGATCCAGCCCTGCGCTGGTAGTATCAAAGCTATGACTAGCTTGGACTGGCTCTGACCAGCTATGACTAGCTTAGACTCGGACAAGCTATGCGCAGTTAAGGCCAGCGGCCCGAGTGAAGACACTCGGGTCCTCACGTTAAAAAAACTGACCTTGTGTCACAACCTGACTCAGTAGGGAGTCAAGTAAATCAAAACTGTCCAGTAAGTAACTCCATTAAAGATATGCAGCAAATGAAAACACTGAAAGCCGTTGCAGTGCAAGAAGTTATAACGTTGCAACTCGTTAACACAAGACAACGGGATAAGATACGCACGCACACACACACACACACACACACACGCACACACATAAACGCACACACAAACACGCACAGACATACACGTACGCACACACTCACACACACACACACACACTCACAGACACACACGCATAGACACACAGGCACAGACACACACACACACACACACACTAATTTACACATAAAGACAAAATCATTTACATGATTTCCAGTCGAACTAATATCCTCATCTTGTTTCGGTCGTTGTACCCTACGGCCTTCTCCAAGTGTCTGTCGAGCTGGGTAATCTACGGGTAAATTCGAACTGAATCCTTATTTAGAAGGCTAGATTTTTTTTCTGTTCGGCTGTCCATATCAAGGGATATCTCGTCTTGTACCCTTTTTTAGCACTGTTCGGTTATTGATCTCCACTGAGTCAAAGTTTGCGCTACCTAGCCCAGGGATTGAACTAACAATTGCTATGTTCTCAAATTCACCAACCACCATTTTAATTCACTAAGCTATTGCAAGCTTAATCCCTATGACAGGCAGTACAGGCTCAAACCCAGTGGAAACAGGGCAAGCAATAACTAAGCAGAATTTTAAAAAAGAACAAAAGACAGGAGCACGGGAACAATCTACCCCGCCCCCGTAGATTAAATAAATAGTTCAGTTCGAAATTCCCTGACGTTTACGTGGATCGACAGACGACTGGCTGGGGGGGGGCGCAACGGCTGGCACGTTGTGATAATAACAATAAAGATAAGGATATTAGTCTGACTGTAAATAATGATAAATCCTCATTCCAGAAATTCAGATAAGATAAACTTATTTTATTTATAACGCTTTGCAAATGTAAAATAAACAAGAATCTGTAAGTGATAAATGTAACTCTATGTAGTTATAAATGTACGCGAATAATGACAATAGACAAATTATAGGCAATTATTATTTTACTTAAGATCCTAAAGTTGGTTTACTGAAGCATAGTTTCCTCAATACATTTTACATAGACGTATCATGAACAGAAATGTATTTTACTGTTAATGAAATTCAATATGGCATTACGTAGTCTCTGAATGTTCTCCTCTGTGTTAAGTATTTAAAAAAAAACAGGTGTGCTCTATAAGAACAGACGCTATTGTTGTCTTATGTTTAGTTGCACTAGAGCATAAAAGGAATAAGAATAGCATCAATGTCTTCAATTATTTGCAATGTGAAATATGCACCTCAATATTTTTCTATTTTTAAGATATCAAGATTAAACCAGTCTCTGTGAAAACTTTCTCTTTAATATATAGACGAAGTTGTTTTGCGCCAGAGTGAATATCTATTTAATACATAAAGGATATAAACCAGTTTTCAACTAGAAAAGATTCCTCGTCAGCGATACATAATAGACAGCAAGAAGCTTAATCCGATTAGGCAAGATTAATGAACTATGAAAAACGTTCCTGATGACAAAATGTTTCACTTAGCCTCAGCCAGTGGCGTAGCTAAGGGGGTGCGAGGGGGGCGGACCGCCCCGGGTAGCAGCACAGGAGGGGTGACACAATGTCACCCCCAACAAAATTTTTCAACCAGGCTAAGGTGTCAAAAATAGTCTGAAAACAGTGGTGGAGACACAGGGTTTCGTAGGCGGGCATATGACCCCCCGAAATAATTTATGACCCCCCAGTTTCTAATAAATTGTCGGGAAATTTGTGAGTAGGAAAAATAGCAATGTCTTCAGCTTTTGATTTGAACTGATTATTTTGTGGTATTGGATTTTGTCTTGGATCATACATGTAAACAGTAACGGTACGTTAATGTAGAGTAAAGTAGAGCATGTATGAAAATTTAGCTACAGCTAACCATTCAGCATAGGGTGAATCGGGGTTATTGGGGTGACATTTGAGCGGACCGCCCCGGGTGACGTTTACTCTAGATACGCCACTGGCCTCAGCTACCACTTTTTTTTTTTATTGAGGGTTAGAAGCGATTTCAGTCAACAGCTTGCTTTATTTTTTATGGCACTAAAATTAGTGAATAAATATTTCACATGATCTAACAATATAGTTTAACTAAGTGCGCTGCTCGAATATACATTCGATGTAATAAATAAATGCTATATATTAAATTCAGTATAAAATGGTAACAATGTAAGCTGCATGCTACTCAGATGTCAGCGTGTTGATAAGCAGACATAGAAAATTGCTGGTACTTTTAGACAAGGTAGTAAAGGAAAGCGAGAAGAAAAGACATGATTAATTCTTTCTTATCGCTTGTAAGAGGGAATCTGTGAACATGAGAAATCGGGACAGTTCAAAATGCGAGCTACAAACTAAGGCATCAAAATAAAACAAGCACAGAGATTTAACTAAGAAGCATCAAAAAACGAACGAAAATATGGCACAAAAATCCGAACTCCAGGAATAAAGCAAAATATTAAGAAACAGGAAGATTTTATTCCCCAACCCATCTCCCAAAAGCGAAACTTTCGCTGTTCTATCGCTACTTCCACGGAAAGTGCTCGGACGAACTACATTCCTTGGTTCCGCCAGTACAAACCTCCACGGCAAGTACACGCCATGCCACTTACATTGTAGTAAATCACCTACATTTCCTCCGTATTCCATCAGTGAGAAGTAAGTTCCACTCAGCTTCTTCCCGCGAACCTCTGCTCTGTGGAATCAACTCCCAAGAGGATGTTACCCCGATTACTACAATCTTAACATTTTTAAGTCTAGGGTTAAGAGTTATCTTCCCTTCCTATCCGCACAAATTGCCTCTCAAGTGACTCCTGGGCCTTGTGTACAGAGTGAACCTTTCTGTAAAAACAATGAATGCTACAAAATCTTCTCACAGACAAAGAGAATTGAGACAACAGATGTATTTCTACAGAAGGATGCTGAAAATGCCATGGACGAAACATGTAAGCAAAGAGGAATTTTTAAGAAAATCAGAAACAGAAAGGGTACTTTTACTTATAATCAGAAGTAGAATTGAACATTCTAGAAGTTTCTAGAACACAGAATGAGGAATTGGAGAAATCTAGAGGGGCATATTGAAAACAGCGAGTAACCTTACCTAATGAACTTCTGATAGCAAAGCAGGGACCGGGGGTATATTAAGAGGACAAACATTGCTTAGAACTAGAAAGGGTAAGAAATTGTAATCGTCCATGACCATAAAAGAATAAAGTTGAACTCATAATCAATTTGGCTAAAATGGAACACTCTTGATACGTGAAGTAATGGATAGCGACTCGGATTGAGGAACCGGAGAGCCGAGTTCGAATCCAGTCGAATCCATTACATTCACTTATGTGCCAATACCCTTGGGAAAGGTATGAATCCTCTTCTTCTCCCCTCAGTTATGGGCAATTAGCAGTACAGACCGGGTTCTTTAGCCTTGGATGGCAGTCTACTGCGGGAAAAAATCTGCCTCGTCAGTCATGTATCAAAAGACACATAATCGCTTAAGCGTGTATCACTCATGGCAGATAAGTAACTTGATACAGCAGTAAGCGTATGAATTTATATAACTGGATGACACTCTTTTACATACATCAATGCATGTAATTTGTAAAAGAAATAAAATTTTATGTAAAAATACATTTTTGATATTTTTTAGTTTCACTGGAGAAGACACACAAAGGAATTTCATAAAATGCTTGACTGGATTATAACGCGAATAGAGAACATTAAGCCCAAACCTCTCATCTGTTCGGAAATAATGAATAGTAAAATCTATACAATATTAGTAAATGCATTCAACAACACTGACCTGACATGCGCAATAAATACGTTTCTTTCTCGCTATCCAACCATCCCGCTTTTCGGTAACAAACTGGCACTACAATATATCATTAGGGAAACTAAAAAAAAAAAAGACAATTTTTTACGATTATCATTAAATTAAAAAAATAAGAATTATAAAAATTCTTATTTTTATGAGGTTCTGAATTAGAATTGATAAATAGGAATTATATTCCCTACCCAACGCTTATTATAATTTTTTTAATAATATTTCTTTCATCTTATTTCTGTTACTTTTTATCACAACTGTTAGATCCCTATTCTATTTTGAGGTTTACTAATCTTGGTTAAGTACATAATATATAATTGAAGAGAACTGAAGCAAAAAAGACCACCTCTTCAACACTGGCGGACCTAGAAGGGAGCTGGAGGTGGGGGACCACCCCCGGGAGTAATTTTTTCTTTTTGAGCGGAGCAGGCAGTATTTAGGTGAATTATTATAATAAAGTAACATGCAAAATTAGTAGGGCCATATTTTCCTCTCATTTTTAACTTAGATTGACTTTATGATTATATCGCTGGACATATATATAGATATAACTTTATATAGATATAACTTTATGGTTATATCGCTGGACATTTACTTTGAGGTTTACACGATGAGTCAATTACTTAATTTTTTTTCATAGTGACTATATTGCTAATGCAATAACATTTTATCCTCAAAATTATTATTTACTAAAAAAAGGTTTTTTTTTCTAATTAATTATTTTTTAAAATATTTACATTAATTTTACATTGTTGTTTTGCTTTGTGTTTTTTAGTTTTTGGATTTTTTGTCTGTTTGTTTTGTTTTGTTTTTTTTTGTTTTTTTGCTTTTTTTTACATGGCCCAGTGGATAAAAGCGCTGGTTGATCTAATCTGGTTGTTAACTGGTTGAACTTGACACAAGTCACTAATCCAGTGACATGATCCAAACAGTTGAGAGTTTTGGCCACGGTTGAGATGAACAGAAACTTAGAGTTGAGTTACTAAAGGGAAATAACTGAAACTGAGATATACAGAAAAGGCATGGCACGTGGAACTAGAACAATCTACCCCGGTGGGCGAAATAAAGGGTTCGTTTCGAAATCTCAACGTATATGACCTGAAGAAGGCTGGAGCGTACAATGGCCGAAACGTCGTGAATATGACAATAATGATGAGGACAACAGCACGAACAATGTAAATATAACAATGTAATACTTACCATAACTCATCCAGAAATATAAACAGATATTTTCTTTTTAATATTTTCCCCATCTTATTTTGTTGTTGCTTTTGTTTGTCTTATTTTTTCTTTTCTTTCTTTCGGTTTTTTTTTTTATCTGGAAAATAAAGGGCAGTAATAGTAGTCTTTATTTATATTTTGTAGATGTTCTCCAATTCGGGACTATTGTTTAGTGGAACGATAAATTCTGAGACCCATCCGAAAAACAGAGATGGTAGGTACGCCGCTGCTCTTCGAAGTAAATCCCTAGTAAATCAACATTCGAAATACTTGCTTTTACCTGGGGTCGGACACCGACCTGTGGCACACATGGGAACCACGTAATTATTTTAGACACGTGGCTGGCAGCAATTAAGGAAGAAAAACACTGAGGTGGAAATTCCACAGAATATGTCTAAGCAGTACTTCGCGATGTACAATATTGCTGAATAATGCCGGACCGACAATAAAAGAAAACTCTTTGTATTTCTTCTTCTTCTTCTATGAGCCGTGTCCCCTCAAAACATTGGAAATCACGGCTCTCCACAGCTTCCTTCTTTTGTAGCCCTTAGTAAAGTTTCTCTTTGTTACATCTCCTAATCCCTGTTCTACAAGCTCTTTAGGTATGTGCTGCTCCTCACTCTCCTTTTTACCTTGAATATGTCCTGTGAGTGTTAAATTTTCTAAGCCCTCTTCCTTCATTATGTACACTAGAAATGTCAACTTTCTCTTTCCAGCGCTATATATGTCTCCTTTTTGTTTCCATTTTCTCTAAAACTTCGCCGTTGCTTACGTCTTCAGAACCTAACGGCAGGATTTTCAAATTTATTCATTCGCTCAATTCTGTTAATCCAACATACAAATTACAAACTGGAGATACAAAAATCAAGCCAGAAAAACAATGTGATTATCTGGAAAGTGTTTTAACAGAGGACGGAAAGTGCAAGACGGAAGTCCGAAGGCGCACTGTGGTAGAGAAAGAAGCCTTCCAAAAGCTAAGCAAAATATTAAGAAGCAGGAAAATTTCGTTAGGAACGAATACTGAACTATTATGTAATATCGGGCCTCTTATATGGCAATAAATGCTGGAAAAAACTCCTCACAAATGAAGGAAAGACTTGAGACGCAACAAATTTGGTTCTACAGAAGGATGCTGAGAATACCATAGACAGAAAATGGGAGCAATGACGAAGTTTTAGAAAAAACGGAAACAAAAAAGACACTAATACATAACATCACAGACTGTTGAAATTTCTAGAGAATGTAACGAGGAAAGAGGGCTTAAAAATTTGACATTCATATGACATATTAAAGGCAAGATATAGCAAAAATAGAAAATTTACTAAGAGATACAAAGGTAACTATGGAAAGCCATGATCACCAACGTCTTGAAGAGGTATGACACATAGAAAAAGAATAAATATCTACCGTTTTATGTGCCTCCACCGCGATTCCACACATCAAATACTAGCATTTTGTCATTGGGAGTGCTTTTAAATCGAATTATTAGCAAGCTAGTCTCGTAAGTCAATTTAAGTGATTACGATTCGCGTTAGATGCTCTATTACTGTGACCTTGTGTCTGACTAGACTAAGATTAATAAATATCTACTATTATCCTTCTTTTTGTATCGGAGGCTTCATCTCCTGCAAAAGTTCTGTCTTTTTCATAATAAGTAAAAACTTTCAATATTGCGTCTGTCACCTTCATAATAAGTGTTCATTCGAATAAAAATATGTCTGCTTTCATAATTTGAAATTGGAATCCATTTTACCTTGAGCAATTTTCGTTAATGAGCTTCATCCAAGACAAATTTCGATAATGTATTATATCAATTCATCTAAATTACGTCTGCAGCATTAGACACTTCTTAACCGACCCAAAGTGCACTGATTAAACACGAACATTTATATGTGTGCTCATCTTAAATGTGCCTTTATATATTTGTTTAATTGTCATCTCCGTTCAGAATGTAAACAATTATAACTCTCCCTCTTTGCTTTACTATCTGTGTGAATTTCTATGCATTGTTGGTAAAGATAGAGAGGTCTCCGGTTGCCTTCTCCACGGCTTCAAATGAAGACCTGACCCTCCCTTAGGTTGGTTGCCAGCCAAGGTAGAGGTCACAGTCTGCTCTGTTATTTAACCCATAGCTGAGAGAAGAAGAGACGGATTTATGCCTTTTCCATTTGTACTAAATTGCACACAGCAAACTGCTTGCCGGTTCCACTTTCCACAACGATAACTATTGCACTACATTAGTGTAAGAGAAGGAAAACTCTGAATGTAAACTTCTGCTGTTTTGCGGCCATACCCAATCCTGGGAAATGTTTCGGAAGTAAACCCTGAGGACAAATCCAGAGTCGGAGTCCCTAAGACTGTCTGATGTTATATTCAACTTCGTTCTGGAAACTCTTGCAACAACGCCGGTGTCAAGCTCCATTTGACTCTACCATTCCCTAGGACAACATCGGTTATGTTGAGAGGGGAGACGTGCTGCATGGGCAACTGCTGATCTCTCATAAAACCCTGCCAAGGCCTGCGCCCTGGAGAGGACACTCCAGCATCGCTTCACCGCGGCGACAAAATACGGGAAACAATAGTTAGTCTACTGATGGGAGAGATTCTGGTCGTCCTTCTATATGATGGAACTGGCAAGTTTGAACGAGGGCGACCTTATCTTCGCTTCAAGGACGTCTGCAAAAGTGACATAAAAGCAATGGATGTGGACGTTGCCAACGATCGCCCACGCTGGAGACGCGATTTACACTGAGGGCTGGAGAGAGAAGAGGAAAACGGAGGCTTGCTGCCGGGGTGTAAGTAAGTAAGAAAGAAAGAAAGAAAGAAAGAAAGAAAACAGCACAGCGACATCGCAGATTCATAGTTTTTTCGAGATGCCAACGGATGCCACATAAATAAACATTTGTGTAATGTGTAAATTGACATTATATAATAGTATGTTAACCCTATCGACCCCTACCCCTGTAGAGTATGGGATCACGGCCTCATCACGTTAGGTGTTGCTGTTATAAAATGGTAATCAATTTTAAATCTTGCCCTTATTATTACTTCATATAATATAAAGAATGTTTATTGGTTCTAACATTTGATCATAGTCTAGTTTAAATTTTCCGTTTGATTAAAGATTTAGTTTGATTAAAGATTTAATTTTTCTTCAATTTTTTCAATTGCGATATGATTGAAAAAATATCGATTTTGTTTTTCTAACGCTAAAAATTATTTTGAAACTGAATAGTCAACGTTAGCAATTCTTTTTATATTTACAATTTTACAGTAAGAGAAAAACAAATTCTTCCAATGTTTTTTATAGATACAGCCTCCATTTTTTTATCCTTCAAATTGAATCATGTTTAAATTCTATACCAAACTATTTTACAAATGTATTCTATAAAATGGCGGTATTGAACCGAGAATATGCTAATCTAACTTTTTAGTTTGGCAATAAACAGGTGGTGAATCAAGTAATAAGCGTCAAACAATTATTAATTTCAAAACCATTGTCAACAAAGAATGCGTCATAAGAATCACTCGTTACATATGAGCACAGGCAAGGCCACATTTGATACTTTATGGATAATTATATCTAATGACATTTTGTAGAAGCTATGAAAACTGCCGCTGAAATCACACTGATTTAGAAATTCTTACAAAAATCAAATAATTGTCAGATTTAAATGAAATTTTCAGGATTTATTAAAACATGAAGTAAATTATTTTAAATATTTTTATTTTTTTAGAAAATCTTGGTAAAAACATTTTAACTCCCACCCTCTCTCTCACACACACACAGTTATTTAATTTTATGAAATTTTAAGAAATTAATTTTTATACCGCTTTATATTTATATTAGTTATACGCAGAAATCCTTGGAGAATTTAAATCATCAATTCTGCTCTGAATCGTAAATCATAAATGCAATAAAACTAATAAATTATTTAATTGGAAAAGCTTTTATTTGTTTTATGAATAAGATATATTATGAACACTATTTTCGACGAATAATTCCTAACAAGAATTGATTTCGTTTTTTATAAAGTTTTAAATATTTTACATCTCTGTATTAATTTGTACCGGCCATAAAAATGTCTTTTTTTATGATCTTATTGATGCTTGATCGGAAATCACAACGCGGCAAATAAAGTTAAGTTAATAAGAAGGAATATTTATCTCATTTTATTATAAAATCATATCAATATTTTTCCAGATTAATTAATTGTAGAAGCATATATATATATATATATATATATATATATATATATATATATATATATAGTCACTTATTCGGATTAATGTTCATGCCTGCAATTCATTCCATTGAGATTTTTTCAAGCGAAAACAAGAATTACATTTAGAAATATTTGGATTTGGTTTTCGCTTATAATAAAATGATTAGTAAAATAATTTTGAGGACGTTGTAATTTATAATTGCTAATCTAGAATGTTCTTAATTTTAATTTTAAATGCATATTAGATTGGATTCTGTTTTATTAATAACTGATACATCTAAACAAAGAATATAAATGAGAAATTTACACATATATTATAATAACCTTTTCATATCTAATGTAGTCTATTATAACTGCATAAAATATTTATAACCTGTACAAATAATCTATTATTAAATAGAATCTATATTATTTAATTAATCATAATTGACTCTTTCTTTTCGCTTTTTAAATCAAGTTCATTTGTTGGAACATTAAATCATCTGCCATTTTCACTGTATTTACGCTCTTTATATTTTATTTGTTGAGAAAATACTCCACCCAACAATGGCTGAGTGGACTTTTAAACCACGCATAACAATGACAATATGAGACTGCAGAGCAAAACACTTACACTCTGCCATTTTAAAACTGTTTTCCTCTCTTCTTTTATTTAAATTATTTTTATATATCTGTAAAAATGTTTACATCTATTGTTCCTTTAAATTATTTATTTATCAGAAACCTTTACTTTATCAGATAAGAAAACAAAATGAGAAAAAAAGATCTGTCATTTAAGATAAAAAAGCAACTTTGAACGAATCCTCCGTGTTGTAGTTTAACAAAGCCATACGAAATAACCATTTGCCAACTCCTTGTACCAGAATAATTCTGAAGATTTTAACGAAGCGTGAAGAATCCTCGGGGAGATCTATGCGGCTTCTCTGTCAGTTAGAAAATGAATTTCCAGATTTTGCTCTTTAGGTGGACTAAAATTTCTGAAGTTCCATACAACTGTTTCCGCTACAGGTTTCTCTCTTAATGGGAGGTGCGAGTCAATAGAATCCAGCTCGCACATTCACGTGTGAAAGCTATTTAACACAATTATGTATAGGCCTTTCAAGAAATCTTCTAAATTTTACAGGGCATGTCGGTGAACAGTTAAGTGTTTAAAGTATCATGCAGAGCATATCGTAAATTCAGAAACAGCAAGTGTCTTTAATTGGGAACATGCATTAAAATACAACCAACAAAGATGAGGACAGTGAAAACAGTAAATATGAAATAATAGTCAAATTCTAAGTGCCAACCCTTCTACACTATTTTTCGTATCCTCTTATCCAATACATTTTTACTGGAAGATTTTTTTCCAATCAATCAGAAAACCAAGAGTTTTTGTTTCAGAAAATATCAATATTTCAGATTTTAACCTTTATCCAAAAATGTTAATACTGCTTCAAATATTACGGATAGTTTCTCTTGAAAATTTATCCTCTTTGTCTCATATTGTCTGTCAAGGTTGACAATGACAGAAATAGCCTTTTCTTGCTACTGTCTAAAGCATGTAAAGTAGTTAGAGAAGAATTAAATGTTCATTTATCTTCTTACTTTTCTGTCAACCACTGTGGCATATCAGTGACAAGATATTTTGTCAATATATCTGGTGATTAAACAAAACAATAAGACAAATACATTCATAGCGTCTCCCAAAAAACATCAGTCTGAAGTGAACCTATGGCTATCTCAACAGAAAACCGTACTTTGTTCACCAATTCTGGTTTCTCTGGTAATGACCGTTATAGCTAACCCGCCCCTTCCATCTCAAATCGTATTCCGCTAGATAAGAATAGTATGACAGTATAATTGATTTGAAGATGTCATTTTGATGTTATTTAGATGTATATAAATTCCACTTAATTTTGACAATATTTAATTTTTGCTGCACCAATCTCATAGACTTGACAAATATCTAATAAGTGCAAAAAATAAGAAAAGTGAATTTTGAACAGAAAAATCTGGAGAACAAATAAAACATGACGCTGTTAATTATCATTAATAGTTTTGAGATTCCTGTTTCACTCTTAACAATAGAATCAATTAGCACTCCCACGTGTTAAGTGAGAATCCGTTAACTGTAATTTTATTAATTACATTAGTAAATCATGAGTTGAACGATTGCCAAATAAAAGTAGTTAATTTTACTTGCTGATATAATGATGAAGGAAAATATTGCACGCACAAGGCGTAATGATATAATCTTTTCAGTAATTGAAATCGAAAGTGTTTTCTCAAAGGTTATTAGATTAAAAAAATAAATCTATATTGAGGCACGATGAAACTGACGCACAGAATCGATTTTTTTTTTAGCTGTAAATATTATTTTCAATTACGCTAGTTATAAATTTCTGGTGCGAACTACCAATAAAAAAAGGTTTTCGAAGACCATGGCGGGAAAACTGAAGATTTTCGAAAATAAACGTGTTCGTGCCAAAACTGAACAAATCTTTCAAATATGCAGATTCTAGGAGATAGATCATGTCTTCTCTTACATTCTCGTTTCAATCATTCATTGTGTCAAGTTTACTTAATACATTTTTTTTAATTCTAATTAAAACTCATTAATTATACTAGTCAAACAAATTTCCACATACTGAGTTTATTTAATTTCTGTCTGAATTTATGGGATGGGGACTTATTATTATTTGTACTATCTATATTCGGAGCATTGTATTCATCTTCGCTGTTATTACCAGAACATTTCGACCTCTGTGCTCTCCGGCCTTCCTCAGTTATATATTGATCTGGGTAATCTACAGGAGTAGACCGTTCTCGTTCCGCTGCGCATGTCTAGGCACATCTCATCTAATTCTTATTGTTCGTACAGCTCAGTTATTGCTCGCCCGTTTTCACTGAGTCCAAGTACAGGGATTAAAATACAATCAATATGTCACCAAATTCACGAACCAACGCATTTAATCCACAAGGCGATTGTGCTGGGCAGTGTACTTGAACTCAGTGGAAACATGGCGAGCAACAAATGAGCAGCATTAAAATTAAAAATATACACCTGAAGAAGGCCGCAGAGTACAACGACTGAAATGTTGTGATAACAACAAAGGTGAGGATAATAGTCTAAATATAAATTATGCAAATAATGATAATGCTTCACCCCACAATTTTATAAAGAAATTAAATAAACTCAGTCGGTGGAAATGAGCTCGAAATAGATATGTTTTATTCTTTATATTCTGTAACTGAATAAATCACCTCCAAAATTGCTTACGGCCACATCACGTTGAAACACTGGTTCCCGTACGATCACCAAAGTTAAGCATCGTCGATCCTGGTCAGTACCTAGATGCATGATCACTTAGGAATACCAGGTCCTGTAAACTTGGATAATGGCTCGAAATTGGAAATCGGAGAGTCGAGTTCCAATTCCAGTTGGGTTTGTTATATTCACTTATGCGCAAATGCTCTTAGGAAAGCTAGGAATCCACCTCTTTCCCCTCCCCCCGCAGCTATAGGTTAATTAGTAAAACTTGTATCACTAAAAATATTATTATCTCACCCACAAAAATATGCGTACAAAATATTTAAATTTCGGCGTTAAATAATCTACAGAGTTGATATGCCGCTAAATAAAAAAAAAAAACCCACTAAAATGGAAATGTTAAATTAGTTTATTAAAAATAAAGAAACGTTTCCTTCAAGGTAGATACAGCGCTGCTTCTAAGATCAGCTAAAAATGCCAATAAAATATGCTACATTTATAAGAATTCTATACAGTGAAATGAATAACGAGTTTTATTATCTCCACTGAGAAAAAAACTGGAATTTCAGAACGACAAAACAAGGACAATAAAAGTGGCAGTCAACCTTTAGTGAAAAAAAAATCACCGAAACGTAATTTTTTCCACATGATCATAAAATGAATAGAAAGTTCATTATGACTGTCTGACCTGTAGCGAATTAACCCGGATGAGAGAAATTCATTCCACTATTACTAACATTAACGTATTTTGTATTTAGAAACTATCGTATCTCTGAGTCACCATTGAATCATGTAAACACTGTAATTATACTAAGTTATTTACACGTGTTTTCAAGTAGGAGGTGAATTTTATGCACCAATTAAAATAATAAATCAACTCATCGGAAAATAAATTGGAATCCTTTTTTTTTTTTTCATAGATTTTTACCATAATCAGAAGTACATAAAAATATAAATATAGAAATTGATAATACAAATAGAAAATATTTCAAATATAATTTGATTCTCTTTTAATACAAAAATAATATGTAAATTTTACAATATAATACAAAAACTATTCTCTTCGGTATAATACAAATGTAATTTATATCTTCGTTAATACAATACAAATATAATATGTATTCTCTTAAATATAATTAAAATATATACTCTTCAATATTATACAATAGCGTATACTGTTCATATATATATATATATATATATATATATATATATATATATATAAACATTATTCGACATAATACAAATAAATATAATATATATCCATATTAATATATTCAGATATAATTATTCTTTTCTATTTAATTTAAATATAATATATATTTTCTTCAGTATAATACATATATTGTAGCCTTTTCAATAAAATATATGTATTCTCTCCAGTATAATACAAATATATATTCCCTTCAATATAATACATATATTGTGTCCTTTTCATTACAAATATGTGTATTCCCCCAATATAATAAAAATATATATTCTCTTCAGTATAATACATATTGATGCAACCTTTTCAATACAAATATAATATGTATTCTCGTCAATACAATACAAATATAAAGTATTGATCCTTTGAATTAGTTTTCATTTAAACAGACTCAAAATCTCAACTGTTTATTTATTGGAAGCATTTATTTGAAAGAGAGTACATTATAGATCCTATAATGTAACATGATTTTTTTAAAATGTGGGCGTTTTGTTGTTTTGGGTTTGTTTTTTTTCCTAGCTTAGTATTCGAAAAAAAAGGGGAAGCCCAACTGTTGACATCCGCTGTTCTAACCATTAAACCAAACCTACTTCTGGCGTACTAGTTACAGACATAATAAACTACAACTAATTCTATAGGTTGTTGAATGTGTGTAATCTCGACCTCTTTCATATGAGTGGACAAAGGTCTAAATCTTCAGCTTGAGATCAACCCGCATCTGGAACGGATTTATTGGAAATACGTGTACAGGTTGGAATGGCGATCGAAAATTGACCCTAACTCTATCGTTAAGAGGCAATTCGGATTCTCTGCTAAAAAAAAAAAAAAAAAATTATTTTTTGATCTTTTGCCGCATGACTGTTTTTCCTCAACCCCCCGGCAAATTCTTTTTTCAACAGAAAAGACGCTGGGCTATCTCGGAAATTGTAGAAAACACATCACTCTTAAACTTATGTATTTTTCATCTCAGTCCTGACTAATGGAAAAGAATTGGAGACGTGTGTATAATAAGTTATGCCTTTATTCGCCTCACTTTGTTTCTTATTTTGGAACAAGGTTTACCAGGAGGCTCGGAACCATGCTCCGTTGGGTGAGGTCTTATTTTTCTTTCACTCCGTTCTTTGTATATTGCCCACCATTATCATATTTATTTGTGATATGCTAATCAGGCGACACAGATTCTTTTTTGTAGCCTTGCCCCCTTAACAAAAGATTTGAAATGTTAATTTAAACTATAAAAAATAGATAATACAATATAAAAACAGATTCTATTTCACAAAATTCTTTCATAGAATAAGAGAAAGGAATAATGAATTGCCCAACACGGTAAAGATTTTACTGTCGATTAATCCAAAGTTAACGGAATCATTTTCTTTTTTCTTTTTCTTTTTTCTTCATTTTATTTTTGCGACTTTGGTATTCTGGACTTCATTCTGGATATAAAAAAAATTTAAAAAAAAAAAAAAAACAGTTTATGGATTGCTCCTGTTGTTGAGCAGATATTAAATTATTCTCGCAATTTTCTACAAGTACTTACATGGCAACTGCTCCGACGAGCTACTTTCGCTGGTTCCCAAACTGCATGAATTTAAGCGTGCTACTAGGTTGTTGAAACGACTAAATGTATCCATCTCTTCTACTCCAACAGCTTCTTATCTCGCACCTCTCGTCAATGAAACTCCCTTCCTATCACTTGCTTCCCTGGTGGCTATAATCTTCAAATATTCAAATGTAGTGTCAATCGACATCTTCTGATGATTGACCTTTGATCCCTGTCCTTCTCTTTATCCTTTTCCCAAACACTCCTCTTTACTCTTACTCTCACTCTCTGTAACCCCTTGCGTGCTAGTGGCACTCCCGCCTTGCTTGGGGTGTTTTGCTTTAAAAAAATCATTGCACCGTGCATTATTATCCTCATTGGATAACCAAACATTATAAATCTGTACCAGAAAAAAAAACTTTCTAGTAAATATCTACAATCTATTACTGAGGAATACAATAAGGGTTGATTGATTTGTTTTCTTTTTACGGCTTACCAACCTGTATGGATTATTTAAAGTCGAAACATATCTATATAATATGTAAGAATGATTCTTTTCTTTTTTTTTGCGAGTGAATATTGCAATAAGATTTTTTGAGAATGTCGATGATTTTTTCCAGATATGATTCCTGCTATTTAATCTAGGGGAGGATATGAATTCGTTATTTGCATGAACTCAAATGGAATTCGAACTCGGTCCTCGGTTTCTCATACCAAGCCGCTATTCATTACACCACCTGCACACCCATGCAATAAAGAAAAACTCACTATCAACAGACTGTGAAACTATTTTGCCATTCAAGGCATTGACCAAAGTATTCATGAACGGAAATACTCCATTATTTGAAAAACACAGAAATAAAATTCTTACAGCCGATTCTCTACCGTAATCTTTTACGGGAAGAAATAAAGATCAATAGGTTCTCTCTGAATTTCTGGGGTGAGGAATTATCATTATCTACAGTATTTACATTGGGACTATTGTATTCGTCTTTAGCCGATGTGCCCTCCGGCCTTCACCATTTGTATATCGATCCGGGTACTTTACAGGGAACTCTGAACTGAACTCTTTATTTAATCTACGGATGTAGGCTGGTCTCGTTCCCACTACTGATGTCTACGGATATCTCGTCTGGTTCTTATTTTTAGTCCTGTTAAAACTATGCTGTTGTCCTTGGTCGGACAGTGTGTACCTGGACTCAGGAAATATGGCGAGCAATAATCGTGCAGTACTAAAAAATAAGAAGTCAACGACATATCCCTAGACATAGGGAACAGTCTACCCCCGTAGATTAATTAAATGTTCCAGTTCAGAATTCTTTGTAAGTTATCCAGATCATTATACATCTGATTAAGCCGGGGGGTACAGCGGTCGAAACGTTGTGATAAAAACAACAAAGATGAGGACAATAAGCCGAATGTAAATAGTTTATATATAAATCCATAGATTTAATTATTCTATGCTGAATATTATATTTACGTAAATCAACTAGGCTGTTAAAAGATTAAAACAGCACATATAAGAATGTCTACTTAAACATGTGTATTCACTAAGAATAATGTTTATTATAGGAAGAAAAAAAAAGAAATAATGTTGGATTTTTAAAAATCCTGTAGTTCCTTTGAAATGACGTTTCGGTTATAAAAAATATAGTTAGCGGATTTTGGCTTCAAAAAATCCCAACGAAAGATTTACATTGTTCGGACTATCATCCTCATCTTTGTTGCCATATTTATCACAACGTTTCGACCGTTGTATGCTCCGACCTTCTTCAGGTGGTTGGAATGTTGAACTGAACCTTCAAGGACACATGGCACAGTGGATAAAAGTGCTAGTTAGATCCAGTGACAGGACCCAAAGAGTGTGATTTCAATACCTGGTTAAGGCGGTGGAGAACTCGGAGAGGAGAATTAACAGGAGATAACTGATAACTGAAATCCATTAGACATGGCACGTGGAACTAGAACAGTCTACCCCAGCGAGTGAAATAAAGGGTTCAGTTCGACATTCCAACCACCTGAAGAAGGCCGGAGCGTACAACAGCCGAAACGTTGTGATAAATATGGCAACAAAGATAAGGATGATAGTCTGAACACTGTAAATAGTGTACATAATACCTCATCTCAGAAATATAGACAGATACTGAAAGATATATATTCATTTGGTGAGGCTTTTTCATGGTTGATCAGTCTAAAGCACAACTAACTTAAAGGTGGGTTCCCTGATATAAGTGGAACGCATAATAAAAATAAACAATAAACCGGTAATCTAATTATGAAAAAAAAACATTTACTTTACACAAATATATTCAGCATTATCTCCTTTGCAAATGCCCTTAATCCAAAACTTCTATATTGATTATATAGATGGAACATTATATAGTGAATATTTCAGATCAAAATTCAGCTAATAACTAGTGAATAAGTCAAGCTTATAATATTACTGGTATAAATATTTCGGACAATCCATACGAGAAAAGTTTTCTTTACAAAAGTTGAGAGTAACTATTTTTTACTTTATGAAAGATAAACGAAATATTTAATAGTTTTAATTTCTTTCAGCCGTTGAGGACGTAGGCTCTCCACAATATATTTTCTTTATTATTTCTGAATTGTATTTACATCTTTAGAAAGACGGTACTGTCATCTCCCTTGTAATCTCCACGGTTTTGCATTTGAACTTATCCTTTTCCTAGAATGACTGTCACCTAAATGATGGAAAACTCAGTCTATCTCGCTATTTAACCCATAACTTAGGAGAAGAAGAAAAGGATTCATGCCTTTCCCAAGAGCATTAGTGCGAAAGTGATAAAGAAAAGATAATATTTAAGCTACATACACATCCATCTTTCAGGATTATAGTGCTTTTAATATAGGGACCTCCACAAAAACGCGATACCTCAGGTTTAAAATTAATTTTTCAAAATGAAAAATCTTTCTTGAAGCTCATATTTTAGTTTTAATTGCAATAGATTAAATTTAATATTTCCAATAAGCAAAATACCTTACTATATTTCATAAACTAATTTAAATCGACTGAAGGATTTATTTGTTAAAATAGCTGATTAACGCCCATTTTTAGTCGTCTTTCATCGCATTATATTTTCTCTTTATTAAAAAAATCTTCCAAAAATAAAATATACTTTTCTGAAACTATTTGGGGAATATTAATTGATTTAAAGTATAATTAATCTGATTTGAAACAAATATTATTTACTTTAAGTTCAAAATATCGCAGAAATGTATTTTTAACCTGAAAGTAGCTGTGTTTTTAACTCGACTTTAGCTATATTGACGTGATGACAGATCTAATGTTGTTCTATGGAGACATAATTGTAGAAAATGAAGTTAGCGCCTTTTTCATTTAATTTTAAAGTACTTAGTAATTAGTCTTAAAACTTTAGGAGAATATTCTCCGTATTTTAATATTTTATTGAATTTTAGAAATGTTAGCTTTAAATTTACTATAGTCATCGCTCCTATTTTCTGATAATGTCGTGTATGGTTTCTCGTACTTACAAAAATCGGCACGTTCATACACATATAAAACAATTCAAAATTCTTTTAAAAGTTTTGGTTTTTGATTATTTGTATTAAGCTTTTACATTTATGAATAGTAAATATAGTTTTCATATCATCTAAAAGGCGAAAATTAATACAGAATTTTAAAAGATTTAAAACTTAATAAATTTTTCTTATTCAAATTTTTAAAATATGAAAACAATTCCTGTAAAAATTCATTATCCACCGAATTTTATTTATGAAGACAATAGTGTCCTTAATATATCTTATTTATAAAAGCATTTAAAAGGTTTTCTAATTAAATAATGTCATCAGTTTTATTGCATATTTTTATTTTACGATTCAGACCAGATTTTCAGTAAATGATGCTTCTGTTAAACAAAAACAAATTGATGATTTAAATTATTCAAGTAGTCCTGCTTTTAACTAATACAAATATTAAGAGAATGAAATGTTAATTTCTCGAAATTTCATAAATTTAAGTAAGTGAGGGTAAAAAAATATTTTTACCAGGATTTTCTAGAAAAATTAAAAATTTCATTGATTTGTGAATAATTCCTGAAAATTCCATTAAAATCTAACAATTATTTGATTTGGGCAAGAATTTCTAAAACAATATATTTTTTACCGCAAAAAAGACGCTAAAAAATAAATAAAATATATAAAATAAATATAAAATAATAAAAAATATTTTGGTCTTTCCTCTTAATAATCACAAACATTTTGACGATAAACGTTTGTTTTTATCAAATTTGGGACCATTTTCATCATGGTATGGTCATTTTTAAGAAAGTTTTTGGAGGAACCTACTTTAATTCCTGCCTCCGATTTTTGCTTTCACGCTGACTAACGCCATAATTCTCATTGCTCCGTGCATAAGAAAGTACTGAATGGCGAATAATGAACATCATTATTTGCCATTCAATATTTTCTTATGCATAGTTTTACATTGGACTTTTATTACTTATCCTATAATTTGAACCAAATTTAATTCCTTTTCTCTCGGCTTCATCTTTCTTTATATATATAATGGATTCCCGTTAAATTATTAACCATTTGACTATTGCTTCATGCTTTTGGTAGTCATATATGTAATGGTAGTTGGTACCATCGTCATGGAAATTTCCAGACCTATATTGGTGGTACCCTTTCATCTGTTGAGTCAATGTGAGCACAGGTTGGTTATGACAAGATGAAGTGAATTATCGAACGGGGCATGATAGTGGGTGCCAGACAAACGGGAAAAAAATTGAAATTGAAGTGACATTTATTAATACTTTAGGTATTAATGCAAAAATAATTATAATATTGTTTTCATTTTATTTAGTAGCTTATCTCAATGCTTTCAATGCGATGCTTGACTTTGGTGCTTAATAGCTAAGGCTTTTACTCTAGGTTCCATGCTGCTTAGAATAAATCATAGATCTCCTTGTTTTGGAATTTTCAGGCGGTTTCTTTGTTTAGTAAGAATTTGTAACTGCGTTGAAACCACATTCAGCCATATTGGAAGTTGGAAAAACAATGATGAAAAGTTTGATAGCTTCCCACAGCTTTAGATACCTTTCAGAAATTTCCTTTTGTAGCCAATATTGAATAATTTTTGCAAATTTTGAAAAAAATTAATAAATGCCCACCGCTCCCTGAATATGCCCACCGCCCCCTGAGGATGGCCACTGCCACCAAATGAAATAAAAAGTACCAATGGCCTTTTTCAACCACACACGGGGTCGGGTAGCGCCTACGTTGGGAAACACTGCTCTAGAGTTATACTTAGATTCAATGATACAATTTGAAATTTTGCCAGGTATGTAGGAAAGGCTTGTTATTTGCAGTCATCTGTTTAAATATTAGTTACAACAGATTCCTTTGCTGCTGTAGTATTATTTCAAATTCCCCCTTTTGTACCCTACACCTAAGCCACCAATCTGTCACTGGGTGGCATGCCACTAGCGTTTAACGCTGGTGGCCCGGTCTCGGCAATGTTACCACTGGCGGAACCGCTAGAGACCCACCGGTGGCTGCCACCAGAGGACCGCTGGCGTTGCCATTGGCGGCCCGTCAGCGAGCCATTAGCAGTTTGCGTGTAGGGTAAATGTTTATTTTCTGGTCTCTCTATAGTTTGGTTCCACGTATACACACTACATGTTCATTACTAGTTGTTGTATATAGGGACCTTTGTTTCTTTTAATCGCCAAACATTACAATATGGAGAAGGGCAAATGGGTGTTATCGGCATGACTGGGTCGCTATTTATTGCCAATGAATGCATTTGAACGCATTTGATACTGTACGAAAGCATCATTCCTATCTTTCACTCATCACGACTTCAAATTTCCAAATCGACCCTCGATGTCACTCAGCTGCTGATTATATATACACCTTGGCCCTCATAAAGAAGAGATAGAAGGTGATATCATAGTAACAGCATGTGTAGTATTCCTTTAACTATCCAACGAAAATAAAATATGAAAAATTATCGAATTCAATTCAAGTATTTTTTGTAAACAGCCTGAATATATTTTCCCGTGTCTGTGATATCTAAACCTTACAAACGTTAAATGGACATTACTCAGGCTCTTTGCATTTCAAATCTAGCGATAAATAGGTTAGTTTTATTGCAGATCCCACAAAGTAAGTCCCATGTGAAATATTAAATGGTTTCAAGTAATGACCAGTTCAAAAGTAATCCACCATAAACAAACGTCCACAAACATTCATAGCGGGGATGCTAGTAACATGTTTGTATTGTTCTGTAAACTGGGAAACTGCTGATAAAGGAATTATTTGATGTATGTTTGTGATATTATTTTAAGCAGCTCGAAAAGAAGGGAAAAAGATTAGATAAAATATAGAACAATATTTTGTCCCAAGAAAAATTGGAAAGGCACAAAATGTTTACCAAACAATATTAAAAAAGAGATTCAAGTTCTTTAAAATAACTGCTTATCACGCACTAGAGAAGTTTTTTTTTTGTTGTTTTTGTTTTTTTTTTAGTTTTTCTTATTTTATTATTACTCCTTCCTCGTCACTAGGTCTTGAGTCAAAATTGGACCTAATGATCAGAACATGTCTTCTACATCACGTTTTCACAGTGATATGTTATATAGCGGGTGTTGGCCTTGATTTTGTTTTCAAAACACGTTCACGCACCCGTATTTACCATCGAAGAACTAAGTGTCCAAAGCAAATGGCTTTAAACACACATAGGAACACACACTCATAGATATTGTAGGCTTGCATTGATTCATATATGTTTACATAAAAAAAAGCTCCAGCACGTAACACACACATATGCATTTCACACATATGCAGTGGCGAACTGAGTCTAAAAATATTTCTTTGCCAAGAGACAGAGGAGGTTCACCAACAACTACAATGCTATCATTTAATTTTTATAACGAATAAATAAATAAAATTTTCAAAGAATACATATGGAAAAAAGAGTAGAATTGCCATCTTTGTGGAAAAAAAAATGTGTATTTCTTAGTAATTAATGTAGATGTACTGTACATATTACTAGCAGTAGATATCAAATGTAAATACAGAATGTTATAAATGAATTTTTTATTTATTTTTCTAATTTTAAGTAATTGGTTGATATCTTTAAATATTTTACTACACAATTAATACATTAACAGATAGTTCAAAAGCACAACAGAATATTTCGCTATATTAAGAGAAATCGTTTGTGTTCACTATAGATGATTGTGCAAATCTGGTAATAATTGCTTCTGCATCCAATTCATCTAACAATTCCTTTACAATGAATAAGAACATGTTTCCAAATTCTCCGTAGAAAGTGAATTTCTTAAATTTGTCTCTATGATCTTTATCTTTGAAAATGTCTTCTCACGTTGGACCTGAGTAACTGATAGTGTGTAGATGACTTCATAAAGATATTCCGTTTTATTACTAAAACATTTGTCTTTATTGCATTTTTATTTGATATAGGGGAGGGCACACTTGCCATCGGGTAAGGTGACAGCCTGGCCAGTCCGCCACTTCACCTCCTTGTATATGACATTTCACATACGGCCTTGTTATATGATATTTCACACATACGGCCTTGTTATAAGATATTGTATATTTCTTTAAGAACAAAAAAAAAAATGAGTGCTGAATTGCTATGCATATCAATCCTCCTATATGGAAGCGAATGCTGAAGCAACAGAGATGTGGATTTACAGAAGGATGATGAGAATACCATGAGGTTTTATAGAAAAGAGAAACAAAAAACACTTGTTCCTTGAACCAGAAAGAGACATTTGAATTTTCCAGTACACATAATAAGGAAAAGCGACTTGGAGAAGGTGACATTTACGGAATAGGCAAGAGAAACAGACGAAAACAGCAAGTAATCCACCTAACGAGTATGTGTAAGTGGTTAGCAGAACAGGGGCTTGGAAGAAGAGCTACAGAACAATGATTGTTTGGAGCTTGAAAGGATCGAAAGTTAGGAAGAGCCATAAACGGAGAATATATGCTAATTCATATTTATTTTTCAGTAAAAAAACTCACAAACATTCAAGCAACAGAAAACTAAAACAAAGCATGTAAATCTGCATAGAAAACACACACATACAAAAATATATATATATATATATATATATATATATATATATATATATATATATATATATATATATACAGAATTAATACAAGCAAAAAGGCTTGTTTGCATTTCCTTTTTCAATCTGTGGTGGGTAGTTGTAGCAGTTGCTATGTTTTTCCACGCCCACATTTTATTCGCCTGCGATTGGCTAATAAATCACTACTACCTTCATATAGGACAATTTAGCCATCGCAGTCGTTTCTTTGAATCCTTCGGTTTTGAGCTTGCTTGCTTGTTCTGTTAGTACGAGTGTAGTGATTGGTTAATTTTTAACCAATGACATATTTTAGTGCAAGATTAAGTTTTCCCGCGTTGCCGGGGGAGCCTACACTTTTTTTTTTAAAGGGGCGACTTTTCGCAAGTCGTCAGTAAGATCCCGTAAGATTCCAGCCGTCAGCACAAATCCACGATCTTACTCATCACATTTCAAACGCACACAAACACAGAATTTCGTAATATAAACTTACATTTCTCTCTTTGCCAAGTTCAATCAACCAGAACTCTGTTGATTCAAACCATCAACACATTTTTAATTAATTGTATTCTTGTAGTGTTATTTATTCTTAACATGCATACTTGCTCTAATATTGATTTCTGAACATTTTTCTCTCAAGAGAACTTTTTTCGAACAATTAATTACAAAACATTCTACAGTTAAAGGGGAATTTCTTTCCCTTAATCTATATATTGAACACAATTTTATTGCATGTTTGTTCTTGTATGTTATTTCAATATATATTTGTTGATTAACAATTTGGAGTTATTGTTGTTTACTTGAATCCTGTACGTTGGAAATATCGTTAATATAAATAGTATTGGTCCATCTACAATCCGGCCTTTACAAGCTGATAGATGTTACCTTCAGCATCCCAACTCCAGAGTTTCGTAGACAAACCTTTAGGGAATCGCTTCGTCCACTCGTTAGGGGTTATCACAAATATACCCAAGAAACAAGAAATAAAAAGATATATCCTTAACAAATAAGATGTACGTGTAGAAGGTCAATGACAGTAATATAGATTTAAATGTACACATGTTATATATAGGTGTGTAGTATAATATATAAAGTAATCAAACGCATGTATACGAACTACGTCGTTGGGTATACGTTGTCTATTGTTGTTTTTTTTTTCTTTTTCACTCTCACATGATATGTAGCAGAAAAGAACAAAAACAAGTTTCAATTTGACATATGACAACAGCAAAAACAAGGCCACGTCTGCATATCGCTGCTGAAGATATCAAAGCAAAAAGGCATCTAAGGTTAACAATGTTTGGTTATTCTAGCTAATCTAGAGTTCGTTTTTTTAACCATCCAGCATCCAATCGAAAGAAACTGACCGTTTTTATAAAGATAAGCTAGAATTGATAAAAGATCAAAAAGAAAAGAAAAAATATGCTTAGTGGCTTCTTTTTAAAGAGATTTCAATTAAGTTTTTAGTAGCGAGAGAAACAAAAAAAAAACACAAGAGTGACCTGATTAAAACGGGCAGATTTTGTTGACTTATTTTTCTTAATCAGATACGAAAATCAGAAGGGAGGAGTCTGCGGTTTCAATGGTCCACTGACTAGAAGAGTGTCAGCTACCGCCTGCGGTAGATTCTAACCGCTGAACAGACGAATATTTTTTACTGTGTGTATCCGCTCGTTTTACTCGTGCACAAGTCGAATTACTGTCAATGTAAGCAAGGATTGAGGTAAACAAAATATGGTTATATAATTCTTACTTTTTTCATGAGAATTTTCATTAGTAATGATTTGTAGGATAAAAATGTTGTCAACCATTCTATTTACATTTTAATCTACTAAGTACGATTATCTTAATTAGTTTCTCAAAATTTGAATCTCCTGTGCGTGTCAATTGTCAAATTCATTATGGAGATTTAATGTAGCATTCGGAAAACAGAAGTTGAAATGTAGAAGTGTAAACGTCTGGGGAGTGATTTAACAGATGATGGAAAATGTGGCACCAAAACCTGAAAGCGTATTGAAATAGCGAAGTCACTTTCAATAAACAAAAAAAAAGTCTTAAAAAACAGGATAATTATATCAAAAACAAAGAAAATAGTGCTGAACTGTTATGCAATATCAATCCTTCTATATGGCAGTGAATAATGGACAATCTCCTTACAGATGAAGACTTGAAGCAAGAAATGTGCGGTTCTACAGAAGGATGCTGAGAATACTATGGGCGGAGCAGGTAAACAAAGAGGATGTTTTAAGAAAAATGGAAGTAAAAAAACAATTATACATAGAATCAGAAGAAAACAATTGAAATTTCTAGGACACATAATGAGAAAAGAAGACTTGGAAAATTTGACACTCACAGGAAATATAGAAGATAGAGAGAAACAGTGAGTTAGCTAGGCTGGGATAAATGGATATCAGAACAGGGAGTGGGAGAGATAGTAAAGATGCAAAAATTACTACAAAGGAAATTGTGGAGAGCCACGATCAAATATGTCCGGAAGAGGCAAAGAAGAAGTAGAAAAAATTCGAATAACGAAGTTAGTCCGTTTGAACCTAGTGTTAATGAAAGAAAAAGAATATAACAACCTTATATGATTTATAAGCAATTAATAAAATAAGGAAATAAAAATAGAAAGAAAAGGTTTGAAGACTTTAGTGCTCTGCGGACTTATAAGTATCCTTTTAACTGTCTATGGGTGGAAGTTCAAGGCTAGCAATGTCATGTAGTAGCAGTTTCCCATAGGGTGAGTGTGTCTTTCTGCGCATGTCTCGGTGGATGAAAGGAACAAATGGACCATTCACTCATGGTTCACGCTATATACAGTCAGCGTGATGTCAGCATTGGAAACTTAATTTGGACCAATAAGCAGGTTTCTTTTATTTATTGCGTACTACACCTTCAAAATAAGGGAACACTCTTTCTGGGTTTGTTTCTTTTTATTGTGAATCATTTTAAATGCCATATCCTTCATTTTTTAAAGATAATTTTTGCAATAGTTTAACAAATGCCAATTGATTTGATAAGGTAGAATTTAATTTTTTATTTACTAAATAAAACATTACTATAAGATAAATTTATAATATTTCACTTCTAGCAAGGCAATGAAGCCACTAGGAAACAAGAGATTACTGGATGTTGCAGAATATGAAAGAAAAAACATTATTAAGGAGAGAGAGTAATAAAAGAATAAGAATTAATAAGATAGAAGATAACGATTGACATTGCATTCAAATTTTTGAAGATCAAAGTTGAAATGTAAGCTAAAAGCAAGGTGTGAGAGTTCCACGAACGAGAAGTGTGAGAGAAGAAACTGTTGGCATAGAACTTACGGTTACAGAAACGTATGCTTACAAGTTCGTTTGTTTATTAGGTTTTTTGTTTTGTTTTTGTCGTGTTTTTGAGGAGGCGAAAGTTCAGTAAATTGATACAAACTGAATGTTTTTATTATAATCATACTCAGACTACCAATTGGTATCTATATCATAGAGCCATAATCCGAGTGTTATAAGTTTTAAGGACAATATGAATTAGCATATATTCTCCTTTTATGGCTCTCCCTAACTTATAACTTAAAAACTCCAGTGTGAGCTGATTTCAAATCCGATGTTTATTCCATTTGAATTTTTTAGTTGAAAACATTTATGAGGTTCATATTGAATTCATGACACTTGGAATGAAAAGTGAACGAACTTTTTCGGAAATTCCTTTATCCAATTACCTTTTAGAATATTAACCAATTCTTTGTAAAATATGAGAAATTTACTCTACATCGGGCAGCATCAATTCTAGTATATATGCTGTTCTTGGGAACATTGATTTTAGCAAATTGATACCAGTCCAAACATGTTAAAGAGTCAATCTTTTTCATGAATGGTACTCCCAATTTACAAATGTTACCTGAATGATATTATTGACCTCAGAGTCATTTTTAAATCGTCGATGATACAGCACTGCGTCGTTCAACATTAAACACTCTAAGTGCAAACTTAATTTATCATTGTCATTATTGAAACTGACTTATATGGATATTAAGACGTATTATTAAAATATCTGCAGAATGAGGATTTAAGTTCTTTAACAGAAATGAGTATAACAATACACACACATACAAGCACACACACACACAATATATATATATATATGTGTGTGTGTGTGTGTGTGTGTGTGTGTGTGTGTGTGTGTGTGTGTGTGTGTGTGTGTGCGTGTGTGTGTGTGTGTGGATATACACTCGAAGACAAAATCTAAAATGCTGATCAGTTTGTAAAGTACAAAACTGGATGCACCGAGACTTTTCTGACCAAACTCAATTGCGAGGAGTTGGTTATGTTATCACAATGAGCAACAATTGAATATCAAAAGTTCATGTAGATCCAGTGACACAGTAGCAAAAGAAACATAGGCAGGCCATGGCCCAGGTACAAAGATAAGGCTTATTATATGACCTTTGAACAGATGACCCTGAACCTAAAAGAATGGAGAGCATGCTGTCACAATGTGATTCAACCCCCAATATGTAGCCATTCTGATTTTGTCTTGCGAGACTAAACTGTCATATTTGACACAAGTATTTATTGACTAACACATAAGTTCTGGATACCCATGCGTCTAAACCATCGGAATACACACACACACACATATATATATATATATATATATATATATATATATATATATATATATATATATATATATATATATATATATATAGGGTGAGATGGATAAATAACACTGACATCTAATTTTAACAGATATATTTACCAAAATTACACAAAATATCTTGAAATACAAGACAGTAAACTTATTAAGTAAAATCGCCATTGGCTACAACTACGACCCCCAGACGTCTACGGGATCTCCTGCAACTCTTCTAGACGATCTCCTTGTTTAAGTTGATGAATGCTGCTATAATCCTTTGCCTTCAGTTCATCTTTGGTGTTACAAGGAGTTTTGTTGGTCTCTCGCTCAGCTGCGCCTCCAAATATAATAATCAAGGGGTTGCAGTCTGGGGTGTTAGGTGACCAGATATAAGTGGTGATGTGGTCGCAGAAATCGACTGACAGCCATGACTAGGTTCTCTTGCTTGTGTGCCATGGTGCAGAGTCCTTTTTCCAGATATATTCTTTCAGCAGCCACCCTATTGACCCAAAGCAGCACTACCTCCTCATGGCACTTGATGTAGGTCTCCGTGTTGAGTCTGATACCCTCACCAACAAATTCGGGAGTACCTTTCTCTTCAGAACGATCAGTGTGTGTTTTCCGAGCTGCCGTACCTTCGTAATCACCATTAGATTCATCCAACTCTTTCCGAATCCTCTGCCCTGTCCTCAAAAAGATACCCAAGCAGTACAGCATGCCATTTCCAAATTTCTGGCAGAGTGAATAGCCTCATTGTAGTTTTTTTTTTCTCACAGACAGTGCCCAATTGACCCTACTGTATTGTGCAATCGACAAAATCAAAAACAAACAACGCGCATGCGCGAAATTAAAAATATGAAATGGCGACAATTTACCCATCGCATCCTGTATATATGAAGGACGAAACACGTCACAAGTAAACTTTTTCCACTTTGTCATAAAATTTCCTCAATATTGTTCTTAATATATAAAAATATATATCGTTATCTCATATATATATATATATATATATATATATATATATATATATATATATATATATATATATATATAGCGGAAAATACTTCAGAATACGAGGATAAAAGCATTCAAACTTACCCAGAAAAATGGCATAAATGAAAGAGCAAATGTTCTGCTTAGTACAACGCGATCTCTGGTTTTCAAGAGGAAACGGCTGTGCCGATTTCAAGTAGAAATTATTTGATGGCTCTTGATCAAACCAAGAGTATTTTAAAAACGTAATTTAAGCTTCATATTCGGGCAAAGGCTCAATCTCATTTATTCCATGGTTAAATATTTATTCATGTTTGAGCAAATTAGCTTCGGCCTTTTGGCCTTTGATTCCCATCCAGATGGAGAAGTTCACATCTTAAAACGTCCAACGTAATAATCAGGAAGGTCACTTTTCTTGATTAGCACTTGAAGTTCTCGAATAAACTGGCTATAAAAATCATGAAATTAATTCTTTCATCGTTTTTTTTTTTTTTTTTTACGATTATTTTTTTCATTGGGCTTTTCCCTTATATTTACTGCAAATTAGCCTCAGTGTTTTAAAATGTTTGATCAGACATTAAAAATAATCAAGACGTTTTAGATTATGTTTGAAGTCATATCCCAAAATTAGCCCTTACGACACGACTATACCACGTTAAAACACAGGTTCACGTGCGATTACTAAAGTTAAGCAACGTCAAGCCTGGTCAGCACCTAGAGGGATGACCACTTAAAAATACCAGGTGTTGTAAGTGTCGATGCGCATGTGATATAATGTATAATGGCTCGGAATTGTTAATCGGAGAATCGAGTTCCAATTTCAGTCAGGGTTGTTATATTCATTCGTACGCAAATACCCTTGAGATATGAAGATATGAATTCAGCTCTTCTCCCCACAACTATGGGCTAATTAGTAAGACTTGCATCACTAAATCATTATTATCTCAAAAATCTTCCAATGTAAAATATTTTCTGGCTTTAAATAACATGTAAAGGGTTGATAAGACGTAGAAAACAAATCAACCAAAGTTAGCGTTAGTTAGTCCATCATAGATAATTAAATGAGCCAGGATATTATATTTAATTACACTCAGCATTTTGTTTTCATACATTGATTATTTTTAACTACCATGAATACTATTCTTTGCAATCCAATAGATATATCACAGATTACGCTTAAACGTGCCTAGGAGGGGATTTTTTTTTTTTTTACTTGAAAAGCTTCTGAATAAAATAAATATATATATTTTGTACTCAGCTGAGTGATTACAAAACGGCCCACTATTCTTTCCTTGTGAGAATTTAAATTCCCTGGGTGAAAAGTAAGAGCGTTCATATAATCAGCTTGGCACATTTTTTTTATTTTTTGTTCTTTGGGTATTTGATAGCTTTTATATTGTTTTCGGCTAGAAGGTCATTTTCCTTAAAAATTCAAATCCTGTCACTTTGCCCAGTGTGGATTACTTTGTTTTCTTATGACTATTACCATTTGTTAAATATGATACGCTAACAGTGTATACGTATGAGTTTTTTTTTTGTGTGTGTGTGTGTGTGTGTGTGTGTGTGTGTGTGTGTGTGTGTGTGTGTGTGTGTGTGTGTGTGTGTGTGTGTGTGTGTGTGTGTGTGTGTGTGCGCGCTCGAGCGTGTGTGTGTAGAAAACTTATTATTTTCTTCGGTATATATTCTACTTAGAAATGAATAGGATGTCATGAAAATTTCAGATGATACATCCAAACATTGATTCTGCCGAGTGACAGTAACGAAGACATAGAATGAACGAGTTTACTTTTATTTTAATAAGCTTAATAAGAGGAATTGTTAGAAAGGACTTCGTAATAAACGACGCTTTTATACTGTACATTTAATACTCGGTGTGTTTTGTTTAATTATTACTTCTTTATGGGAATAGTCCTGGGTATGACAATAAACTACACCCGGCAGCAAGGCTCTGATTGGAAGGTTTTAAGGAGCGTGGAACCACCTCTTAGTTGCTGTTGTTCCCAGGTCCACGCTGACTCGGGGTGGTAGCACCTGTTAGGGTCCCAGCTATGGGCAAATACTGAACTTCCAAACTGTGGTCAAAACAATATGAAAGTATAAAAATACATTTTTGTAGTAAGAAAACCAGCAAATATATTTTCATAATAAAAAAAGACCAGCAGTACATTATTGGAAAAGGAAGAAAAAAATTATCAGCAATACAATTTGGAAAAAAAATACCAAAGTCCAAAAGAAAAATAAATTTCGGCTTTAAATGACCCATAGGAAGTTGATATGCCGTTAAACGAATCAAATCAAATTTGATCGGGAGATTGGAAGTTTTGAGAAGTGTGAAACCACATCTTAATTGTTGTTGTTCTCAGGTCACCTTGACCAGGGGTGGTAGCATCAGTTAGGGTCCCAGCTATGGGCAAATAGGGAACCCCGAAACAAAAACAAAATACTATAAAAATATAAATATATATTTTATAGTAAAAATACCAGCAGTACATTTTTATAAAAAAAAACATACCAGCAACACCTATTTATAATAAAATTACTAACAATACATCAATCAACATGAAATAATTTTCATGATATTAATCCATATAATATCGTATAATTTCTTAAACTGTATTCCAAAATATATCTTCTATAAAATAACATAAAACACATACACATCACTGCTAAACATGTATATGCACAAAACTAAGTACTATCGACCATGTATTCAATTGTGAAAGCAGAATATACATTTTGGAAAAAAATATTACTAAAGCTCCCAAGAAAATTAAATTTTGGCATTAAATGCTCCATAAGGAGTTGATATGCCGTTAAACAAACAAATCATCTCAAATCACTTTATGAGAAAGTTTATCGTAAAAAGAGAGCGACACGTTCTTTACAGCAATAACAGTTTGAGTTTCACTTTTTTAATAGATGATAAAAGGGTGACTTTAGACTCAAGAATAATCGACGACTCGGCTGTACACTTTCATTTATGCACTTGGCATTCTAACGAATAAGATATGGTAGGAGGTAATATTAGTGACAGTACCTAATACCAATATATACTGTACAATCAGAAAATTCTTACAATTTCATGTGCTGTTTTATTACTTTGGGTTGACTAATCTAATATGATTAAAATATTTAAGCCCCTTTAGAAAAAAAAGTACTTTCTTTGATAAATAGAAAATATATACATTCTCGCTCATAAAAAATGTTTTACGTTTTTCTAATAGAGTGGAAAATAAACATGCAAGTTGATATAGTTTTCAATAAACGACTTCTAGCCGAATTTTCGTTCCTTTCTTTAAATCTGTTTATAAATTCATGACTGATGACAAGCCAATTATTGTTTCTCTTTTAAAGATTTCCACTCCCCGTATTTTTTCCAAGATAAGGATTCGAGTTAAGGTTTAAAGTCAGCATTTATGTCACATAATCTCGAATGAACTTACAGAAGAGGAAAAGCCTTCAACAATAAATATAAACGGAAAAAAGAATTTACTTTTATCTGAGATAGGAACATTTATAATAACAATAAATGTGATTTTTAATCTCTAGTAGACACACACGCTTCTTACAATAGCTATATTGACGAATATAATATCTCACTGAAAGAACTGAAATCTTAATATGTATAAACGTTTCTATCTGAGTATGCAGGTAGCATGAGAGAGAAATGATGGTTTATGTCTGTGAGAAATGCTAAAACATTCTCAACCCTACAAAAATGGTCTGATGTTTTGTTATTTAGTCAGATTTGAAAAGTGGGCCGAGTCGAGTGCCTTTCAACGCCTTCTTCTATTTCAATTTTTCTGAGTTGAAAAGAAATTGTATATATGTAAGTGTGTTTTACTGTTTACATGCATGCTTACATATGCGAGGTGCTACTCAAAGTTTTGCGGAATTTTAATAGAGTTCTCAAGTTGAATGTAATATGAATTTTGCTGCTACTACTTGCAAGCAATAAAAGGTGCAGTGAAATAGAGAAAGATGCCTTCCGAAAGCTAAACAAAGTATTAAGAAACAAGAAAATATCGTTAGAGCAAAGACAAGAATGCTGAACTGCTATGTAATACCAAACTTTTGGTAGTACTACGTATATTATGATACTGACACATGGAGACCATTTTTATGAAAAACATCAGCTTATGTACAGTTTTCGTCCAAACCGTCAACATGGAAGACATGATCTCTGGACATCTCTGTACCAATTACCAATCATCAATCATTTTCACAAGTTTGATAGAAAGCGAATAGAGATTATAAAAGTGAAGAGCTAATTTCAGAAATAGTGTCGTTCTTAAATTCATAAATACATTAAAAAAAAGGTCATCAAACAAGATCAAAACGAAGGAAAAACATTAGATAAAATATAGACTGGAATAATATTTTGTACGGATTGAAATTGTGAAAGGATAAAGCATTAGATAAAATATAGACTGGAATAATATTTTGTACGGATTGAAATTGTGAAAGGATAAAGCATTAGATAAAATACAGACTGGAATAATATTTTGTACGGATTGAAATTGTGAAAGGATAAAGCATTAGATAAAATATAGACTGGAATAATATTTTGTACGGATTGAAATTGTGAAAGGATAAAGCATTAGATAAAATACAGACTGGAATAATATTTTGTACGGATTGAAATTGTGAAAGGATAAAGCATTAGATAAAATATAGACTGGAATAATATTTTGTACGGATTGAAATTGTGAAAGGATAAAGCATTAGATAAAATATAGACTGGAATAATATTTTGTACGCAGTAAAATCGTGAAAAGCGCGAACAATATTTACCCACGTTCTTTAAAATAACTGTTTATCTTCAGTTTATATAAACGAAACCGGAAAAGATAAGCGCTATTTCTTTTGTTTTTTGGATTTTTTTTTATTTTCCTTTCTCATCAGCGCTTGATCCAAAAAAGAAGCAAATCCCATCTCCTACATTACTATATTCCTTAAGTCGAAATTATTGTCAAACCTATTACGATGAACGACATAATACCTTAATATATATATAACAAGAATGTCTTTGTTATTTTAAGTACATTGACGTTTAAATGGCAGTGTTATGTTTAAAAGAGAAACAAATTTTGTCAGCTGTCATGAATAGTTATTGGGATTTATATTAATTTTCCATATTTGTTAGCATGTATTTGACTCTGAATTGTTTTTATACTGGGCACATTTAATATCTTTAAAATCTGAAATACTGAAAAATCTATAAATGTCTACTTCAATTTGAAAAATGTTAATGATTTTTACACATAATTAAAGCCGAACAAATATCGGAATCTTAGCATTATTTAATATTCAAAATACTGTTAAATTTTAACGATAGTATATTACTTCGTCGAGGTGGTAAATAGATTTTTGTAAAAATAAAAAGATAAATAGAAGTTGTTATCGGGGATTATGAACAATATTTTTTTCTTCTGTCACAAAACTACTATTATCGCCAACAATAGCAACAACTACAACAACAGCTCTATGTTCGTTAATGATGAGAAAGAAGGAAGGGGAAACAGCTAAAAAAATAAATTCGTAAAAAATTAGATATACTTGTATTCCGGATATTATTTATCTTTCATCAAACACAGCTTTCTTTTTATCAAAATTCTAACGATTGATCAGATATTCAAAATAAAAGCATCGTTCATTTCTGAATAAGTTATATATTAAAAGTGTGATTTGCTCAAACGAACCAATCTAGTTTCCTGAATGAAAAAGAATTGATGAAGCGACCGCTGTCGGAATCATAGTCATCGTAACCTTCAAGATCCTTTCGTTAGCTGTATATATGCTTCTCCCAGATATATTTAATTGTCCTTGTCCTAGACCGGTTGCCAACCAAGACTGTCCTACTATTTAACCCTTAGCTGAGAGCAAAAGAGATGGATTCATACCTTTCGTAAGGTTATTTGCGCGACATTGAATCCAACGAAACTTTACTGAAATTTGAACACAGTTATTCGATTCCTCGCCCCAAGACTCTATTAATGTCACCCCACCTGTACATGACAAGATAATAGATAAAGAATATTATAAAGATAAACAGAAGATCATCAATTCTTCAGATGAGGTATAAAAAAATAATAATGGCTTTTCTAATTTGATTTTAAAGGTATTAATCAGAATATTTTTCATTTAAAATATCTATGATGATATTTGAGATATCTATCTACATATTTCTTGAATTGAAAATGTCTCGAATCCCAGGGAAAAAAATTGTAGAGTTACATTCTTTTTTCATATTCATAATCCTCTTTCAAAATGCAAAATGTTGCAAATATTCACAAAAGGTTAATGAATGGAAAGGCTACAATTGAAGTAAATGCAGTCAGGAAATGGAGCGAGAAAAGACAAACTGACTTTAGTACTGCAGTGAATGAGGATAATAGCAAACCAGCTGATGGCTCATTATTGAAATGTTCTCGAATGAGCCATAGTCTGTAACTAGTCAAATATTTCTGTAAAGTAGATTCTCAGAATTCTGAAAGACTCCATGTTGTTTCCCAAGAGCTTCTGAAGTTGCATATTAAAAAAAAGTACTTACGGGACGTTTGTTCTCTAATGATGGGCTAAAAAATGGCAAATTGTACATGGCTAAGATAAAACCACTGAAACTTCTAAAGGGTGTTGTAATAACTTGGACCGATTTTAATATGAATTAAATTTAAGCGTCTATTGATTTTTTTTATTTTTCATTCAGATTTGGCAGAAATTTCGGCGATATTATTTTTCACACATAATTGTTATGACTTAGATAACATGATCCAATAGAGAAATAAATAAATTTTCACCAATAACACTGATTTATTTACTACTGACTTTAGTCCGTCTTAATGAAACACCCTTTACCAAGCGAAAACGCATACCCTCATTCAAAATTGAATACCACGATTGAGAAAGAAAGAAACAATGTTGAAATAGATTTAGAATCCTAATACGTTTATGTTCATTTTGTTATGCTTTCTATGTTTCTAACTATTAAATCTGTTGTAATTAAAGAAAATCAGGTACTACTTTTTGACCAACCCTCGTATAAAGCCTCAACTTAAAAAAAAAACAAACAAGGAGAGAGTCTAATAAAAGAAAAGTGATGGGATTAAGAAGACAAAAGATAACGATTGCCAATGTATTTAAATTTTCAAAGATCAAAGTTGATTGGAAAGCAAGAGGTCGGAAGAAATTTCCAAAAGCGAGAAGTACGAGAGAAGAATCTGTTAGAATAGAACTTACAGATACATCTAGCAATTTCAACTGTAAAAGGATGAGACCTAGCTTCCAATCTAGTACTGCGCTTAAATTCGTAAAGCTGAGGTACCAAAGAGGAAAACTCATCTGAAAAAAGACACAGGGAAGCTACATTACGGCGGTGGTAAAATGAGAAAGTAGAGATGCCAGATCAACGCCATTGAGATTGTTCATTATATTTTATCAAGAATCTTTAGATACATAACAGAAGCACCAGACCAGATATGATAACAATATCCAATGGTATAATCATAATACGCTTCACATAATATCAAGATAAGTTTTCGAGAATTTTCTCTGAGTCATTCTCAATAACAAAAGTCTCATTTGTGTCGTATATTTTCCTTTTTCTTCACAGCACGTAGCTAGATATTTAAAAGCATTTTCTTCCTTCACTAATGTTTGAAGTGGATTTTTTTTTATTTTGCTTGAGTAGATAAGTATACTTAGAAAGCTGCTCATTGTAATTATTTATTATTATCGTTTTTTATGTTGTTGTTGTTGTTGGGCGGGGCGTTGATGTGGTATAAGAAAAAAATTATTCTTCATAGTCCCCAATAACAAATGCTATTTCTTTGAAAACGAAAGTATTACGTCATTCCACTTATCGCATCAATGAAGTAAAAATATCATCAAATTAATTTTATCTGTATTTTAGTTATTTTATAATGCAAAAATTCGATGTTTTTGCAAGCTAAGTATTTAAATCAAAATGTATTTTAAATAGTAAATTCTTACATATTTTTTAAATTGTAAGGACATTCTTATATATTATTAAATATGTTCAATGCATTAATCGTTCATAATGATAATAAATCTAATCATAATTTTGTTGCAGTTTTAATTAGAAGAGAAAGTAATTTATTAAGGCGAAAATGTATAGAAAGCTCGTTAATTTCGGAGTCTATATATATATATATATGTGTGTGTGTTTGTGAGTGTGTGTGTGTTTGTATGTGTGCGCGTGTGTGTGCAATACGTAGTGGAAAGCGCTCAATACCACTAATAGAGCTAACATATTCAGTTGTATAGATAGATAGATAGATAGATAGATAGATAGATAGACGGCTTGAACGCAAATGAAAGAAGGGTGGGGCGAGCTTTATATATCCAGTGAACATAAATCACCCTAAACCATAATTTAAAAAACCCGTGGATAACCACACCTTCACAGTGAATATGTGATTATCCACGGTTTTTTTTTAATAAAATTTTGTTTTATTTTTACCGTAATGTTTTAGGATGGTCACGAATTATATGAAGCTCGTCCCTCTCTGCGTTCATGTCGTCTGAAGATCACGTGAGTGTGAAACTCGGTGTACTACTCGGACCATCCTTTCATATATATATATATATATATATATATATATATAAAAAATTTGATTAAAAACAACTGACAAGGTCTCTTTCATTTTTATTATATTTTCCAATTTTCGGATAAAGTGTTGAACATTGTCTTCAGAGGTATAGATAAGCTATCCGAAGTTCATCCACACCTTAACCGAAAATTGTAAAAATATAATAAAAAATGAAACAGAGAGACCTTATCGGTTCTTTAATCAAACTTGTTTGATGTATACCTTGTTCATAAATATACCTATATATATATATATATATATATATATATATATATATATATATATATATATATATATTTGTGAAAATATATAGAAAATAGGAAACAACTGGTTAGGTAGATCCAAAGTTCCTTAGTATTTTAGTTATTATTTTTAAAAAATAGTGCTCGATACAAATGTAGAGCATATTTTTAAATAAATAATTATATATATATATATATATATATATATATATATAATTATTTTTAAAAAATTTATAACAAATATGTTATAAAATCACTACAAAAATAGCCATTTTGTTTCAACACCCTCGGTGTCTTATCAAGTGATGATGTTGAATGTAAAATAAATGGTTTTAAAAGTTTCAAATTAATTAACGATCCTTCGTAAGGGGAAAACGTTATTACAAAAGCTAGAATGACCAATCAAAACCCAAGTATAGGAAGATTTAAAAGCTTGACAACGAAATCATGTTATAATAGCTATTTACATCTTTAAAATACGGGTAATATTTAAAAAGAATTTATTCTAACCAATAATTATTAAATTATATGATAAAATTTGATATTAAAATTAAAAACTGCCAATTTTAAAAATCCAAATTTAATCACTATTAAGTTTAAAAACTATAAAATTGCTGAGGAGAAAAGAAGAAATACATATGTTATTCAATTTATTCCTTCGTTGTAATTACGTTAGAACAGACGCTACAATATCCGGTCATCCGACAATACATGTATATACATTTTAATCCCAAATGTGTGAATGGGGTCTTAAACTCACGCGCAAAACAACACAAACACAATCAGATTATAATACATAAGCACCCAGACATATTTAGATATATATATACACACAAAAAAGTGACGAGACAGGAACATCTCCACGGCCCTTTATGAAAAAAAAGGGGGAAACCAACACCCATATACATACACAATTAAAAGTGAATGCACTTTACATACACATAGACAACGATAAATACATGTACACACATCCACATTGGATGGCTATTTTTGTAGTGATTTTATAACATATTTATGTTATAATTTTTTTTTTAAATAATTATATCTGCTCTACTTTGTATTGAGCACTCTTTTAAGAATAGTAATTGTTGGTTATTGGAATTCATTCCGTATACACCAATTAAATATATATATATATATATATATATATATATATATATATATATATATATGATTTCATAGTTAAAACCATTATTACCTGAAGAAGTCCTCTTGAAGGACAAAACAAATAACGTAGGATTTTTTTAATTTTGACATTTCAATTACCCGCATATTTTAACGTTTAAACTATTTATTGATATTTAAAATTGCCCAACATCATTTTATATTATAAAGACTAATTTTCCCAGAATATTTTAGAGTCCAATTTAAATGTTGTAATTCAGTTTTATATATTTAGCCGTTTATTTTAAGATCTTAAAACCAAGTCATGTCGCTTTCCGTTTCGTTTCCTGAGACTTTTTTTCTCTTCAATTCAGGAACTATCTACAAAGACTCAATCATTGTTTTGCAATTTTACGACTCCGGGGTGCTCGTATGACTGTCTTCACATGGTCAAAGAACCCCTTCTGCGCTGTCATTTAACTAGAGCTGGTAAGAGAATAATCATGTCTTTCACGCGACTTGTCTTTGTTGAAATTTGAACTGGGTCAATGCCTTAAATATAAATCCACATCTCCTTAACAGCTTCAACAATTTACAATTTCGAATAAAATATTAATTTTTTATGTCTTTGCAATATGTTATTGTAATATTTATTATTGCTATATTTTAAAGTCCTGAGTATTTAACGTAATGCTTTACTTCTGAACTGATCCCACCCATTTCTTCATTTCGTGATAATTAACATCTCCAGTAGGATATAGCCTAAAGTTCTAACACCAAATTATAATTCTTGAGTCCACGTAACCTAACAATCTTTTAATTACAGATTCATTTATAGAGGAGAACATTTAATGTATTAGTTTGAAATGAGTCTATAATGTATTTCTCATATTCTGAATATCAGATTGTGATTCGAATAAAGAATTGTCGACCCCTCCCCCGGTCAGGATATGTATTCAGAATTAAAATAAATTCATTTTGATTCTGTTTACAGGGGAATTCCCCTGGGTTATTGTGAGCGGTTGAAACCGTCAACTTTATATTAAATCTAAAATTCATATGGAACTGAGTCGCATTATGCAGATGACTTTATAATTAAAGCACAATATTGATATCAAGTCAAAAACTTGAAAATAATGTCTCCAATGAAATTCGCTTATGAATAACATTAGTGACATAAAAATTATAATGGCGGTCACTCCGGCTGTTAGCGAACAAGAATTCTCAGAGATCGATAATGGAGCAAAAATGCACGAACCAGCAGATTGAATAATAAAACTTTTGTTACGAAATTTGCTCGAATGAATTTTCTTCTGCTTACCTGCTACTGGTTTAATTGTTGTTGTTGTTGTTGATTCAATAACAAAGTGATTTGACGATTTGAGGAAAATTATGTAAGTGAATTATCAGAATTAATGAAAACTAATTTTTAATATTTTCTTGTCATTTCGGGTCCCTAACGAATTCATAATTTTGGGTATCAAGTAATCATATTGAGTTATCACATCTGAATATCTATTATAACATTTTAGATATCTATTAACATATATCTTGCAGGAATTACAGGTATGTGAAATAAATACCTGTTGAAAATTGTTTTCAACATCTCGAGCTTTGTTTTGCCAGGTTGGTCGTCAGATCAAAATCAGAACTTTTCAGCCTTTACCAAGTATTTTAGTATCACATATTGTAGAAACATTAAAAATTAAAAATAATCTGCCTATTCATTTACATTTAAAATTGCCCAACATCATTTTATATTATAAATTGAATAATTTTCCAGATTATTTTAAAACCCAATTTGTTGCTAACAACTACATTTGAAGAAAAAGATAACTTTTTTTTATTTTTCATTTCTTTATATTAAATTGTGCCTTATGATTCTCTTTTAAGCGTTTTCTTTTTCTTTTCTTTTTTTTTTTTCTTTTCTTTTTTTCATTTTATTCCAAGCAAGGGGATGATGCCCCTAGGACGCGGGAGTAACAGAGAGTAAAGAGAACGAGAAGACTTTAGTGAGAAGAACTGAGGACAATAAAGGAACAGGTCTCAAGAAGGGAGAAGATGGCGAGTGTCGTTGCATATGTTTAAAGATTGTAGGTGATAGGAAAACAAGAAGTCGGAAGGGAGTTCCCGGGACCAGAAGTGCGAGAAAAGAAACTATTAGAATAGAATTGACGGTTGCATTTAGCTAGTTTAACAGTAAAGCGATGAGATCTAGTAGCACGCTTAAATTCGTGCAGGCGAGGCACTAAGGAGAAAAGTTCATCAGAACAATTGCCATAAAAATATTTGTAGAAAAAAGTCACGTCACAACGGTGATAAAGTGACTGAAATCGAGATGCAATGTCAGGATCGATTACATTACAGACCCTTTGAATTTTTTCAAGAATCTCGAGATATATAGCTGTATCAATGAAAACAGATATGGCAGCAATATTCAATTCATAGATGAATGGTAGATTTATAAATGTACAAGAAGAATTCCGACGAGAAGAATTGTCTGTCACGACACAATGAACTAAGTTTCCTAGGAGAAGACCTAGCAATTGATTCAATATAATCAATCCACTTCATGTCAATGGAAAACGTGAGCCCCAAAAGGCTCAGGGGTCTGCGTTCCCGGAGTTTAGCATCAGCCATGCTGATTGCAGATAGAAAAGACTCTGTGATGATTAAATGAAAATAGTTTTGTTTTGGAGGCGTTAAAATTTACAAGCCATTCCTTACCCCAGTTAATAACTGAATGGAGGTCTTTTTTGAGAGCAGTTGTCAATTTTACCTTGTCGGATCTGTCGGACTAACTACTAAGACAAGAGTAAACAATTGTGTCATCTGCATAAATGCCTAGTTGGGAACTGAAGACATCGGGAAAGTCGTTAATGAAGATCAGAAACAGTGTAAGTCCGAAGATAGAGCCCTAGGAACACCTGCATTAATATGAAATAAACTAAAAGCGTGTCCGTTCAACACGACCTTCATGACACGATTTGTTAGGAACGGTTGAATTATGCCAAATATTCTTCCAGAAACCCCATGGCCTTGTGTGAGAAGGCCGGTATACCAAACAGTGTCGAACGCCTTTGAGATATCTAGGGCCACAGCCCGAAATTCGCCGTTCTTATCTAAAGCTTGACAAACAAATTCACTTATGGCCGTTAACACATCGTCGGTAGACCAGAAGAAATAGAAACTATATTGTTTATCCGAAAGGAGGCTGTGTGAAGTAAGATGCTTAACCAATTCGGTGTTGATTAGAGCATCTAGTACATTGCAAAAAAGAGATAAGAGACTAATAATGTAATACTTCGAGAAGTCGGAAGTTTTCCCAGAGTTCTTAAAAACATGAATTACACAGGATGACTTCCAACAAGCTGAAAAGCAAGAGACAGCAAAGCATTTATTGTAAAATTTGGAGAGAACATGAGCCAGTTTAAGACCACATTTCTTTAAGATAACTGCAAGGTAACCGTCAAATCCGCTAGCCTTGAGCGAATGTAATTTAGAAATGACAGCAGAAACCATGATTTATGTGGATATCACGTAGTAGAAATTCTGTTCTAAGGGGACAACCAGGCAGAGATACTCCAGATGAGTCAAAAGTAGAATTGGAAGAGAATCTCCGAGCAAAGCAACCGGCTTTATTTGCAGTAGATGACAACATTTCAAATTTATTGAAGAGAAGAAGGACTGAGAATTTGCTCTTGCAGAGCCACCAGGAATCTCTAGAACGAAAATTGTGAGAGGATATACGTTGTTTCATTTTTTTCAGCAAATAGTAACTTTACCTTCTTGAGGACACGCTTACACTCCTTACGAGCGGTGAAAAAGTGACATCTGTTAGAATCCGATCTGTTGCTCTGGTATAGCCGGAAGACGTGATCCCTGTAGGCTATAGCGGCTAAACAGGAAGGCTAGAACCAAAGAGAAGATTAGGGTTTCACAAGTATTTCCGTTCTGGCACAAAAGCTTCAATCAGCTAGGAAGAGACCTCAGTGGCATATTTCTAAACATAATATAATTCTATAATTCCAAGGGCCATTGCGAAGAAAATCACGAAATTAGTCCCAATCAATGCGTTGATAACAAAAAATGCTCTGTTAATAGGGGATTTTTGCTTGATGAGAGAGCGGAAAGAAATATTTACAAACACTAGCACGTAGTTGGTGTTGCCAAGAGGACAGAGCACGGCAGGAGTCCGGAGAGGTGGTAAAGAAGAGATCAAGAAGAGAAACGTGTCCGTCAGTGTTGCTAGTGGGAGATATTCGCGAACACAGACACCAAGGTTATGCGTGTGCATACTAGTGCCCTTTCGAAAGAGGGGAAGATAGCCAGGAACAGAAAATTCAGTGGAAGTGACTAAAGAGTTCAGATTAAGTTCACAAAGAATAAAGATGTCTGGAGAACGTTCCAAGAGAAACGATTCTACATTGCAGAAACTGATACGAATGCCACGGATGTGGGGGAAAGAAAGGTTGATGGGCTTCGGTGTAAAATTACTATTATAACATAATACGCAATGTGACTTTATATATTTATAGGTCACGCATCCTTCTCTCTCTTATTTGAAATAAGGAAATATTCCGTTCTAGTGATAAAAAGAGGTATTATTTGATGTTAATATAACTCATTTTAACAACATAACAACGGAATATCTCACTATTAAGTAGGGTAAACCAGGCTAATAATAAATAGTTTTTATATCTTTTGTTTCGTGTTAATTGTATTTTAATGTTTGTTTTTAATGATTTAAAATGCAAAATTCTGTGTTACATACTACAATAGATTCAATCTCATTGATAAAAAACCTAGATTACTCTTGCAGAAAAAATTACAAAGTTATATATATATATATATGTGTGTGTGTGTGTGTGTGTGTGTGTGTGTGTGTATTTGACGGGACAGTTAAACTAGTATTTTATATCGCGCAGAGCACATAAGTAGTTATCTCGTGCTTAGCGACTGTTAGCTTTTTGCATAAATCAGTCTCGTATTTTGTCTGCAGGCAGAGTAATAAATGAGTATGCATCAGAAAAACTGTTGATGTATTGACCACTCTCGGGAGTTGTCAGATTCCTGGAACCAATATCAAATAAAATTGTAGACATTGCTTTGAGACAAATAGAGCCATTTTCCTACAGAACGCATCACATTGTCTCCATTGACAATTGATGAAGTATGATTTTTTTTTAATTTTTACTCCACAGAGAAATTGAAAAAGTTTTCGAAATGTTATAATTTAACTTAGAATTTGTTTTAGCCATGCATTCAAGAAGTTTCATATTGTTTGTCACTTATTATTAAATTCTTCGAATTACTGTTTTGAAGTATTGGAATTATTTTCCTATAACTTGATAATTACACATACGTCTGTCAATGGAACTTAGACATTATTACTTATATTGTCTTTCTTGTTTCATTTCGATCGACTCATTTTCAGGCTGTTATACTTTTCGTAATTGCCATTATATTATAAATTCTGTGTTACGCACATTGTATCCACATATAAATTACAATCCCTCATTGTCATTGTTACCAAAGTCAATTTAGCCAAGGCAGATGAGTTGATGAGGTGAATTGATCACATGGAAATATTAAATATATCCTTATGTCTCAAGATGGCGTAGATTCTCAGCTATTTTATATAAGGTTTTCAATGGTTAAGAATCAAATAGAAGGAAAAATGGAAACAAAAAGGGTAGTTGTTATCTCTGGCACACATAATGAGAAAAGGGGGCTTGGAGAATTTGAGACTCCCAGGACATATTGAGGGTAAGAAGGATAGAGGAAAGCAGCAAGTAACCTACCTAACGAACTTCTCTAAATTAATCGTAGTACAGAGACAGGGCTGGACACTAAGGGGATAAATATTGCTTAGAACTCCAAAAGATAGGAAGTTGTGGAGAGCCACGCTTTTGTCTTTAGAAACAAAGAAAATGGCTATGTAATTTCCTCACAAATAATGGAGGCAATACCGATAAGGTTCTACAGTAAGATGATGAGAACAAGAATACCATGGACGAAGTATGTGAGCAACGAGGAAGTTTTAAGAAAAATGGAAACAAAAAGTTTTATACTTAGAATCAGATATAGGCGGTTGAAGTTTATGGTACACACAACAAAGAAAGAGGGTTTGGAGAATTTGACACTCACAGAACATATTGGCGGTAAGAAATTAAAAAGGAAATATCTAATAACCTAGCGAACGAACCTGTGTATATGGATGCTAGAACAGGAACTGGGGGAGTTATTAAGGAGGTAAATATTACTAAAAGCTACGGAGGATAGGAAGTTGAGGAGAACCATAGTCGCTCATCTCTTGAATGGTTACGGCACATAAAAGAATTTATACACATTATATTCCTATATAAAATACAATCCCACATTACTATTATAGGATCGTTATCAAAAGATTTTATAAGTGACGTGATCACACGAAAATCTCAAATATATATCCTCATGGCTCAAGTTGGCACAGGGCTCCAAAGATTCTGGGTTGTTTAAACACATATAAGGTTTCCCATGAGGAACTGATCAAATCTTCTTATCTCTAACATATTAATAACTTCTCACTTGTTTGCTAGAAAGCTAACCTAATGTTCAAATTCATGGGTTTCCGATAAAAATTAGGTGTGGTATCCCTTGAATGAATGACTGGGAACTTTACACCTGTCAGCGTCTTGTTCCGGTCCTTATCGAAGGGTAACATTTTACATCCTATCACTGACATTGTATAGGCCTGGGAACGTAATTTGAGAATAACTAGAGACAAGCATTAAAATGTGTACGCACTACACTATTGCCCCAAATCACTTTTCCATCTATTTCTTTCAGTCTTTTATACGTGATGGGTAAGAATAAGTCGATAAAATGGTTAAATGTACGTATATAGGCACTCATATATATATATATATATATATATATATATATATATATATGGACAAAATTACTTGTATCTATAAACATATCAGTGAAAATTTTATTCATAAGTTTTCGATTATTATTCATTGAAATACTTTTAAAAAATATTACTTCTTGTATCTTACTAAAAGATAGTTCACTGTCAATCGACAGTATCAGTTTTAACTGTAAAGAAACCTTTGAATGCAGAAAGTTATAATTTGCATTAATTTTATTGAATAACATATTTACCATTTTGTTCCGCTATCTTTCAAGCTTGTTAGTTGCTTGAACAGCTTACCTCAAAATATAATTTCTTTTAGAAATCGGCAAATTTTTAATATGTATTTAGATGCTACTAGAACTGAAAATAACGTTTTATAATAATTTATTTGGACAATTTTATATATCTTATTATGTAATATATTTTCTGTTTGTTCGTTATTTCTATAGATATAATTTATTTAAGTAAATGATTTTTTTTAATTAAACAGTATTAATTACATTTACCGGCCTGAATACTCGAAAACTTTCGTAGAAAATATGTGCTTCTCCGACAGGAATCGAACCTGTAACCCTAATCGAACTATTAAACAGAAAATATATTGAATAATTTTCGGACTTAATCTATTTCATAATATCTTATTATGTACAATTCCAACGAATATATGTGATATGAACGTTGTCCTCCACCCATCGGTTGATAAATACTGTTTTAACCTGACTTTTATTACTAGTATTAAGAAACTAGAAATTTAGCTTAGAAACAAAAAAAAAGATTGCTGAATTGCTATGTAATATCAATCCTTCTATACGACAATGAATGCTGAACAATTTCCTCAAAGATGAAGAATAGACTTCAAGAAACAGAAATGTAGTTCTACAGAATAATGTTGAGAATACTATGGACGGAATATGTAAGCAACGATGAAATTTTAAGAAAAATGGAAATAAAAAACGGAAACTTATATTCGGAATCACAAAGATACAACTGAAATTTCTAGGAAACATAACGACGAAATAGGCTTAGAAAATTTGATATTCAAAAGAAGGTAAGAGAAGCAAAACGAAACGGCGAGTAACCTACCTAATGATCTTGTGTAAATGGATGTCAGAACAAGTAGTGGGAGAAATAGTAAAAAGGCAAATATCGCTAAGAACTACAAGGATTAGGAAAATGTGGAGAGCTATGATCATCCACGTTCTGAAGAGACACGGCATATGGAAGATTAAAATACATATGGCTCGATGGGTATTTTTAAATAGAAATTTGAAATATACTCATAACTTACTGTAAGAAAATATAATTTGCTTTCATATTAAAATGTCTTTTTCATCTCAACAATCCTGTAAAAATGCAATCTCTAGTTAATATGAAAATCTTCTAATTCCTTTATAAAATATTTTTATAGATAAATAAATAAAGATTGGATTATGTCAACATATAGGTATTTTGAGTTGCTCTTGTTTTGATCAAAGCTCACAATCACGCAACCACAATTTTATTTTTTGTCAGCACATCGCAACCGTTACATTTTGCCACATACTGCCTGCTCCCGTCTATACTGCCCTACTTTCGTTTATAATTCCTACTTCCGTTTCACACTATTGAATTCCACGCTATTTTTTCTTTTTTGTTTTATATATATATATATATATATATATATATATATATATATATATATATATATATAAAAATCAACAAATCAACAAAGACAAAGTCTTAATCTTAATCTTAATCTTCAGAGGCGGATCGTAATCATCAGAGGCAGGGTTGTAATCATCAGAGGCCGGGTTGTAATCATCAGAGGCAGGGTTTTAATCATCAGAGGCAGGGTTGTAATCATCAGAGGCAGGGTTGTAATCATCAGAGGCCGGGTTGTAATAATCAAAGGCCGGGTCTTAATTATCAAATCGTCAAAGCAGGGTCGTAATCATAAAAGTCAGTCAGTTATGTGCCATGCGTGATACACACTTGGGCGATCATGTATCTTTTGAAACATGACTGACGAGGCAGATTTTTTCCCCACAGTAGGTTGCCATTTCTTTCTGCGGTAGACCATCCAAAGCTATAGAACCCGGTCTGTTTTGCTATTTACCCATAGCTTGGGGAAGCGACTGCGTCGTAATCATCAAAGGTATCGTCTTAATCAACAAATGTAGTGTTGTAATTATCAAATCATCAAAGGCAGGGTTATCATCAAATCATCAAAGGCAGGGTTATCATCAAATCATCAAAAGCAGTGTCGTAAACATCAAAGCTTGAGTTGTAATCATCAAATCATTAGAGGCAAGATCGTAATCAAAAAGGGCAGGGTCGTAAACATCAAAGCTTGAGTTGTAATCATCAAATCATTAGAGGCAAGATCGTAATCAAAAAGGGCAGGGTTGTAATAATCAAATGCACGGTCATCATCAAATCAACAAAACAGGATCGTTAATGTCTCGCAAATTAAATGCATCTGGAATATTTTGTTGTTTAAATTACGCAAAAAAACTGACATTTCATCTTAACAGATATATTTACCAAAATTACACAAAAATATCTTGAAATACTAAAGAGTAAATTTATTCAATAAAATCGATATCGGCTTCAACCACGACCTCCAGACGACTTCGGAATCTTCTGTATTTATTCTGGGCGGTTTCCCTGTTTAAGATGGTGAATGCTGCTATAATCCTTGCTTTCAGTTCATCTTTGGTGTTACAAGGAGTTTTGTTGGTCTCTCGCTCAAATGCGCCCCACGGTTAAGAATCAAGTGGGGCGCAGTCTGGGGAATTAGGTGGCCAGATGTAAGGGGGTGATGTGGTCGCAGAAATTGTTTGACAGCCATGACTAGGTTCTCCTGCTTATGTGGCATGGTGAAAAGTCCTGTTGCCAGACATAGGGTCTTCCAGCAGTCACTCTCTTGACACAGGGAAGCACTACACTCTCAAGGCACTTAATGTAGGCCTCTGTGTTGAGTCTGAGGCCCTGTGAAAAGATTAATGGATGCTCGACATTGCCATCACTTGTGATCACCCCAAACATATTTGTAATCACCATTAGACTCATCTAACTCTTTCCTAATCCTCTGCACTGTCCTCAGATTCAAACACCCTAAAATGTTCGTAGTGAAGCTTCCGGCGCGAATGCCAAGTAGTACAGCATGCCGTTTCCAAATTTCTGGCGGAGAGAATTGCGTCATGGTGCTCTTTTTCTCACAGACGATGCCCAACTGACCCTACTATACTCTGTAGTCGACAAAATCAAAAACAAACAACGTGCGAAATTAAAAATAAAAAATGGCGAAATTTGATCCATCGCACCTCGTAGGAAAAGGAAACAAGTCAGAAAATAAATCTAAACATAAAAATAAGAAATATCCCATAATAAATTATGTTGCGCATGTATTTTAGAATCATATATTATTAGTTAATAACTGCTTCAAAATATTTCTTCTTCTTCTTTCTAAGTCGAATAAAATATTAGAATAATCTGTAACATTTACTGGGAGCATGCACGAAAATAGAAATTTGCGTAAGACAAGGATGTGTCTTCTCGCCAGATTTATTCAGCCTTTACAGCGAGATGATCCAAAGAGAATTAGAAGTCTAACAGGATTTATTATTCTTGAACAAAGTCCTTTCAAAGTAAGACACACTGATTAAAAACTATAGGAACTCCTAGACAAAGTCATAAAGAAAGCGTGAAGAAAAGACTAATGATCGACGGTAAGAAGACAAATCACAGTCCTTAACAAGAGAAGCCGCCCAAGAATTTGGTTATGAATTGGTGGTGTCAAAATCAAGCGATTACAGATATTTAAATAGGTGGGAATTGTTAGAAAAAACGACGGAAAATGTAACACAGCAATCCGAAGGTGCATTGGCATAACAAAAAATGCCTTCCGATACCTAAACAAAGTATTAAGAAACGGGAAAACTGTGTTAGAAACAAAGAAAAGATTGCTGAATTTCTATGTAATACCAGTATTTCTGTATAGCAGTGAATGCTGGGCAATTTCGTCACAAATTAAGAGGAGACTAGAGGTAATGGAGGTGTGTTTCTACAGAAGGCTGAGAATATCATGAACGAGAAAGTTTATGGGAAATGGAAACAAAAAGAGCTTATACTTAGAATCAGAAATAGAGAGTTGAAATTTCTTGGACATATAATGAGGAAAGTGGGCTTGGCGAAATTGAAACACACGTGACGTACTGGTTACTTCGAGTAACCTATCTAACGAGCTAATGGATAGCAGAACAGAGGGTGGGAGGTATAGTAAGAGGGCAGACATTACTTACTACAAAGGATAGGAAGTTATGGAGAGTCGAGATCACCAACGTCTTGAAGGAGCGCAAGAAGAACTTCGTCATTGGCAGTGTTCATGCTTAGCTTTGCTTTGGGGTTCTCGTTAGTGTAAAATGAAAGGCTACTTCGGATTAAAAATATGTTTGTGAAATACGAGAATTAAAAGGATTACGTGATTTTTATCGAGAGGATATTAAATAACCAAATGTAATCTTTTGTGAGTTTTTCTGGTTTATTTATTTGTTCAAAAATTCTGTCAAAGATACATTTCAAATTCCATTTTACGATTTAAATAGTACCGATAAAAGAAAAAGAAAAGCTAATTGTAGATATTTGTCCGCAGAAAACATGCTAAATACGGAAATTCGATTTGGCTATAGGTACCACCAAGCTGTAAACCCCTCCAGGCACACATCCTAATTTAAAGCTGATCTGGTAAACCATCCTAAGTTTACAAACGAGCACAAGCTTCTGTAAAGCAAAAACAACTTATTACTTTTAATTAAATCACTTTTTATATTTTGCTAGCGAATATTTTCGAAGCGAACTTAATTTTCACTTTTTTCATTGAACAACAATTTTAACTACAATAAAAATACGTTATTCTTTACTAATCCTAATAATTCAATCAAGTGATTATATTTCGTTAACTAAATATAATGATATATGTGAAGTCAATAAGCAGTAACGATTGTGAAACGCATTACCTGATTCTGCTTGCATCTACTGAGTCGATGAGTGTCAAGGGGTTCAATTTATCTGCATGGAGGAATTTCGTGACACCTCTCTACTGCGGATTCACTTTCATGTCAGACGACATTCTGCAAGATTGCTATCTGCAAAAAAGAAAAAAACTAACATCGCCATGAGCCAATATAAAACAGGATGTATTACTTACGGAGCGCCCCCTATATACAAGGTTAATGCTAGAAATATTTCAGGATAAAAGGTTAAATATTTCACGTTTTCAAATGTCGGTGTTGAAACTTTATGGCGCGAAAAAGAATGTTTCTTGAAATACAGATGTTATCGCAAGCTTATAATTAAGAATAAATGTTGTTTATATTAACCTTGACACGTAGAATATGATGTTTTTGATAAAGTAATTCGTATTCCGTGGATCATTTTTAGAGAGTTTTGTTACTGCTTTTTTTTATAGGAAGTTATCGAAGTTCATGTGAGAAAATGAAAATCTGAAAAGGTGTGTGTGAGTGTGACAGTCAGCTGCGTTCGTCCCTTGCCTGAAGTCGTGTCCCTTTTCGGGAGTACGTTCTACGACTAAACGTTTTCATTTTATTAAATAGGATTGTGAGAAGTATTCGATATTGAATTTTTATTATCATATTTTAAGGCTTGTGTCTAGAGAATAAAGTTTACATGCTTTCATAGTTAATGTTGTCATGGTAAAGACGATGTACTGTTGCTTGACGTAATTCTGAATTTTTTGTCGAAAATTATTCTACTATCTTGAGCCGGAAGTTATTCTAACTGTAGTGGGTTTTTTTCTGGTTTTCGCTTCAATGTGATTACGGACAACGAGGGGTCAACTTCCGGTTGTCTCGTAGCATATAATTTATTCACTCCCACGAGTTAATACAATTTGTTTCATAATTCTTCATATATGTATGTGTGTGTGTGAGCGCGCCTCTCCGTGTGCGCGCGCACTCCTCCACCCACACACGCATATATACACTCACGTGAATGTACTTTTGCAGCATTGCTGTTAATCTGTTTGTTTGACTACCAAAAAAATGGTTGTAATGTATACGAACAAGCATTAAACTGAAGAGAAGAGGAAAAGGCTTACCATCAAAAGCTTCAATTTACTCGAACTAATCTCCATCCAGTAACCAGGCACAAAGACCGTTTCTTTATGACAAGGTACAAAACATTAAAACGTAATTACAACACAGTTTAAGATAAACTGCTAAAAATGTGGCGTATCATGAAAAAATGCCTATGGAAATGTATTTATTCACCATAAGAGAAAAGAAGAAAAAATAACTATTTTATATATGAATAAGATTTATTTGTTTTAGCGAAAGGGAAAAAAATGTAAATATATTTGTTTCAATTTGGAAAAAAATAATTTGTGATTGCAAGTCAGAAGTCTGTACATGTTCGTGCTAATTGTTGTGTGTTCATGCGTGCAAAAATATATAAATCATTTTGAGTTTTATTAAATTATATACATTACAGACATGGGTATTTTTTACAAATAGATCTAAGAAAATAAGAAATAAAAAAAAAGTAAGAATTTACGTTTTAATATTTTATTGTTACCAACTGAAGATGAAATTATCAGTGCTTATATCCAATGACAAAATATAGAATTACAACAACCCGGAGAACAGTACCAATATGTGTGACTGCTAGTGAGTAGTAAATATACTGATAAATTTTCAAATTTTCAGACATCTTTTAGTGTTGTAATACTTGGACAAGTGCACAGTTTATGTTTGAGATTCGGACGATAAGGTCTAATGTTGGGAAAGAATCAAGTGCAAACATATGTCATATCACGGAGATGCACACGGACCGATTTTGTTCAGTTAGAACCGTTTGAGATGGGTCAGGTTGTTGGTAGAGAAGGGAATTCGGAAAATTATTGTGCATGCACGTGATGGATTGGCGATGCTTTGGGATTGTCCAATGGGATTTTTAAAACGTTTAGACCAAGTTCTGAACAACGGTAGTATAAACGCTGACCATGATCGGCGAGTCGAGTTCAAATTCCAGGCTAGTCCACTTTCGCATTCTTTCTTTCTTTTTATGTGTCATGTCTTTTCAGGACGTAGGCGATCATGGCTCTCCACCTCTTCCTCTATCCCATGCAGCTTTCAACAAGTCCCTTCCCTTTGCTTCCTCCTTTAGACCACGTTCTGTCATCCACTTGCTTAAGCCCGCTACGCATGTCATGCGTTGTTTTCCCTTGTCTCTCTTTTCCTCTATTCGAGCCGTGAGTATCAGATTCTCCAGGCCCTCCTTCCTCATTATGTGTCCCAGAAACTTCAGCTGCCTCTTCCTGGTATTAATTATAAGCCTCCTCCTTGTTTGCATTCTCTCTAAGACCTCATCGCTGCTCACAAGCTCGGTCCACGTTATCCTTAGCATCCTTCTATAGAACCACATCTCTATCGCCTCGAGTCTCTTCTTCATCTTTGAGAAATCGTCCAACATTCGCTGCCGTAAAGAAGGGCAAATGTCACGTAATACCCTTTAAAAAGCATGAATCTACCCCACTCCATCTCCCCAACATCGAGCTGTGAGTTAAATAGATTGGGGAAACTGGACTTTCTGATCTTGCGAAGCAACCTGTCTAAGAGAATGGAAAATCTGAATTCTAACCCATGAAGAAGACAACGGGAAATCAATGCACTCTCTTTCTCAAGGATGAATGGGAATTTATAGATAATAATAAAAAATCTGTGGGGAGCCATGATTGCTTACATCCTGAGGGTGGAGGCATCTGAAGGATATTACTTGTGCGTTTAAACTTGATTAAATTGGAATATATTCAGGGTGTTGCATGTTTATTTTCCGCCTGCGTATATTTATTCCCCTTATATCATTATTATACAGCTCGTCTAAAGTTATTATGCAAATCACATAAACCTAAATAACTCGAATTTGCTGTGTATAATTTTAAACAATTAATTTAAACATCAAAACAAAGCTTGAGTTAAACTTTCAAGTATTTTCAAGATGTTTTACTAAAGTTATTAGATTTATTATAAAAACTTCAGTGTGAAGTTATTATGCAAAACCAGAAAATCAATATTTACTTCAATAACAAGGTAATAAAATAATGAACAATCGATAAACACCTATAATAGAACAAATAACAAACACATATGATACGTCTTTGAAGCATTTACATCTTAATGTAGCGACCTTTTCTCAATAGCAACCAGCAATCTATCATTCATTGATTTTGTTAAATTCTTTATTTCAGCAGGTTCAAAATCCCTATATGATGGTTTAAATTGCTTCCCATAGGTCTAATTTGGTATAATATTGTTTGCCACCTTCATATAATTTCATCTTCACAATCGACCATAGATTTTCGATCGGATTCGGGACTTGATGTTGGCCATTTCATTATCTTCTCTTCTGTAAGCCTTTTAAGTTACAAAAACTCACAGGTAACTTTAGATACACGAGAAGGGGTATTGTCATACATGAATATATACTTCACTTTGAAACTGCGAGGCTGGGATTTGTAGCATTCAACAAAAGTCTTGTCCATGTAATCACAATAGTTCGCACTGTTCAGTTTAAATCCTTCATCGACTTCAGTCCATTGCTTTAGAAATGTCAATTTTTATGTATTTCTTGGCCCTATTTGATGTTTTATTTACTTTACTGAAAGAGTATTACCTCAGAGATTTCTTGACAGATCCCAATTTGCGAAGTAATCTAACCTTTTGTCCTTCTTGATTCCCTCAATTCCAGCTTGTTCAAAGATCTGAACACTGATCAAAAGGTGTTGTTTCCCTATAAATTGCTTTAGTTTACGTTCTTTTCCTTTGCTTCTAGTTCTCAATTTAGTTATATTTTCAACAACCCTCTTTATCGTTCGATGATCTCCGCGAAGCTCCTTTGAAATCTTCAATGTGGACATTCTCTCACTCAATAACTTTGTTATCAACTGTTTTTCAACATTTTTAGATCCTTTCCTTTACACATGCTTCAACATATATTATGGAAAAACGAAGAAATTAGCTTTTCTTAGATTTCAGAGGCCTTAAACTAATATTAGTTTAATCTAAATAATAAAATCAAATGCATTTTTATAATAAATTCAATAACTTTAATAAAATATGTTGAAACAACATAAAAACTCAAGCTTTTTTTTTCGACATCTAAATTAATCGTTAAAATTTGACAAAAGTTTTCAAAGCAAATTCGAGTTATTGAGGTTTGTGTGATTTGCATAATAACTTCAGACGGAATGTATATTAAAAAAGACCCACATTTTTCTAAACGCACAATCAAAAAAATGCATACAATTTGAAGCTTTGATATTTCTATATTTTTTATCAAGTGGCATATCTCCGTGGACTTCAAAATCATACAAAACAAAAGATCCTTGCATAATTTGAACCTTTATTTTATGCGACTTACATAGTTTGGACAGCTTATACTGTTAAAATTATGGAAATGTGTCAAGTTACAGGAAGTGTGGGAACAATAAACTAAGAAACAATTTATAACTTGCGGATCGACGTTTTAGGAAAGTTTATCACTTTAGACGAAAAACCATTGCTCTTGTTACAAGCCAACATTTTCCCACCTGATAGCCAGCCTCACCTGTCAGTCTTCTACTAATGGAATTAAAACTCAGTGTATAAACATTCCTAGTATTGAATTTTCTAGATGAGGAATTTTCAGAAATTGAAAAATATTTTGACATTAATGCCTATCGTCCCAAAGATCTGGTATTGATTACAGATAGACATTATACGGATGTGCGAATCATGTGACAGCGATTCTAAAAAGACAAATCTGTGAGCCGAGGTCTAATTCTGGTCAAGTTCGTTACGTTCACTTTTGTACTAATACCCTTCAAAAAGCTATGAATATCTTTTTACATTTTTCCCCTTAAATACCATGGCAGACTGGTCTCTCTCTCCCCTCTCTCTCTCCGTCTCACCCTTGTCTGTCTCTCTCCGTCTCACCTCTCTCTCCGTCTCACCTCTCTCTCCGTCTCACCCTTGTCTGTCTCTCTCCGTCTCACCTCTCTCTCCGTCTCACCCTTGTCTGTCTCTCTCCGTCTCACCTCTCTCTCCGTCTCACCTCTCTCTCCGTCTCACCCTTGTCCGTCTCTCTCCGTCTCACCTCTCTCTCCGTCTCTCTCTCTCTCTCTCTCTCTCTCTCTCTCTCTCTCTCTCTCTTTGATTGACTAGAAATAATGGCTCAATAAAAATACCCATTAGCTGAGGCCATTTTTGGGCATATGTCGGACCGTCAAAACGTACAACAATTGAAACTGAAATTCTTTAGTCATATGAATTGCACAATTTACTGTTGGCGAATATAGCGTCTCCCTTTTAAGAAACCTGTAACACTGGTCAGCACATATTTTGGTTCAAGAATGCAAAGACTCTTTCTTAGCTAATTTGAAGGCCCCGAATCCAAAAATAACGTCATTTTGTTCATATTGGTTACCATTTTCTCTATGCTAAAATGTCACATTTAATTTTACCTCATTTTTATCGAGTGAATTCACGGTTTCCAGATTAGAAAATGAAAATCTAAAATCGTAATCAACTCAAATCAATATTAATGAAAAGTAATCTGGTATCTCAATGATGAATGATGGCTCTATAAAAAATAGAATCTATTCAATGGATTTAATCATAACTTGACCATTTTTATAAGTAACTAACAATGTATATAGATATCTCAGTGCACATTGATATTCAAACTATTAAAGATTATTCATAATCAAATTCATAGTCTTACCAGTGGTATGCCCATGTGTGTATTTTTTTGCAGATTTAGGCTTGGTGTTTTATATGAGTTTACTGAATTTAGCTGATATGTAATATTTAGTGTTAAGTATGAATTGAGGACCAAAGTCAAGTCTCCTTTTACTTTGTATACAAATAAAATGTTATCACATGTTTTATTTCTAGACCTTAGTACTAAAGCAATGTCTTCAAGCAGAGAATGTAAAATCAATCCAGTTCTTTTTCTCTTATATATGTGGGGATTATATATATTATCAACATTACCAGTACAAGGTAATATGAAATGTATTTGATAATCTTATAAATAAACTTTAATAATTCCAATTTAAACTTAAATAATATTGTCAAATATTTAAAAATCACATACGGAGCTTAAGATAGCAACAAAACATTTTGGATACGTTTTTTCAAATTCCCTGCCAGTTGTATTGGAAAATACAAAAACATTTTTTGTATTTCTTAAAATAATTTTGTAGATGAAACTGGAAAAAACAAAAAGATTTTTTTTATGTTCGTGCAATGACAGTCTGCAGAACACGGTACTGTGTAAAAAAATACTATCATCAGCACTATCCTTTTCTTTAGAAAAGATTCGTTTTAAAATTTTTCCATAATTTCAATATAAAAGATAAAAAATTTCATAGGTGAATAAAAAAGAAAATTTTTTCCTCAATGGTAACTAAAGGAGACAATTTTTATTTTTTATTCACCTCATCAAAAAAAAAATGGAGGGGGATAGAACTTTGTCATTTAAAATGAAATAAAATTTTAAATATATATATATATATATATATATATATATATATATATATATATAAGACGTTTGTAGAAAAGTAAAGCAAATAATTAAACAAAAATTATGAACGCAAAAAACGCTACTCATCTAAAGAAATTTGTTGGTACTGGTAGGGAAACTATTCCAACAACGAATAACAGAAAACTGATTTTATCAGACAAGCTTATCATGCTTACATTGAAGTGGAGCTGGGCAATCAGGACAAATCGTGGGCAGCACATATTGTCTGCAAAACATGTCAAGAGCACCTTACGTCTGTGGGGACTAGGGATACTTGAACTTAATTTCAGTTTGGTAATTCTGATGATTTGGCATGAGCCACAAAATCACATTGATGACTGTTATTTCTGCTTAATTGACATTGCCGGCTTCAACAACAAGAAACAAAAATCTGTGAAATATCCTTCCCTCAGTTCAGTTATCAGACCTGTATCGCACTTCAATGAAATCCCGATTCCTGTCTTCAAAGTCTTTATGCCCTGTGACATTGAAGAATTGGACCATGATATTGGAATGATTTCATAGACATGGTCGAGAATGAGAAGGTCAATGATTTTGAGGGATTATCATCTGAACCAATATTATTTGATCAATTCTTGATCAAACAATACTGAGTTGAGCTACTTAATCAGGAATTTGAGTTTATCAAAAGAATCAGTGGAACTCTTAGCTTCAAGACTGAAAGCAAAAAATCTCCTTAAGGAAGGAACAAAAGTTACATTTTATCGCAATAGAGATGCTGAATTTGTCTCCTACTTCAATCTAACCAACAAATTTGTATATTGTAATGATGTCAAAGGAATTTTGCTGCATCTTTGTATTTATGACTACAATACAAATTCATGGAGACTATTCATTGATAGCTGAAACTGTAGTTTAAAATGTGTTTTGTTGCACAACACCAATGTATGCACATCAATTACCAACTGGACACACCACAATGCTGAAAGAAAATCATGAACCCATCAATAAATTACATTCATCATAACTGGGTGATTTGTGATGACCTGAAAATGGTTAACTTTTTACATGGGCAGCAATCAGACTACAAAAAGTTCCCTTGCTTCCTTTGTTTATGGGACAGTAGAGCCAGAGATCAACACTGGGATAGAAGAAAATGGCCGGTCAAAGTAGAAATGAAAGTTGGAGAGAAAAATGTGATAATTGATCCATTAGTGCCCGAAGCCAAAATCATCTTCCCTCCTCTCCATATCAAATTAGGATTTATGAAGCAGTTTGCGAGAGCTCTTGACGACGAAGGACAATGTTTTCAGTATATTTGCAGTGCATTTCCTGGTTTCAACATAGAAAAACTGAAACAAGGTATTTTTATGTACGTGACATTCGAAAACTCATCAAGAATGACAACTTCGCCAACTCTATGAATGTTACTGAATCTTGAATTTCATTTGTTGCTGTATTAAAAACACTTTCATGGTAAACGCAAGACATACGACTATAGGGAACGAGCCAACAGGATGTTAGTAAACTACCAAGAGTTTGGTGCTAACACAAGCATCAAACCACATTCCCTGCAGAGTCATTTGGAAAAGTTTCCAAAAAACTGTGGTGATATAAGTGGTGATTCTCTAAGCGTCGCTTAAATGTGGCACAAAGTCGTAAGTATGGGACATGAAGTGAGGATCGAACTGACTACTCTGTCGTAATTGATCTAGCGAGGTAAGCTCGCTAAGCATTGGCGATATAAGTGATGAACAAGGAGAATGTTTTCACCAGGATATTAAGTTCATGGAGGACAGATATCAAAGGAGATGGGATAAAAGAATAGTGGTAGATTACTGTTGAAGCCTGAAGAGAGAGATTCGTGAAAATATTTAAATATGAATTTAAAAATTAGAAAAAAGAACAATCATAGCAAGAACTTTCGCTTTTTTTTATTTTCGTGAATATTTGTGTTTTGATATACTTTACTTCTTACCTCACAGTTGAAACTTTATATTGCATAACAGTTCTTTTTTTTTTCAAACAAGTGACACAAAATAAACAATTTCACTGTTTCTATCCATCATCTGAAGCAAGAAAACTAGAGCTAACGGAGAAAAATGACTATGATATTCATATTTAACGCCATAAAATTGTTTAAAATTAGCCATGATATCCCTTGCAACATTTTAAAAGCCTTTTTGTAGTCCAGTGTAATTAATACTGTATTTTTATTTTATTTTTAACATTTTACGGTGGGTATTAATTAGATAGCTTCACTAATTTTCCATCCGTATGGTTTAAGATGAATTTTTATAAATGAAAAAGCCTTCTTGAAACTTTCATTTTAACTTTAATTGAAAGCTAAATGCTTAAATTTACTATTTCCAGTAAATGCTGGTGCATTTCAAGCAGAAATTATATTGATTGAAGTGAATTTTTTTTCTAAAATAGCTTATGAATACCCTTTTTAGTCGTCTTTAATCACAATGTAATTCGCTGTATTAAAACTTTCAAAAATAAAATATACTTTTGTGAAACTTTATTTGAGGAAAATTAGCTGATAAATCATAATAAGTATAATTAATCTGATTTGAAAAAAATATTATTTACTTTAAGTTTAAAATAACACAGAAATGTATTTTTAAAACAAACCAGTAACTCTGTTTTTAACCGACATCGCCATGTTTTACGTAATTGACGAGATGATGACATGTGGTATCGTAATGATTATTATGTTACGGAGACTTTATCTGTAAAATATAATTTAAGAAAATGATGTGTGCGCCTTTCTTATACATTTTTTAAGTATTCAGTAATCTTAAAAATGTTAGAAAATATTCCCGCAATCTAATTTTAGGAATATTGACTTTAAATTTACTATAGTCATCGCTCTTATTTTCTGATAATGTCGTGTATGGTCGACCATACTTTCAAAAATAGGCACGGTACATAAAAAAATTAAAAATTATTTTTAAAATCTTGGTGCAAAATGATTTGTATTAATCTTTTCAATTTTTGATTAGTAAATATAGTTTTCACTTAATAGCAATATCACCTAACGAGAATTAAACTAATGTAGAAATTTAAAAGATTTTTTTTAATTATCATAATAAATTATTATAATTACAATTTTAAAAAATGAAAAAAATTCTTGTAAAAATACATTATTCACCGAATTTTGTTTCTTAAGACAATAGTGTCCTTAATAAATCTTATTTTAAAAGCAATTAAAATCGTTTCTAGTAAAATAATGTCAGTTTTTTTGCATTTTTATATTACGATTCGGAGCAGATTTTCGGGAAATGAGTAGCATTTTGAAAAAAAAATTGTGATTTACATTCTCCAAGGAATCCTACTTTTAACTAATAAAAACATTGGAGGATGAAAATTTAATTTCTCAAAATTTCATGAAATTAATTAAGTGGGGGTAATATATGTAAAAAAAAAATTTTTTTTTTTACCAAAATTTTCTAAAACAACAAATCTCAAAAATAATTTCATTCATTTGTGAATAATTCCTGATAATTTCATTTCCAAATCAATGTTTTTCACCGGAAAAAAAGGCGCAAAGACTCTAATCATAAATTAATTATGACCGTTACGTTGACCGCTAACGCAAAAAAAAAAAATTTTAACCAAAATTTAGAACGTGCTAGAAAGGATTTAAAAAAAGTTTAAAAATAATAAAAAAAAAATAATTGGTCTTTCCTCTTAATAATAACAGAAACACTTTGACGATAAAACTTTGTTTTTACTATATTTGGGGCCTTTTTTCAACCTGCTATGCTGTTTTTCAGCGCGTAAGTAGAGGTACCTCTATTAGTACCTCCATTTGCATTAACTTGAGTTAAAAAAGAGAATCCGCATATTCGATGAACGATTAATACTTTATAGTTTACGCCGTTTACCATAAAATTAAATACTAGACTTATTCACAAATAAATCAAATTATTTTTTGCATTTTTTGTTTTAGAAATTTTTTTTACATATGTTACCCCCAAGAATTCGTTTCTTACAAATGTCCTTCAGAAATTCATGAATCCTGTTTTGTACCGACTCTCGCTTGTAGCAATCAATAATTTATACTTATAAAATGTGCAATATCCTTTATTTCACTTGCTCAATCTTGAAAGAAAGATCAGCTAATGCTTACGTCAATTTACGCAAAACAAAATTTGTTAAAATTCCTCAGGAATTGTGATAACTTACCTTCAATCGTTTAAAATCAAACATATCATAAAATTAGTTTATCTTTTATTTACTATATTTCAATCCAAAAGTAACGGACATTTCTCTAATGAAGACAAACATTAATTACAAAATAACCCAATGCAATTTAATTTGGTTAATTAAACAATCATTTATCTCAGGTTAAAGCGTCTATCAACGAGAACACGTATCTTGTTTCCTTCTGCACTTGTCTTTAAAATAACCTACGATTAATACTGGAAATATTGCATACTAAAATACATGTGATATAAAGTTTTAGGCGTGGCCAGCGCCAAAGAGAAGATGAGATACAGAAACGGAGGAAAATAAAAATTTTTTAAAAAAGAGTCGTTACAGGTTACAAACAGCTGGTCAAATTAATAGGATACAGCTGCCGTCAACACATTCCACCATCAAAGGCTCAAAATGTCCACAGTAGAAACTCTCACTTCCTTTTGGCACTTTTATTGAGTAAAACAAACTCACAATTTCATCGTTCGGCTTTCGTCTACAGCTTGTTTTCATAAATAACACTATCTACAGGCTTGTGGATAATTTACATTGTACTGCTCAGGGATTTACAACAAAGCGAAAAAAAAAATTAATAAAAGGTAGGCTTTGGTTAAAGGAATTTTAATAGCTAAAGAAGAATAATCATCCCAGCTGTAGTTTTTTGGGGTTTTTTTTTCGTAAAAAGTAGCATTTATTTTTGAGATTCGAATTTCAAACAGAAGTAACAAAGAGTTGTACGGACGACAGTGTTTTTTTTTTTCTTTCATTATGAAGTGTATTGTGTGTGTTTGTATACGTGTATTTTGTATTGAAACTACTTCGATCATTGCTATCTCGTGTAAATAAATACTTATTTACATTATTCAGACTGTTAACCTCTTCTTCATTACCATATTCACAACGTTTCGGCTGTTGTACGCTCCGGTCTTCTTCAGGTGATTGGAATTTCGAACCGAACCCTTTATTTCGTCATGGTTAGATTGTTCTAGTTCCACGTGCCATGCCTTTTGCGGATGTCTCAATTATTTCGCTTTAACTCAACTCCCCGAGTTTTTTTTTTGTTTTTTTTTTTCACCAACACTTTGGGACGAGTCACTGGATCTAGCCAACGCCTTTATCTACGGTTGCTGAGACATTAGGTTTATAAGTCCCAGAAATCCATGCACAGATGTCAAGGACACATGGCTCAGTGGATAAAGACGACCCCCCCAAAAAAAAAATAACTTGGAGAGTTGAATTAAAGGGAAATAACTTAGACATCCGGAAGTGGCATGGCACGTGGAATTAGAACAATCTACCCCGGTGGATGAAATAAAGAGTTCGAATTGAAATTCCAATCACATTGAAGAAGGCCGGGTCGTACAACGGGCGAAACGCTGTGAGGATGGCGATGAAGATGAGAATAACAGTCCGAATAATGAAAATAATGTAAATAATCATAATACCTCATCACAGAAATATAGACAAATAAATCTTACTTATTATAAAACGCAGATTTTGTGTGTGTGTGTGTGTGTGTGTGTGTGACGTTTATATATTGGATCGGATTTCCTACATTTTTCAACCGATTTCAACAAAACTTCACAGGACTATATAAAATTACCTTGTGGTGGTTCTAACAGCGCCAAAAATGGGAAAAATATAATTGTTTTTGCACAAAATCAATTTGAAAACACGATTAAGAGACATCGTGAAAATGGAAGGGGGACAACTCACATCGGGTTGTTTGTGTGTGGGGGTTCATTTAAATATGGGAGCCGATTTCCTATATTTTTCAGCCGATAAAACAAAACTTCACTTTTTTTTTGGCAGGTAGTGTTTCTTATTCTCTTGCACACTTTTTTCTTTATTTTTAACATTCAGAATGCTTTAAAAATTCCATTTACAAGACAATTATTTATAATAAAATTCTATTCAATTGGGAGACTCATAACGATTGAAAACAATGTTTTTGTTTGAGTTTGGGTTTGACCAATTTGTAAAAAATAAAAAATAAAAAAACTAATTAAGACACGCGTGTCCGTCAACCTTCAACAATAATCTAACGATCTCTACTGATTGTACGAATACAAACATCGGATAAATTCTTTATCTTTAGGGAAAGATAATGAAATCTAAACATACACAAGTCCTAACTAAAAATAATAACCGGAACGGGAAACTACTTTAAATACACATGGTGTCCAATTTTTTTACTGTATTCAATAAGTAAAAATCATAAATTGTAAAAGATTATTATATATTACAGAGAAGGCTACTAAATGAATAAGATTTGTTAGATCATAATTAATAAACCCAAATAAAGTTAATATTTTTTGTATTAGAAACAACGAATGGAAAATATATTCAAATCAGAATTCTAATTATGAATCACCACAAGCAAAATATGCATTTTTTTTACTGTATTCAATAAGTAAAAATCATAAATTGTAAAACTAAAAGATTACAGAAAGGCTACCTACATTTTTCAACCGATTTCAACAAAACTTCACTTTTTTTTGGCATGTAGTGTTTCTTATTGTCTTGCACACTTTTTTCTTTATTTTTACATTCAGAATGTTTTAAAAATTCTATTCAATCGGTAGAGACTCATAACGATTGAAAACAATGTTTTTGTTTCAGTTTGGGTTTGACCAATTCGTAAAAAAAAAAAAAAAAAAAAAAACTAATTAAGACATGCGTGTCCGTCAACCTTAAACAATAATCTTTGTCAATTTTATTTTTCAGTCTTTATGATGGTGGATACTTGATCTATCTCTTACTGTTATATCCCCGGGCAACGGCGGGCTCTACTGCTAGTACTTGTTAAACGTGACAACAATGATAAAAAAATATATAAAGAAAAGAAATAACTTCTAAAATTATTATTATTATTATTTTTCAAAGGAAAATTTGATCGAACATTTACTGATATTTGAAATCTTTACTGTATCGTCATAAATATATACCACTTCTAAATAAAGTATCTGCTAGAATTGAATGACAAAACCACAAATTCATTTTTCTCATGATTCTCTTATTAAATATTGTAACATAGTTACAATTACATTGCATAGTAATTTTTGCTTATTTTATTTTTTTTGTTAATCGTTATAAAAATTTTGCTCAATACTCGTCTCTTGTTTTCTCATATATTTTTCTGTTTTTGTTTTCCTTTCTTTGAATGGTTTTGTCCCCTCCTTCTTATTACCATAATAGTATAAGACCACATCCTCAACACGCTAGGTTTTTTCTATTCAGCTTTCTGTATCAAGTAGGTTTTACGGGATGAAATTGCCCAAGTAATTTTAAATTCATAGTTGTCCTTCTCCTAAACTGGGTGTCAATCAAGTTTAAAAGTCTACGTGTTATTTAATCCATAGCTGGGGAATGAAGAAAAGACGGATACATAACTTTACCAACAGTTTTTGTGCGAAAGTAAACGCAACGAACTCGTACGGCTGTTTTCATTTTCCGCGGCCATAACTGCTACGTTACGTGCACACCCCGTTCATTAAACATATGTTATAAAGGGTGTTCCAATAACTTGGACCGATTTTAAATGGGAATTAAATTTAAGCGTCTAATGATTTTTTTTCTTTTCCTTTCAGATTTAACAACTTAAGTTAATAGTTGTACAAAATAATATAACTCATTCCTAATGATTTCAGAATTTAACTTAAAACCTTATACATCCCTCATCTTGAATATGTAAAAAAAGAAGAGATGCCTTTATCTTTTTGCATGTTTTCAAGTTTTGTGATAATGCTTCTCAAACTGCTGCCAACATTTATAGAGCATGCGAGAAGGATCCCCTTGTGATCGAAAAGTACGACACTGGTTTCTGAAATTCTGCTGTTGGGATACGAGTCTTGAAGATCAGGGTGGTAGAGAACGTCCATCTGCAGTTGACAATCAACATCTGAAAACACCATAAAATTGTCAAGATGAAGTAATACAATAAACGAGTTCCAAATGAACAAAATGAAAGTCAAATAGTTTGACATTTAGAAGTTTGATGATTCCTTTACGAAATTCGATTGATCTATTTCTTGATCGAATAGTAAAACTTGAGATGAGAAATGAATCCTTTATGACAATGATAAATGACCAGCCTTGATCATAACGAAACATTCAAACACTTTCCAAAACCGAAATTGCACCAACAAAAGATTATGGTGACTTTCTGGTAGTCCGCCACTGGTGTTATCCTTTACAGTTTTCTGGAATTTAACGAGGACATCTATGGTGAAGTTTACTGCCCGCAATTGGATGAAATGCACATTTATTTAAGCAAAATTCGACCGTCACTGCTTCGGGACAATGCTTTGCCACATGTTGTCAGGATAACATTGCAGAACCTCACCAACTTGGGTTACTAGACTTTGACCTATCCACCATATTCCCCTGATCTCTCTCCTACTGACTACCACTTATTCAAACATCTTGACAATCTTTTAAGCCAAAAGACATTCTATTTGAAAAGAAGATACAGAGACTGCATTCAAAGATTTCTTTAGAGTTTTATCGTGAAGTCATAAATAACCTTGTAACTCAATGGCGGAAACATATAGATGTTCAGGTTTCCTATTTCGACAGATTTAAATACTGTTTAAATACATTATTTCGGGAATAAAAGTTGATTATAAAATCGGACATTATTTTCCGAACAAGCTAATAATTTGTTCTAATAATTTTTATAATCGTATAAAAAAATAATATTTAATATTTTTGTTGTCAGTTCTTCATATGTTTGGGTTTTATTAAAACAATAAAAAAACATTGCCGTAAAAATATATGGTAATAGCAGTTCCATTTTTTTTTCTTTGTCTTTTTTTATTTATTTATTTTTATTTTTTTTTTTTTGTTATTTGGTCGGTACAATTGCTGACATTTGGCAAAATCTCAACCTTGCATTAATTAATAAAATCTGTTTTCTTTCTTATAAATGAAATTAACACACCGAATTTCTTTAAAGGAACATTTGGAATTGAGGGTTTTCAGGTTTTATCCAAAGTACCACATTATGCGTATAAATACCAAGGGAATCAATATTTAAAAAGATCTAATGAACTGGCGTTCCGAGGTTTTAAAGCCGTATTAATTTCATCAGAAAACTAAATCATTTACCTGGGGAAAAAGTACATAAGTCTTTATGTGTGTGAAATGGTGGATAAAAAATTGGATTATACATATTGACTATAGTTAATGAGCTATGCTTATTTATGTTTTAATTTCTCACTATCAGTCGTTAAATTTCCCCCAAGAAAATGTTTTGTGATGTACGAAACGTCATTATACAGAGAAATTTAAGAAGCTCTATTGAATTATTTTTATATCAATGTCTGGAGTTCTATCTACAGTATCAGTGAGATTAGATACAAAATTAGATTGGTTAAAAAAAAAACTAAATGTAGATAAAAATTCAATTTAACAGGAAAAGAAATCCTTTATATTTTGCTTTGCTTCAACACTGTTTGAAGATGATTCAGCAAATGTTTGACCAAATGAATTGAACAAATGACTCGTCATGTTACTTTCATTGTTCGTATTTCTGTTGCCAAAATTTTTATACGCATTTAAATCACAATAAAAATTATATCTGAAGATAGTTTCAAAAATATTCATGTTTAACCGATAATAGTTTTGCTGTATCCAAGATGACGTAAGTTTTATTTGCAACAGACTAATCGTTCGGAGAAGGGCTTTCAAATTGAGTTTGAAATAATTGTTTTTTTCTTTCACTTTTTGCTTACAGAATTTAGCATTCTGTTAATTTCTCTGAATTCATATGACTGCCGTCCTCTCAGCCCCCAAGAAATATCTAATGTTTGGTCATCTTTAAAAATATTTTCATGATAATCGTTCTGCTTTCCACTTTGGTACCTAGACTTTTTGAGAATTTAAGCGTAGTGCTAGATTGCGGCAAGGTCTCATCATTTTAAAGTTGGAAATGACAAAATGTAACTGTAAGTTCTATGCTAACAGTTTCTTCTATTGAACTACTTATTGCACTGCAACTTCTTGCGAACTTTGGTCTTCCAAAATTTAAATGCAATGTCAATCGCTGCCTTTTGTCTTCTTAATTCCTGTCCTTTTATTGTTCTCCCTCTTTAATAATGTTTTCTTTTTCTCATATTCTCTCAAACTCAATAACCCCCTTGCGTTTTAGTGGCATTGTTGCTTTGCTTAATGTGAAATTATTAAAAAAAAAAGATCAGATTTACAACTTAAACATCCATAAATCCGTGAGTCGTAATAATGATTTCTGTTCAAAATATTAGCGTGACTCAGTGGAGAGCGGTGTGGAGACTGGTCAAAATAACTTGTTAAAAATAGGATGGTAATAATGAACTGAAAAATAATAATCATCGTCTTCATACATGCATCATCATACAATTCCAGAAGGAATTAACAAAGTCATTTCCATACAACAAAGAAAGGTTAGAATATAATTTTTATTTTAATATAAAGAATCTTTTTAAATACTCAATAGTGTGTTCTCTGTTATGTAAGTAATATGAAGTGCCGCTTAAAGGAAAATGATTCATCAGAAATTAACTTCCGTGTGACGTTTTAGTAGAAAACCTTTAGGGAGAATATATCAAAAATGAAATTCAAATGAGCATATAAATTCTATGATTGATTTTTGGATTAACACTCGTACAACAGTATCAGATTTTAAATAGGAGTGAAATTCTCAGAAATGTTGTCAATTATATTAAATATGGTGTGTTTTCCAGTGATTCTCATCGACAGTTTTCCTTTTTACCTAAATATTAAATATGCAAAATATCGATTCTTTTTAAAATATATATAATCGTTTTAGTTACCTGACTGAATAATAACAAAAGCCGAATGAATAAAAAAAATAATCTGTGTTAGGGGTTCTAATGCCACAAGATGATTTATTATTGAATCGTACGTTAAAATTTTTGGCTTTTGTTAAAGTATGGGACACCCAGTGAATTAAAACCATTATATAGGGTGTTCCAATAACAAAAACTTCAAATTTACAAAAAGTATATACATATACTGTACTAAGGTCTTACTTTCTGTTTAAAAGTTGATATTTGAAAACAAGTTTTCTTTCCCTTGGAAAACCAAAAAAGATAAACGTTGATTTTCTTCATTTTTCTTAGATAAGTGAAATTGGCGACGAGAAAGAAATCATGCGTTAACATGAAGATAGTTAACATCATTAAAAGGCTTACGGCCACATCACGTTGAAACACCGGTTTCCGTACGGTCACTGAAGTTAAACCTGGTTAGTACATAGATGGGTGACCACTTGGGAATACCAGGTGTTGTAAGCTTGGATGTACGACAAGTATAATGGATAACGACTCGGAACTGTTAATCGGAGAGTCGAGTTCCAATTCCCGTTGGGTTCGTTATATTCAATTATGCGCAAATACCATTGGAGAAGGTATGAAACCACTTCTTCTCCCCCACCTATAGCTTAAATAGTAAGACTTGTATCACTAAAACCATTTTTATCTCCCACAAAATTGTTACAATCTAAAAATATTTCTGGTTTTCAATATTTTCTACAGCTTATCAAACTTTGCAGGTTATTTAATTAACCTGCGAAGTTTGATAAGCTGTAGAAAACGGATCAATCGATCAGTCAAGTCTCATTAACTGTTGACTCAAATTTAATATAAATGAATAATTTATTGAAAATCGTGCAATTATCTTGAAAACAGCCATCAAATCATAAAGCTTAAAAGTAAGCGTTTCTCAAGTTAAATAACATTTACATACATTGACCTATAAAGAATAACCGCTGAACGTTCTGTGGAGTGTATTGACATCATGAAATGCCGAAGAAAATTGTTTTTCTTTTTCTGGTTAAATTTTGCACAAGGATTGAGGAACGTTATTCGAAGAATATTGTATACAATTTATACATTAAAAAAAAGATCTAACTTGATTTTATTTAAATGAATCAAGAAAATATGAAAAAAAAACAGAAAAATACCTGTCTATATTTTTGAGATGAGGTATTGTAATTATTTACATTGTTCGGACTGTCATCTTTATTGAGTTAGAGAGATGAGTTAAAGGGAGATAACCTAGACATCCAGAAGCGGCATTGCACGTGGAACTAGAACAATCAACCCCGGTGGATGAAATAGAGAGTTCAGTTCGAAATTCCAATCACCTGATAAAGGCCGGAATGTACAACGGCCGAAACGTCGTGAATATAGCAATAAAGATGAGGACAACAGTCCGAACAATTTAAATAATGTAAATAAACAAAAAATGTTGTTAAAAACAAATATAAAATTGTACAATTATTACATAATATCAGTCCTCCTGTATGGTAGTGAATGCTGGACAATCTCCTAACAGATGAAGCCGGACCCCGAGGCAACAGAAATATTATTCTAAAAAAGGATACGGAGAATACTATGGACTGAACATAAGAACAACGAGAAAGTTTTAAGGAAAATGGAAATGAAATGGACACTTATATTTTGGAACAGAAAGAGGAGGAAAGCGGGCTTAGAGAATTTAAAACTCATATTGAAAGCAAGAGGCGTAGAGGGGAAACAACAATTGACCCACTTAATGAACTTAAGCAAATGGATGACAGAACAAGTCTGGGATGGATAGCAAAAAAAAAAAAACATTGTTAAGAGCTGCATAGATTAGGAAGTTATGGAGAGCCATGATCATTCAAGTCCTGAATGAATACATAATTAAGAAAGAGGGTTTAGAGGACTTGGCAATCACAGGATATATTGAAGGCAAGAGGAACACGAAAACAGCGATTAACCTACCCAGTGAGCTTGTGTGAATGGACGGTAGGAAATGAACAGGGAGGGACAATAAGGAGACAAACACAGCTTAGTGCTACAAAGGATAGGAAGTTGTGGAGAGCCATTGATCTCCTACGTTCTGAAGGTTCACGGCACATGAAAGAAGATAATTCCCTTTTATTATTTTTCCCTTAGTCTATATCAATATCACCGTTAGTTTATTTATATTAAATCGTGCGTGACACAATAGTAGATCCAAAGGAAGAACAAATTCTACATTGGCCACTGATCACTCTTCCAATCTTACATAAACTACCCAATGAGGTAAAAACTGGCTGATTACATCCAATACTCTGAAGCCCAAGTTAGTTACATCCCATCATTACCAATCTGACCGTGGACTACCACCAATCAGGATGAACGGAGGTCCTCTCGAAGAAGCACCGTGCCTTGAAAGACTGGTGAAACTTATACCCGACCTCAAGTGGAATTCGTACATATGATCCATTGCTAAGGATGCAGGTAAAATCTCTTTGTAAGTACCTGACTCCTCTTGCTACTCTCTACCTTTACAAGAGCCAGATCAGGCCAAAAATGGAGTACTGTTGTCATATTTGGACGGGAGCTGCCCAGACCCCACTCTCCAGCCTTGATAGAGTTCAAAAGCGTCTCCGAGCCCCTGTGCGTGAGGAATTATTCTCCACCTTTCAACCTCTCTCCCATAGGCGGGATGTGGCAAGCCTCTCGCTGCTCAGCCGCTATTTCCACGGAAAGCGATCGGGCGAACTAAATTCCCTGGTCCCGCCGGGGCAAATCTTCACATCAAGAACACGCCATGCCGCTTACATAGTAGCAAACCATCCATATTCCCTCCATATTTCCTTGGTGAGAAGTTCCACTCGAGTAGTTCCTTCCCGCGAACCACTGCCCTGTGAAACCAATTCTCAACATGATGTTTCTCCGACCACTACAATCTTATCCTGTTCAAAACTAGGGTTAATCGTTATCTTCTATTCCTATACACACAAATGGCATCCAAACTTAACCCTCTACCTCGTTGTAAAAAAAAAAGAAAGTGATCGTATTTCACTTATACTAAAATTGTCGTCAAGAAAAGTAGCTTAACTATGGTTTAAAAATCAGGTTAATTTGTGATAACCAGACTCTTCGCCTGGAAATTTGAAACGGGTAGGCATGGCGGTTGTTAGCCGCTGAGCCACTTCAGCACTATGACAAGGAGTAACAATGACAAAAGCGCATTCAGATCTTAACAAGACACTTTTCATATCTTTTTTGCGACATAAACCAACAAGCTAATGAGTCCCTAATCTAACGCATTAATTGTCCTTTGTGGCTTTAATGTAATCCTATATAAACGCACCCGTTGAGAGGAGAGAACGTGTAACGTTACTCATACATGCCCACCTGCTGTTAAAGATACAATCATGAAAGACTTCACATGGTCTACAGATGTACCAAATTCACTTTTATTATGAGCGGATCTGAAAGTAAAACCTTCTAAGTAGTATTAATCTCTTTACCGCTGTACCTCCTCCCTGCCGTCTCTTTCTTTCTTTCTCTCTCTCTCTCTCTCTCTCTCTCTCTCTCTCTCTCTCTCTCTCTCTCTTTCACTCATTAATGTCGTTATTTAATCTATTCCAATTACTTGAGCCATTATTCTCAAAATAACGTAGATAATTGCATTTTCTATTGCTGAAAATTCTACAAATAAAAGATGTAAAAGTGGGTGTATTCTTTCTTTTAGTTGGTACGTGTTTTGAATGCTGTCAGATTTAACATTTGAATAATGCTCAGCTTTAATGCTAAGTTTTGATTATCAATTTGAATAAAGAAATAAAAATATGTATTTGAGAACTTGAGAGAAACTAAATAATTTAAATGTCTTCTTTATTAATCCTCCCCAGCGGCAAAACGATAATGTCCGTAAGAAGCTAAGGGTTTACTGGGAGTAAAGAAAATGATAAGATTTTAGTAAGGAAAAAGGACAATAAAAGAAGAGGTTTCACGTAGACAGAAAATTGTGATTGGCGTTGCATTTAAATTTTTGAAGATCGTAGTTGATAGGGAAGCAAGAAACCGGAAGGGGTTTCCACAGGCGAGAAGTGCGAGAAAAGAAATTATCAGAATAGAACATACGGTTGCATCTAGCTAGTTCAACAATAAAACGCTTAATTTCATGCAGTCTAGACACCAAGAAGGAAAGCTCATTAAAACAATTTCCATGAAGGTATTTGTAGAAAAGACAGCGGAACACCACGTCACGGTGGCGTTAAAGTCAATGAAGTCGAGATGCTATGTCAGGATCGATTACATTATAGACCATTCTTTGGATTTTGTCAAGAATCTCAAGATATGTAGTAGGAGCACCAGACCAGTTAAACTAAAACACATAAAGAATAAAAGGACAAATGATTTTTACAAGGAAGTTAAGAAATTAAAACCCGATTACGAGACCCGTAACCAATTAGGATCATAGGGGCACAACAAGTACTGCAGCTGCAATAGAAGTGGTGTTTCAAGGACAACATAGCCTTCTTTAGGTGTAGTGTCTCTTGAGGAAGTAGGCGATTATGACTCTCCATAACTCCCTGTCCTTTGTAGCTCTTAATAAATTTTGTCTTTCTGTTATTTCTCCTAAACCCTTTTCCGACATCCATTTACTCAAACTCACTAAGTATGTTATACGTTGTTTTCCTCTATTCCTCTTGCCTTCAATCTGTCCTGTGAGTATCAGATTTTCCAATCCCTCCTTCCTCATTATGTGCCCTAGAAATTTCAACTGTCCCTTCCTAGTGTTAAGCATGTTTCCTTTTTGCTTCCATTTTCTCTAAAACTTGGTCGTTGCTCACATAATCGGTCCATGATATACCCAGCATCCTTCTGTACAAAGTTATAAATCACTGAAAAAGTTTAACAATGATTCATACAAGAGGTGTTCCAAACGTTTTGAATCTTCTTCTTCTTCCTCCTCCTCCTCCTTTTCTGCTTCCCCTTAAGGCGTAGGTGACAATGGCTACCGACATTTTCCTGCTCTTTACCGTCCCAGTCAATCACTACTCTACCATCTATTCGCGTAAATTCATTAGCTAGATTATTCGCTCTGACCCTCTTGATATGTCCAATATGTGTTAAATTTCCCAAGCCCTCCTTCCACAGTGTGTGTCCCTAAAATACAGCTGTCCCTTTCTAATTATGACCTTAAAACTTATTTGATGAACAATATTAACATTTTACATTGAACTTTTGAATTTTAAAAGTATTTTCTCAACTGAAGTACTCTATTTATTCTACAAGGTAACCAAAAAAGTTCTGTCCGTTTTTAAAGGAAAAAAAGAAAACGCTTCACAGTGTGTGTAACTTATATTTAGTCTTCGAAGTAATCGCCATCGGCATCCAGCACCTTCTGCCAACGTGTCTACAGCTGTTCAATGCCCTTGTGGTAGAACTCGGGGGGTTTTGATGCAAAGAAGTCCGTGAGGGCTTTGCGCAAGTCTTCTTCATAGGTGAAGAATTTCCCATGAAGATGATTATCCAGGGAATGAAAGAGGTGGTAATCGGATGGCACAAGGTCAGGTGAATCAGGTGGATGGCCCAAAGTCTCCCACCTAAATTGTGAGGGACAGCATCCCGAGGAGACAACCAATGTCTGGAACGCTTGGGAGTTTCGTACAGAACCCACTTTTCATCACTGGTAAGCACTCGATTGAATAAGGATGCGGTACGGTGGCGAGAAAGCAGTGATATGCAGGCTGCCACTCGTTGTCCCTTGTGGACCTCCAACAGCGTTTGCGGAACCCACTTGCTCAGTTTGTACGTCTTACCTAGGCGGTGCAGGTGAATTCTAACTGTTTCATCGGAAACGTTGAACTGTCTTGTAAGTTCACCACACGTTAGACTACTGTCCTCGTCAATGGCCGCCTTCATTCAAGACCTGTGGTCGTCCACTGCGAGGCTCACCATGGAGAGACAAATCTCCCTACTTGAATTTTCGAAACCAACGCCTTGCAGTACGTTCATCCACAGCACTATCCCCAAACGCTTAACATATGCGGCGACTTGATGCAGCTGCTGATAAGCCCACTTTGAAGTCGTGAAGCAAACAACCCCGAACGAGATCTCTAGACACTTCCATCCTTCTCACAGCAGCCCGGCTTATAACTGATGGCCGGGCACGGTGCGCATGTTTTTTATAACGTCTGATGTTCCTACTTCCGGTTGTCCGAATTTGAAAACAATTGCTACACGCATTTCGTATATATTTCAACTTCATTCAATGACTAATCAAAAAACGGACAGAACTTTTTTGGTTACCTTGTACATATTTCAAAAATATCTTACACGTATTAGTTGAAAAATGTGGAAGTTTGAAGATTTAATTGTATCTCAATTGCATCTCAAATTCTTTTAGCGAAATTTATTTGATTTTAATTGTGTCGGTAAAAAGAAAGGGAACAATCATAAAACAAAATTATTTTATTTTATTTCTTATAATGAAATAAAAGTAAAACCTTGCATAGGAAATCGATACTTTTTCGTCATATTTAATTTTTATTGTGAAATGTAGGCATGGAAAACATTTTATATTAACAATAGAAAAATGGCGTAAAATTTATGCAATATTAATTAAAAGTTAATATTTAACTATTATGAAGCATTAATTAACAATTACTTTTAAAACAGTCTAAATAATATGAGATAAATGTATAGAAACATTTCCGTTTGAGCAACATGATGGAAATATATCAGTCTCAGTAACAAAATGGAAATATTGGTACAAACGCAAGAAAAATGGCTTTCTTTTCGAAAATTCTTTCGTTCCCTTTTTCTTTTTAAAGCATTTCACTCCAAGCCACTAATGCGCATGGGGTTACAGAGAGTGAAAGTAAGAGAAAAAAAACTGTGTAGGAGTTTTGAGGAAAGGATAAAAAGGAGAACGAGGATCGAGACATCAGACGATGTCGATTGACATTACATTTAAAATTCCAAGAAAATCAGTTAACCCCAGTTTCTGTAAATAATTCCGCTTGTTTGTTCTATAATAATGTCAGAACACTTTTGGCCCACTTCTAAAATCTTACTTTGTGTTTAAAGAATACGTTGCAACTACTGAGTAATGATACTTATTGAAGATTTGATGAAAATATACTTAAAGATTTTCGTCGAAACGAAATCGAATCGAAAAATTAATATTTTATATATTAGAGAGTTAATGAATAAACTTCAGTTTATAAATTAACTAAAAACAATAACAATTAAAATATAATTTTAAAATTCCGATCATTTTTTCCAGGTGTTTTATATCTACTGTGAATTTGTAATCGTAGAGAGTTTTACTGTATGATGGTTTTATCGTATGCCTATTTTTGTACATCATGACGTAGGTATTCATAGTTGCGAAAAGAATGATCTTGAACAAGAAATCAACATCCTCAACTAAATGTTCCAAGAAATAGGAGTAAAGATAAACCTTTCCAAAACAAAAACTACGATGTTTTTTAAATAGTCTCACCAGATCGATACTTTCATATGAATGCCATGCATGGCGCCAAACTTGTTCAGAAATATCTAAACAGTCAACCGTATACAGCCACCTTCTCAGATTGATGGTTAAACGTGGCTTCAAGTGAATGAAGCCAGTAGGTCTTATCAATGACCATCTTTCTTCGAACATTGTGGATTGGTGCTATAAAATCACAAAGAACTGTACTAAATAACATAACCACATCACTTGAGGAGTTTCAGCAAGGGCAACAACTAAAATGGATAGCTCATGTAACTCGAAGAGAAAATAATGACATATTCAAGATGTTGATGTTACACAAACAAAATGGTTAGGAAGACTCCATCAGTACTGGAAAGAGCAAAACAGTTACTGGACTTTGCCTGGAAGGTTGTTTTAAAAGAAATATTTTATAAATTTCAACCGAAATTAGCACTGGCTTCTCGGACAATGAATGCCGAATGTTTCCTTATAAAGGAACGACTAATATTACTGTTATCATTGTGTTCTTTCGGTCTTTTCCCTCTGTACAATAAATATTTTTTACAATAAAAACATATTATTAAGTATTTTTGTGAAATAATTAAAAATAAAGACCCACGAGATTAAAAAAAAAGAGTTTGAAAGCAAATTTACTAAGCTAAGATTTGGTAAAATGGGTGAAATCAGCATTTTCTAAATTGTCAAAATCTATGTAAGTCCATCAGTCTCCCCTGAAGAGTATAGAATCACAGTCTCACCCCTATAGATGTTGCTGTTATAGTTTATCTAGCTAGAAAGTTTTTGCTAGTTGCTAGCCCAGAGCAAACTGGGTTTGAATTCAAAGTTATCTTTCTCCTAGTCTGGTTGCCAACCAAGGCTAGAGAGAGCTCATTCTTCCCTGCTATTACCTCCTAGCTGATGGAGAGAATAGATTCATACCTTTTCAAGAGTATTTATGCGAAAGCGAACGCAACAAACATGGCTGGAATTTGAACTCGATACACCAATACCAGGTTCTGCACTATAAAAGTGTCAAACATTTTCATCTTAAAAACGAACAAAATCATAGTGAACAAATTTTCTCTGTATTTATTGTAGCAAAAAACTGAATAATTATGTTTAAAACATTTTTTTTTCATAAATAACTTTATGAATAGAAAACAAATGGCAAAAATGCCCCATGATCTAAAAAATGTATCAATTTTTATATTTATACTTGAAAACGTCATGTCATACTGACATTTGACATGTTGTGTAGAGAGAAGTCATGAGTAATTTGTCGTCTTCTATTTCCAATTTCGTTCTTAGGAACCTAAAATGAATTTGTCTTTATGCTGACAGATTGATTACATTTTTATAATTCATATAATAAAAATGTCTTCCCAGGCGCCACATTTCTATTTCTATGTGCATCCGTCTATTTTGTTCTTATACGTAGCGTCGATGTAAATTAATAAAGACTCGAGCGACATGTTCTAATAAAATTTTGATTATAATGTTTTTATATAACTAATCTTTCCATAAATTCCAAACGTCAAATCAGGACAGTTTTCAATTTTTATTATAGGTTTAGTTTTTTACGTATAATAAAGTGTTTTTATAACTCAACATTAGCGCTGACACAAAAGAATGAATACTGATAGTTTATATCACCAGGACAGACATTCAAATCAGTACAGGGCTGACCAAAATGGAACGAAGAGTAAGCCTAGATTAAACTTGGCGGTTATTTTACCTAAATTAAATAGTAATTTCTGTACAGAGTGCTATACAACCGTTCAGGAAATGAACAAAGTTGATTTTACTGGTTTCCACTATCTCCTTCAAAGCAGTCCGCTAGACTCCAGCCGAACAACACACTGCGCCTTCTTGGCTTCACGTTTTCAACTGACTTAAAGTGCAGCGACTACATCGAATCAATAGCTCCATATACTGCAAGGAAAGTTGACTCACTGTGCCAGAATTTTTTTCTCGTCAGAGTCCATCTTGCACATTTACAAATCTACCATTCGTCCGTGCATTGAATACTGCTGCCATATCTGGCCTGGTACTGCTGCTAGTCATCTCGAGGTTCTTGATAAAGGAAGGATCTTCAATATAATCGATCCTGACATGGTGACTCGATTTCAGTCACTTTCTCATAGACGTGATGTGACTTCTCTTTATCTATTCTACAAATATCTTCATGGCAACTGCACTGGCGAGTTTTTTTCCCCCTGGTGTTCTGACCACATGAATTTAAGCATGCCACTAGATTGGCATCTAGATCCACCCGTTTACTGTTGAAATAGCTAAATGCAAACGTCACTTCTACTCCAACAGTTTCTTTTCTCGCACTCCCTGCCTGTGGAGAGCACTTACTTCTCTGATAAATACATCTTCAAAAATGTAAATGCAACATCAGTTGCCATCTTCTATCTTGAATCCCATTCATCTTTTATCCTCTCCTCAATCCTCCCTATACTCAGTCTTTTCTTTCACTTTCACTTCCTGTAACCCCCACCCCCCTGCATACTATTGGCTTTTCCGTCTTGATTGGGGGAAAATAATTAAAAAAGTAAAAAAAAAAAAGTCCTCTTGTGATCCAATGTACCATTCAAAAAAGCATGTAACGCCAAAAATGTCTACTATACTCAATTTGTGCTTAGTATTTATTTTTCCCCGATTTTTTAAATCTCTCTCTCACACACACACACACATATATATATATATATATATATATATATATATATATATATATATATATATATATAAAGTCATGTTTCATTAAATAATTTAGACAAGTTTTCTCTACTTGTTTTTAATAGGATCCTCTCGTAATTACGGACAAGTTTCTTAGTATCTTACTTATTATAAAACGCAGATTGTGTGTGTGTGTGTGTGTGTGTGTGTGTGTGTGTGTGTGTGTGTGTGTGTGTGTGTGTACGTTTATATATTGGATCGGATTTCCTACATTTTTCACCCGATTTCAACAAAACTTTACAGGACTGCGTAAAATTACCTTGCGGCGGTTCTGACAGCGCCAAAAATTAGAAAAACACAATTGTTTTTGCACAAAATCAATTTGAAAACACGATTCTGTCGCCAGAATGAAAGGGGGACAACCCAGGTTGTTTGTGTGTGTGTTCCTTTATATATGGGATCGGATTTCCTACTTTTTTCAACCGATTTCAACAAAACTTCACTTTTTTTTGGCAGGTAGTGTTTCTTATTGTCTTGCACACTTTTTCTTTATTTTTACATTCAGAATGCTTTAAAAATTCCATTTACAAGACAATTATTTATAATAAAATTCTATTCAATCGATAGATTCATAACGATTGAAAACAATGTATTTGTTTGGGTTTGACCAATTCGTAAACCCCCCCCCCCAAAAAAAAAACTAGACATGCGTGTCCGTCAACTTTAAACAATAATCTTTGTCAATTTTATTTTTCAGTCTTTATGATGGTCGATATTTGATCTATCTCTTACTGTTACATCCCCGGGCAATGCCGGGCTTTACTGCTAGTCCTTATTAAAGGAAGAAAGAATGTTGATGCATATTCATTTTATTCCGAGTACTTTTAACATTAGCACAATATCGTCATCAGGGTCTTGTGTTTTCTGAGACAAAAAGTTGTTGTGGTCATCATTTTTCTTGTTGTGTTCATATGAAAATTAAATTTTTAGGTATGAAGTAAAAAACGCTAAGGTTATGTACTGAAACTTTTTCGTAATTACGATAGGATACTATTAAAAATAAGTAAAAAAAAACTTGTCTAAATTATTTAATGAGACATGTCTTAATGAAAACATTCGGCCAAAATATACGCAATATATATATATATATATATATATATATATATATATATATAAATATATGTAATTAAGAAAAATTTCAAAGAAAAACCTTACATTTGAATTTTTCAGTTATAAACTTAAATTTATTTCACCAGGTTTACATTGCATCGTCAGACAGGTTTAAATGCACAAAACACAGGAATTAAATTGATTTAAAAAAAAGAAAGACAAGAAGGAAAGAAAAAGTAAATTTACTCGAAATGTATGCACACATATATATATATATATATATATATATATATATATATATATATATATATATATATATATATATATATATATATATATAAAATAGTCATTCAAAGAATAAATCAATAAAGTTAATGTAATTAATAGCGAACTCACTTCGCTACAGATTAAGAAGGCATTAACTCACTGACTACTCGCTGAACGACACGATCCTTGTTTTTATTAATTGTACAAGGGATTATATGTTCGATCCATATTGCTTGCAATTACTTTCGGTAAAAACATTTACCATCTTCAGGCATAGATGTTATTTTTTTTCTCACTATACTTTTAATTATTTAATTTATAATTTTAGTGGATACCTATATTTGAGTAGACGCTTCGTTTATTTTATTTCGTCTACCGGCCTGAACATTCGAGAAATCTTATTAAAGAGTGCGCCCTCCGGCAACATTCCAACCGTTCAAATAAGGTTAACGTAATAGAAATATATCGGATTAATAAATAAAATCCTCCATTAGAAATTGCTTTATTTACTTTTCGTATACAAAACTGACCAGTTATGACTTTTCAAGAAATCTGAACGCATAAAGTGGACTTTAAAGGCAAACAGAACCTTGAGTCGAGTCGTCAAAAGCACAAACGACGGTTTTTCCTACGAAGGAGGTCGCTGGTTTGAATTCTACCGGCGGGGTGGGTGGCACATTTTATTTCTTTTCGTCGGTTTCTTCTAAAACGGGGGCACAAAGAAAATAGAAACAAAGGTTTTCAACGGGAAGAGAAGGAAATATAATCGGTCGAGAATTGAACTCGACACGCCGCTTTCCATTCCCCCGCCGATAACAGTTACACTATCCACGCCTCATTAAGGAATTAAATGTGGGAACTCACTGACGATCGAACTCATTCTAATGCTAATTATCTGAGGTACTACTTGATGGCAAGAGTGAAACGTTAATAAATTATGAAGTCTACAAATAGGAAGAACAAGAGATTCTGTGAACTGAAGCAACTTTAAACCTTTTATCTGCATCATAGCGCCATAATAAATTTCAATTAACATAAAATTAAATTTATTTCCAAGCAAACGAAATATACGATATAAAAAGTGTTTGTTGTATTAGCTTAAAAATATCTAGACATTTCTTTTCTCTTTACTAAGTTTTTGTATGCTGGGATGTTTCTCGTAGTGTCGGCCAATGATAACGGGTGGCATGATATGAGAGTTACAAGGGCCATTTCTCTCTGAAAATGTTACTCACCAATTATCAGCAAAGGTGGGCAACCTTAAAATGATACGGGCTACTCCCTGAAGTGGCTAAAAATCCTATCTTGTTGTCCGGCCCTAACAATAAGCCATCGTAGACGCTATTTAGATAGGAAGCTCACGCGGTCGATACGAAGGAAAATGACACCGGTTAAATCACAAGGAATATTCCCAGATGAATCTATCGTACATTGCCATTTGCTGATAGATACAAGATTAAAGAAAAATGTGGGCAGACCTGCGATAAATACCAACATTGCATGAATCATTTGTTAAGTGTCTGAGATTGGTTCAGAAAGAAGGAATTGATAAACTAAATTCAGCTAGTAAATGGGCATTTTTTTTCCTTTTTTATTGAACCTTTTTATGAGAGGATGTTATTCTAATTTGGCTGACGTGAACAACTTCCGTTTACGTACTCGAGTTAAGTATCGTTTTATCTAATCAATTCTGAACGGATGTTATTTGAGAACACCATCTTTTTAACCTTAAGTTTTAATCATGTTATTTATTGAGCACTACTGCCCTACAAATATTTTGCACATTTTAAACTACACACACGCGCGCGCATATATATATATATATATATATATATATATATATATATATATATATTTTATATATGTGGATTATTTTCTAAAACTAGCATAGTATCAAAAAAACATCACGAAAATAATAAAAGTCTTTTCACAGACAATGTTTACTTGCCCGGGAAACGTTTATATTTAAAAAGTGCTCACTACCCAATTCAAAAAATCGAAAGTGTAGAGCTAGTTAAGATCTAAAATATTACAAACAATAACCTTTTCCGTTACTGCGGTTTTTACCTCAGACAGTGAAATAGTCAATTGTTTTTCTATCACTCCATTTATACACCAAAAGTGTATAAAACCAGTAACCGTTTTACTGCCTGATGAAACCTTTATTGGCAGAAACCGCGGTAGCGGATAAGGTTAGTGTTTGTAATATTTTAGGTATTTTTCTTAAGAATCTAAGAGTAATCTATTAAATAATAGATAGATAGATAGATAGATAGATAGATAGATAGAAGAAAACATATTTTTAAAAAATGTGTCCTCCGGCAGGATTCGAACCCGCGTCTCCCTTTGCAAGAGAAACCATCTTCTGATCCTGCGTGGCGTGCTTTTACTGCTCGGTTACGAAGATCTTCAGAATCAAGCAAGGTTCTATTTGCCTTTAAACTCTCTCTTTCAGATTTTCGTTCAGATATTCTCTCGTTCTCGAAAGACATATCAGCTGTTTCATATCCTAAACAAAGAATTAATGGATTTATTTTTTAATCAAACGTATTTTTATTTCTTCAAATGTTATTTCTAGTGGATGCCCCTATTTGAGTAGTTAGTTTAAACACGTTCAATTGTATCGCAATCAGACCAAGATCCTGCCAATAAGCTCGAATTCAAACCAAACTGCTTTATACCAAAAATGACTAATGAATCGGAGATTTTATCAAAAGAAGCGATAGTTTATTTAGCAAATGTTTTAGAAATAAAAAGTATGATTGATTTTGTTCAAAATATGATATTTTGTGTGAAAACATTTAAAGGTTTGAGTCTTCTCTACAGAAATGAAAAATTGATGAGATTCGTTCCAGAAGTTCTTATGACTGAAAACAAATGATTATTCCCTCAAGCGATTTTATCTCGAAGAATATAAGACTCAAGGTGCTAACTTTGGATAATAGGCATGGAAAACAAACTGAAAGCGACTGATTTTGTATAGTAAATGTTTCGGGCGTCCGTGTGTGTCCGCATAAAATCTAAGGAATAACACATTCTTAACAAATATAACATTCTTTTGTACATACGATGAATAAATTAGTATACTGATCAAAACAGTCGACAACCATAAGACTGAAAATATGTTGAACCTATTCATAAAGAGGCAATCCAATATTTAGTTAATTGCTGTAGCAGACGGCAGGGCCGACCAATTATTCTGATCAAAAATGTCTTAGCCAACTGCAAATTTGCCTCTCTAATTAAGATCGCCGCTTCATCTTTTGAAATAACTGAATCAACTAAATATATTAGCTAACAAAATCAAAACGTTTCTCGTAAGATCTTTGATGTTTGTTTCTAAGGAAAATCTTGTAAAAGACATCAGAGGCTGAATCAGCTTCCAGAAAAATCTTATCTTCGCAGAAGTAATTAACACCGGTAAAATGTTATGGAATCGATTTTATTTTATTAAATTTATTTTATATTAGAACATAGTTTTTGTAATTTAATGGAAACTCAAACTCGTTGCAGCTTACGGATACATCCCGTATGATCACCGAAGTCGAACCTGGTCAGTATCTAGATGGGTGATCGCTTGAGAATACCAAGTTCTATAATTGTGCGGGTGGTGTAATGGATAATGGCTCGGAATTTGGAATCGGAGATCCGAGTTTCAGTTGGGTTCCTTATAATCATTTATGCGCAACTATTGAAAAAAAATTGGCAAAGGTTTGAATCGATCTCTAATGAGTAAAACTTGTATTACTAAAACCATTATTATCTAAAAGAAAAAACGCAGCTAAACAAAATCATCCAACTAACATGAAAGAACTCTTTCATGACATTAATTTTATCTGTAGATGAAGCTATAAAATTGTGTTCAAAATATTTAGATTTCGGCATTGAATAACCCATAGAGGTGTTGATATACAGCTAAACAAAAACAACCAATCAAACTCATTGCTAATTGCTGATGTCCACTTTTGATCCGGCTAATCCAAAATGAATTCCAATTCTGTTATGGTGAAACACACCTATTCTATAGTTAATAGACTCCCCCACCTAATATAAGTAGGACTAGTAATAGATCAGTTGATGTATGGACGACCGGCTGAACGGTTGAACTCTCTGCCTTCGGGCAGTGAATAGTTGTTTTTTTTTTTTACAATAACAATGCTTTTTTCCAGGTACAAGTCCTACTATTTAACCCATCGACAGTGTGTAAATAGATTAATACCTTTCCAAAGGATATAGCAAGTAAAGGTAACGCAAGCAGCTGGAATTCGAACTCAGCTCTCCGATTTCTCATTGCGGGGCGCTATCAATTTCAACATTCGCATATGCTCTCATAAACATGGAATCATTGTAGAAGCTAGATTATTGCTTTAGATATTGAGGAATTCATCGAATCACAAACGGAATCGTTCTTTCATCATTGAATACAAAATTCGGCTTAAAGGACGCGAACAGTTCAGCGAAAATGCATTAATAATGATATATGGAAGATACGTTGTTGCCCAAAAGTAACTATCTCTAATACCAATTTATAATCACGGTTATAAAGCCTAAATGTTACTCTCTGTAATACCAATTTATAATCACGGTTATAAAGCCTAAATGTTACTCTCTGTAATACCAATTTATAATCACGGTTATAAAGCCTAAATGTTACTCTCTGTAATACCAATTTATAACCACGGTTATAAAGCCTAAATGTTACTCTCTGTAATACCAATTTATAATCACGGTTATAAAGCCTAAATGTTACTCTCTGTAATAGCAATTTATAATCACGGTTATAAAGCCTAAATGTTACTCACTGTAATACCAATTTATAATCACGGTTATAAAGCCTAAATGTTACTCTCTGTAATACCAATTTATAATCACGGTTATAAAGCCTAAATGTTACTCTCTGTAATACCAATTTATAATTACGGTTATAAAGCCTAAATGTTACTCTCTGTAATACCAATTTATAATCACGGTTATAAAGCCTAAATGTTACTCCCTGTAATACCAATTTATAGTCACGGTTATAAAGCCTAAATGTTACTCTCTGTAATACCAATTTATAGTCACGGTTATAAAGCCTAAATGTTACTCTCTGTAATACCAATTTATAGTCACGGTTATAAAGCCTAAATGTTACTCTCTGTAATACCAATTTATAATTACGGTTATAAAGCCTAAATGTTACTCTCTGTAATACCAATTTATAATCACGGTTATAAAGCCTAAATGTTACTCTCTGTAATACCAATTTATAATCACGGTTATAAAGCCTAAATGTTACTCTCTGTAATACCAATTTATAATCACGGTTATAAAGCCTAAATGTTACTCTCTGTAATACCAATTTATAATCACGGTTATAAAGCCTAAATGTTACTCTCTGTAATACCAATTTATAATTACGGTTATAAAGCCTAAATTTTACTCTCTGTAATACCAATTTATAATTACGGTTATAAAGCCTAGATATTACTCTCTGTAATACCAATTTATAATCACGGTTATAAAGCCTAGATATTACTCTCTGTAATACCAATTTATAATCACGGTTATAAAGCCTAAATGTTACTCTCTGTAATACCAATTTATAATCACGGTTATAAAGCCTAAATGTTACTCTCTGTAATACCAATTTATAATCACGGTTATAAAGCCTAAATGTTACTCTCTGTAATACCAATTTATAATCACGGTTATAAAGCCTAAATGTTACTATCTGTAATACCAATTTATAATCACGGTTATAAAGCCTAAATGTTACTCTCTGTAATACCAATTTATAATCACGGTTATAAAGCCTAAATGTTACTCTCTGTAATACCAATTTATAATCACGGTTATAAAGCCTAAATGTTACTCTCTGTAATACCAATTTATAATTACGGTTATAAAGCCTAAATGTTACTCTCTGTAATACCAATTTATAATTACGGTTATAAAGCCTAAATGTTACTCTCTGTAATACCAATTTATAATCACGGTTATAAAGCCTAAATGTTACTCTCTGTAATACCAATTTATAATTACGGTTATAAAGCCCAAATGTTACTATCTTTATTACTAATTTATAAACACGGTTATATTTTAGCTCAAACAGAATTGTTTTTCAGTTTACATAAGCACCTGAGTTTTAATTTTTTTTAATTTATGCATATTTTTCATTACTTGTGTTCTATTTTTATTTTAACTATTTTTATTTACTACTATTTTTTTTATTTACTACAATGAAATAAATGTTCGTCCACCCTGTATGTCAATAAAAGCCTTTATCAAAAAGATGAAGGAAACTTTCTCATTATCCTAATACATATCAATTGCAAATCTATTTATTCGATATTTCCTGTTTGGAAGATAGCGCCAAAAGGATGAAGATCTCAAAGCTTGGTAGAATCTTTCTCTAACATTTAGACACCAGGTGATAAAAATCAACAAGTGAGGCAACTATTGCACAACTTCCAAGATAACCCAGTTTATCTTGATATGGGCGTATCTTTCAAACGAGTCAAATTCTAATTATTGCTCGAGAGAGATATCCGCTGAAATGTTTGTTTTGGTCAATATTTAATTTAATTGATTCTATTGTAAATCCCAACGTCCGTTGATTATTTTCATTGTTCATAGAAATCTTGGTAATTCTAAATTTTAATTGGCTTTCCCGAGTTAAAAGCCCAAGTTTGTTCTCATCATTTACACCTGCAATTTGATTTTTTTCTTTTCAACTGTTAATTTTTCTATTCAGTAAAATTGCTTTAAGATTCAACTTAACTTTAGTCGGCCAATGAAACGACGATCAAAATACACGTACAACTTGTGTTGAAAATATGCGCTTAATAAGAAACACTGCAAAAATATATGTCAATTTGTTGCTGTGACATAAAATTCATAAAAAGAAAAGAGATTTAACGTATTGACTTGTGTACATCATTTCTACTGAAATACACAGAATAACGACTAATGTGGCTTAGAGCTTATCAGCAATAACACTTTGCTAAAAATATATTCAACCCCTAAAAGCTATAATCCAGAGGTTTTTTTGACAAAATATCAATTTCTTCACAGAAGAAACTTGATGCAACAGAGATGTGGTTCCATAAAGGAGACTGAGAATAACATGTACTGAAAAAGTGAGCAATGTGAAATTTTTAAAGAAAGTGGAAATGAAAAGGACATTTGTCCTTCGAATCAGAAAAAGTTGAAATTTCTTGGGCGGATAATGAAGAAAAAGGGCTTGAAGAATTTGGCACTCACAGGAAATATTGAGGATGAGAGAGAAACAGGCAATTATTTACCAATCAGGAATTGACAGATCAGAGTGAGTGAATGATAGTAAGGGGACAAATGTTGCTTAGAAATACAAAGGAATAGAAATTTACATTAGTTACCCGGATCGACAAGCACCTGATAATGGTTAGAAAGTACAACGACCAAAACTTTGTGAAAATAACAACAAAGCTGAAGATAATTATTCTCATGTAAACATGATAACTCCTCGTCCCAGAAATTCAGAAAGAAAAGATATGAAGTAGTGGAGAGCCATGATCACTCACGTCCTGAAAGGGTACGTCATATAAAAGAAAACAGCAGCCTCCATAGTTTGCCACTAACTTCAAAGTTAGCCTTCAGAATATTTTCAGCATTGTGAAATTTAAAAAACTGAAGCGTAACGATATTCTTACTTCTGTTTATAAATTAGTCAGTTAAGTGCCATACGTGATACACGCTTGGGTGATCATGTAACATACGATACATGACTGACGAGGCAGATTTTTTCCGCAGTAGGTTGTCATTTCTTTCTGCGGTAGACTTTTGCCAACCAAGGCTAAAGAACCTAGTCTGTCCTGCTATTCAACCCATAGCAGAGGGGATAAGAGATGGATTCATACCTTTCTCAAGGGCATTTATGCGTAAGGGAATCTAATGACCCCAATTGGAATTCGAACTGGGCTCTCCGAGTTGTTATTTACCTTGATAAAGTCCATCAGAGATTTCCTATTGTTTATATATATATATATAATTATTATTATTAGTTAAACGGTTATTTTTAGTGTATACTTTTATTTGTGTAGACGCTTCGTTTATTTATTAAACAGTATATTTATTTATTTTCGTCTAACAGCCTGAATGTTATTTAAAAAAAAGTATGCGCTCTCCGGCGGGATTCGAATCTGCGTTCTCCATGGGGAAACCGTCATTAGATTTTACGTGCTTTTCATGCATCGATAGTCACGCAGATATTTTGCCTTTAAACACAGATTTAAACTCTCGAAATAGACATATCTGCTCAGTTCCTGGGAAATTCAAATTTCCCATCAAAATAAACATATACTTCGTCCGATAAAAAATGTTTCAACTTTTTTTACATACACACACGTATATATATATATATATATGTGTGTGTGTGTATGTGTATAACAACCAACTTCATATATGTTACGTTTGTTATACCGCATGTCTTTTAATATTACCCCCAAACAAACCTGTGCGTTATTCTCATCTTTAACACTAAAACATTTAAGGAATATAGATATTAGATATGAATGTTATGAATTATCTATATATATATAATACGCCACATATATATTAATGTTTTGTGTGTGTGTGTGTGTGTGTGTGTGTGTGTGTGTGTGTGTGTGTGTGTGTGTGTGTGTGTGTGTGTGTGTGTGTGTGTGTGTAACAACTGAGGGTTAGTGTGCAAAAGTTTTTTGTGTGTAACAATTGAGGGGAAGTGTGCAAAATAACGATGACCCATCCACCCAAATTCAAGTTATATTTGTTTTTGAAAAGAAAAAAAGAACTTTAGTTAAATTAAAAATATAAGAGACAGACATGAGTTACGAGCAACAAAAGTCGTGTTGAATATTTATTTTACTAATTTAATTATATTTTATTTTAATTAATTTTCGAAAAAAATAATGCTCGCTATAGTTTTTGCTTAATAAAAATTAATTTAAATTCTTTTGCTTTTTGCATGTTAATAACAAAACAAAAAAAATGAAGTTTATTTTTTAAAGATTGAATAAAAAATTATTTTCCATAATATAAATTATTTTTCCGTATCATAGTTTTGGGTTGCGCTGGCTAGGCAGGACTAATTCAAGATATTTTATTTGAAATTTGTTATTGTAAAGTCAAAAAGGAAAATAGATATTAAGTTTCGTTTTTAAAATCTATAATAATGAATGAATAATAAAAAGTTAAAATAATTACTCACAAAAAAATACAGAAATAAATTCAAGAGAATAGAAAATTTAAAAATGTATATAACGTTTCGAAATTATCAGCAGAATTAAAAAGTAAAAACGAACGGTACTAATAATTATTCCCGTTCATTTTTACTTTTTAATTCTGCAGATAATTTCAAAACGCTTACATGGCTAAAAAAAAATTGCATTCTAATGCAATTATTACGTTTTTTTAATTTTAAAATATTTTTGCAAATGTAAATCATACGATGATAATTTTTTGCAAAAAAAGGTGGGTTGGATCATACTAAGTCTGTATATATATTTATTTTGTCGGTAATTATTGTATTTTACAATTCGGAGCATTTCTTGTGGAATTTGTTAATAGCTTGAGAAAAAAATAACTTAAAAAAATATCTGATGATACGTCGCTTTTTGTAAGATGAGAAATAAGCAGGCACTGAAATTACAGATTGAATCTACGAACTGTCAATGATTACTTAGACCTTCCAAAGTTTACAGAAAAAATATTGTGCTTTGGGAATTTTTGCAGTAAACATGATTTTGGTTGTAAATATGTAACATATATGAGAATAATATACGGATATATTTCCTTAGGAGTTTATAAATTGTACGCTGTTCATTTATTAGCGTTAACCTATTAATCTCGTATACCTAAGGTTTAAATGTATTTTTCATTAAAGAAAAATCCTTTTTGAAGCTTCCCACCAGCTTCAATTGAAAGCTAAAGAATTAAATTTTCTAATTCCAGAAAAAAATATCGTGGAGTATTTCAAATAGAAATTTGAATGTTTTTTAGTCGATTCTTCCAAAAAACCAATCGAAACGGCCATTTTTTAATATTTTTTTTTTTAGAGAAATGTAAACAAAACTTATTTTTCGGTTTTGAAAATCCCGCTAAAATAAAATATTCATTTCTGAAACGCTACTTTCGTGAAATTAACAAATTTAAAGTTAAATTAATCTGTTCTTAAACAAATATCACTTACTTATAGCATATTTTTTTAGACAAGCATTTCTTGACCTCGGGGGTCATATTATTTTCACGTTTTCATCGATAATTTTAATAGCCGAATGTGCTGACAGGTTTAGTATGGTGCACCAGAATTGACTTAAATTTACGAATTCTAAGTAAGAACGGTTTGTTTATTGGGTTTTTTGTTTCTTATAATAATTTAAAATATTATAAAAATTTCTTACATTATTGAGTTACTTCTATAGTGGTATTTCATTATTTAATAACTAATATAATGATAAATAATTTTATAAATTATTAATATTGGGATAAGTTATTACATTTTTAATTTAATAACTGAGATAATAATTAATAACATTATTATTATATCACTCAGTTATTAATTGTTTAAATTGATAAATGAAATAATTTTATTTCAATTTAATTTTTAATTTAATAACTGAGAGTGGGATAATTTAATAACTATCTCACTCTCAATTATTAAATTTTTAAATTGATAACCGAGTTAATATAATAATTTTATTATCTCAGTTATTAAATTAAAAATTAAATTATTAACTCACTCTCAGTTATTAAATTTTTAACTAACTGAGATAATATATTTTATTCTTTATTATTAATTGCTATACTTTGATGGTTATGAATTGTTAAAGTTATTTTATTTAACTCGCAAAAAGAAAAAAAAATTTTAAAAAAACCAAATTATTTTTCTTAACTAAGCAAAAAAACAAATAAATAAAACAAATTATGCGTGACACACAGTATGAAAAGTATACATCCTATATAAAGTAAGATGAATACATAGCGAAATTAAAAATATTTAGTGAAATAGGAAAAAAACCTTTAGAAATCATCACTTCAAGATTTAAAGCCTGTAAGGAAGATGAAACACGGAAGTGAAATGAAAGTATTGCCCGCAGGCGAAAACCTTTATGTCAAGGAGTTTTCTCTAAGGGGGATAAGCCTTGAAACACGTGACATTTTAACCATAATATTACTTACGATACACCATACTAAAAAAAAATAACATTTTGAAGCGCAAAAATATCTTTAATTATGGTAAAAGTTTTTGGAATATGATTTGTAATAAGATTTTAATTTTCTCTTAGTAAATATAGTCTTCAACTAATAACTTAATAACATACCTCCTACTCTGTTTGGAAGAATTTAAAAACATTTTTAAACTTATAGAAAAGTGAAAACAATTCTTGAAAAACTTTAAAAAATAATGCAAACAATTCTTGTAAAAATTCATTATTCATCGAAAAAATGTTTTTTTCAGACAATAATGTCTTTAATGTGTAATATTTATAAAAGTAGATAATTAGATTGTTTTATTGCAGTTTTTATTTTACGATATGTAGTAGATATTTACAGAGTTGGGAGTAGTTGGGAAAAAAATTGATGATTTATATTCTCCAAGGAATTCTGCTTTAGGTAATATAAAACAATTTTTGTACTCTAGAAAATTGATGATTTATATTCTCCAAGGAATTCTACTTTAGGTAATATAAAACAATTTTTGTACTCTAGAAAATTAATGATTTATATTCTCCAAGGAATTCTGCTTTAGGTAATACAAAACAATTTTTGTACTCTAGAAAATTGATGATTTATATTCTCCAAGGAATTCTACTTTCGGTAATATAAAACAATTTTTGTACTCTAGACAATTGATGATTTATATTCTCCAAGGAATTCTACTTTCGGTAATATAAAACAATTTTTGTACTCTAGACAATTGATGATTTATATTCTCCAAGGAATTCTACTTTAGGTAATATAAAACACTTTTTGTACTCTAGAAAATTGATGATTTATATTCTCCAAGGAATTCTACTTTAGGTAATATAAAACAACTTTTGTACTCTAGACAATTGATGATTTATATTCTCCAAGGAATTCTACTTTAGGTAATATAAAACAACTTTTGTACTCTAGAAAATTGATGATTTATATTCTCCAAGGAATTCTACTTTCGGTAATATAAAACAATTTTTGTACTCTAGAAAATTGATGTTTTATATTCTCCAAGGAATTCTACTTTAGGTAATATAAAACAATTTTTGTACTCTAGAAAATTGATGATTTATATTCTCCAAGGAATTCTGCTTTAGGTAATATAAAACAATTTTTGTACTCTAGAAAATTCTATAAAATTAAGCTACGGGGGTGGGGTAACAGATGTAAAAAATATTTTTACCAAGATTTTCTAAAAATAAAAATTCCAAAAATAAATTCATTCATTTTTAAGTAAGTCCTGAAAGTTTCATTATAATCAGACAATTATATGATTTTTGCAAGAATTTCCAAATTAATGTGTTTTTCACTGGAAACTACTACACTAAAAATGTCCATTACCACAAGTCTTACAAAATTGACAAAAAAAAAAAACAAGATTTTTTTACCCAAAACGTGTTAGAAAGAAGGAATTTTTTTTTTAAATAATTAAAAAATATTTTGTTCTTTCCTCCTAATAATAACATAAATATTTTGACGTTAAAACTTTGTTTTTATTAAGTTTGGGGCATTTTATCATACATTTTTTAGCGAATTATTGGAGGTACCTAATTAAATTACAAAACTATACTTAGATTAAACGAAAATTACAATATAATACATATTACTTACAATACATTCCTTCTTACCATCAATTTTGACGGCACAGGTACTAGTTAAGTAAATAAATACTAATTGTAATTCTGAAACAAAATTGACAAAAATTCTTTTCGGCTAATTCTATCACATTTCAACCAAAGATGAAAGAAAGCTACTCAACATGGTGGAATCTTTAATGTGCTCCGCTTATTGCTTTTCAACGGACTTGACCTTTTTCTCGAAATCAAGGCTATCAGTGTATTTATTAATCCAGCCACAATTGTACTACGAATGATTCACAAATATGAACATCAAAGATTACTGACAGCTGACAATTACGATTCTTCTCTCCCTCCATTATTCATCCCTTGTATATTTTTCGCCACTGTTTCGATCAAATGGGAATGTACAAACTGCTATTTAGGAAATGTTCGCCGTTGCTGAGTCATTCTCACAGAACAGTTGGCATCGTTAAAGTGATTTCAAGTATGCCTTCCTTATCCACTTCTACAATTGAGTATTTTTTTTTTTTATTAATAGTTTTAAATGATCAGTCAATAAATATGTACGATTCGGCGGTTATTTATTCTGCTTGAGAATTTACTAACATTTAACAGTTACGGAATATCTTTCATAAATATTAAGTCATTAATGATGACAGTTTATATGATCCTCATGAATTTAGGTAATAAAGGCACAGGTAAATATGGCACAGGTGAAAAAGTAGGAAAAAATAATTTTTTGGGGAATATACACTATTACCAAAAATGTTGGTTTTGAATTAAATATATATTTTTACATGTATTATATAAACCCTTTTATTTATATTTATCTATTTTTTAATATTAGCAAGAAAAAGTAGAATTGTTTTATTTCCATTTTTTTAATATAAATTTATACGCTAAAAATTTATGAAAAACAATTATAATAAAATCAAATATGTTTAAACATGAGAACACCGTTTTATAACAGAATTTAATAACTAGAATCTTATGTTGTTACCAAGTCATTTTTACCGGTGCTATTATTACCGGTGCTATTATTACCGTTCACCGATTGTCACATGTGTCCTACTGTATGGCAGTGAATGCTGAACAATTTTCTCAGAGATAAAGAAGAGGCTTGACGCAGCATAAATATGGTTCTACAGAAAGATGCTGAGAATACCATGAACCGAACATGTGAGCAACAACGAGGTTTTAGAGAAAATGGAAACAAAAAGGAAACATATACTTAACACCAAGAAAAGACAGTATACATTTCTGGTGCACATAATGAGGAAGGAAAATTGGAAAATCTGCTACTCACAGGACGGATTGAAGGCAAGAGGGAAAGAGGAAAGCAACACATGACATACTTGACGAGTATGAGAAAATGGATGGCGGGCCTGGGTTTAGAAATAACGAAAAGACAGAATGTATTTAGAGCTGCAATGGACAGGAAATAGTGGAGATCCATGGTCACCTAAGTCCTGAGATGACAGCATATAAAGAGAGAGAAGAGAAGTTTAGTTAGTCGAGCACAACACTACAAATGTAAGCCCAACTCGAAACTTGAAATCCCGACACTAGTAATGGTGTATTAAAATATGTACATTTATTTAAGTGCATTAAAAATTGACATGTGATTGTGGAAATGTATAAAGATGTAATTACAGCTTCATATACATACTTTTATGTATATAAAAAACATTTATGTATATGCAAAATTACATTTCATAAATATGTAAACAGATAATTGAACATGAGTGTGTGTTTACGATAAAATACAGGACCGTCATAAAAAAGGAGTCAGAGAGACCTTCCCCCACACCGGAAATTCGTACTCACCCCCCAACCACCTCTAAAAATGATGCAAAATAATTTTAGTATGCAAATTCTTACTCGCCCACTCAACTTGACCTAAAGGTATTTTGGATTGATTGATTTGTTTTTTACTGGTTATCAACACTTGTGGATTATTTAAAGCCGGAGCATATTTTAGATTATAAGAATAATTCGTATTTGTTTTGCGAGTGCATTGACAATTTTTTTGAGAATATCAATGACTTATCCAGACACAATTTCTGCTATTTAACCCATAGCTGGGGAGATGAATTGATTCGTACCTTTGTCAAGAGTAACTGCGTGTAACATATTTACGTGACTGGAATTCGAACTCAGCTCTCCGATTTCTCCTTCCGAGCCGCTATCCATTACAGCAGAAAAGGAAAGTATTTTCTTTCTTTTGCAATGGACAAGTAAAATAAAACACATGCGAGTTATTTAAAGTCGAAGCATAAAGCCCCCCTCCCCCGCCTTATTCCAAATCAAATCACTCTGGCGACGCTCCTGGATAAATATTAATCCCGATCCATGTTTACAAAGTTGATTTATAATTTCGCTATGCCCTGTTGGGTTAAGTAGGAATTTGTACTTATGTTCTTGTATATAAATTGTTTCTTATTAAAAATGGCTATTTCTTTTTAGCTAATTTTTGTTTTCATTAACTTTTTTTTTTTATTTTTATATTTTTCTTTTCTTTAATTTCAGTTATGACATTGGATTGAGTATTAATTCATTTTGAATGCACATGTACCTTATATTTTGTATATATTGCAAAATAGCCCAGAATAAATTTCTCATTTCTCTCTCGCTTTCTCTGCCTTCCTTTCTATTTCTTTCTCCCTCTTTCTTTTTTTTTCTCCCTTTTTCTTCCTTTCTTTCTTACTCTTTCTATCTCTCAGAATACACGCAAACACGTGTACAATGAGTGTATATTTGTCATGTCCTACATGTCGTTCCTTTCCAATTATTCCCGTAGTCACAATTCTTTGGTATTAAAGTTGTGAGTGCAGCAAAATATTAAACTAAACAACGTATTGCTTTGTTTCTTTTTTGTTGTTGTTTTTCTTCGCGTCGCCGATTCGTGTCTATGAGTTGTTTTTTTTTAAATAAAAAAAATAACATTCAGCGTAATTAAAACATTTTCACTGAAAATGTCCTTTCCTAGAAAAATATTAGCAGCTTTACGAAGTATCTCATTTTCTCGTATGTAAGGAATGTGTTTTATTTTATTGTCCATTCCAAAAGAAAAAATGCTTTCCCTTTCTGTTGTATTATCGTGATGACTTCAAGTATAATACAAACTGTGTTTTGCAATGATAGAAGCTAAATTGTAAATGATCTTTATGCAGACTAGTGCTGCCAACAAATAGAATATTTAAGTAATATCCCAATTGCATCTTACTAACATATCAACACCTATGTTGCATTTAACTTTCTTCTTTATATTCAACACTTCCTGAACATTAAACTAAACTAAAATTAAGTAAAGACAATAATTGATCCTATGCCTAGATATATTAGGTTGGCCAGAAAGTCCTGACTCACTTAAGGTCAGCACAGTTTGATGGGATGACACTCCAACAGCTTTCACAAGATCACAACTTCTTGCAGAAGATTCAACTTTCAATGCTGTCACTAAAGCCTCGCTGTCAAAGGTTGATGGTCGATTGAAACGTTGTTGATTGTCAGGGATAAGCTCCCAGGAGTTGAAACGTCTGTAACACCTCGAGACCTTCAACTGACTGACTGTGACTATTTCTTCTTTCTTTTTGTGTGCCATGTCCTTTCAGGACTTAGGCGATCATAGTTCTCGACCTCCCTCTGAACTGTTCATTCCCTCTGCTTCCCCTCCCCAGACCACATTCTGTCGTCTATCTGCACAAGCTTGTCAGGCATGTCACGAGCTGTGATTCTTTGTCTTATTTCCCTCTATTCGACCTGTGAGTATCAGATTCTCCAGGCCCTCCTTCCTCATTATGTGTCCAGAAACTTCAGCTATCTCTTTCTGATGTTAAATATAAGCCTCCTCCTTGTTTGCAAACTTTCTAAGACCTCATCGTTGCTCACACGCTTGGTCCATGATATCTTTAGCATCCTTTTGTAGAACTACATCTCCGTTGCCTAGAGTCTCTTCTTCATCTTTGAGGAAATCGCCCAACATTCGCTGTCATAAAGAAGAACAGATGTCACGTACTAGCTCAGTATTCTTTTCTTTGTTACCAAAGAAATCCTCTTGTCTCGCAATACTCTGTTCAGCTTTTGGAATGTGTCCTTAGCCATCCTAATACGTCTACGGACCTCAGTGTCGCATTTACCGTCCTCTATCAAGGCACTTCCCAGATATTTAAACTTCTGCGTCTGCTTGATTCTAGTGTTCCCAACCTGAAATCGCATTTTGGGCTCTTCCTCTTACTGATGACCATGCATTCTGTCTTCTTGTAGCTTATGCTTCGTCCTTTCTTCTCACTCTCCGACGCTACCTTCTGTAGGAGATTTTGTAATTTCTTCTCCATGTCTGCTATCAGTACTGTGTCATCTGTGTATCTCGATGTTGTTACGATTGTGCCCGCCAATGCTGAATCCCGGTTTTCCAATTCTCTCAGGATTGCCTCGCTATAAAGGTTGAACAGATCGAGTGAGAAGAAGCATTCTTGCCTTGCACCCCTTCCTATTTTTGTATATTCACTGAATTCGTTCCCTATGCGTATGCATGCTGTTTGCTGCCAGTATAGTTTCTTGATAATTCTGATATTCCTCCTAAATATATCAAGGTTGTTGAGCAGTTCCATCATATCCTTGTGGCGTACTTTGTCGAAGGCCTTTGCGTAGTCTATAAAATAGAGGTACATGTCCTTCTGCATCTGTATCGCTCTTTCTAATAACATTCTGAGCATGACTATCGCGTTCCTTGTTCCGGTGTCTTTTAACGAACCCGCACTGTTCTTGTCCTATATCTGGCCTGATTCTGCTGCGCGCGATATTCATCAGAATACGGAGGATGAGTTTCGTCACGTGGCTCATTAGGCTTATTGTTCGGTGGCGTTCGCATTCGTTTGTGCCTGGTTTCTTAGGCATAGCTATGAAGATAGATCTGCTGAGGTCTTCCGATATATCCCCGCTGTTGTAGATTTCATTTTTTATTTCGGTGATCTTGTCTATGTCAAAGCCATGTAAGGCTGCCAGCATTTCCGCAACAATTCCGTCTGGCCCAGCTGCCATGTTTCTGTTCAATTTGGTGAGTCCGGCTTTTACTTTGGTTTTCAGAATTCCAGGTCCGTCGGTAATTCTGTGTATTGCTGGTTGTTCCCTTTCGTTGTGGAAGAGTTTTCCAATATACTCGTCCATTCTTTTTTAGCTTGTCTGGATTTGATCCTTATTTCATTGTGTAATTTTCTGTACTTCGTCCCGTATCTTGGCAGGGTTTTCTGTCGCCTTTCCATCATGCCGAGAATCTCATCAGTCATCCAATCGTTTTTCCTTCTCCGTCCTGTCTCCTTTGAGATGATATCGTTTGCTGATGTCACTAAAGCGTCTCTTAGTGAGCCTCATTTTGAGTTTCCATTGCTTGCCTCGTATCTTCTCTTCACAATTTCCATATATTTTTCTTTTAAGTTAGGATCAGTCAGGAGTTTGTTGTATTGCAGTTTGGATGCTGCGTTAGGCTTCTTCAATTTCCGCAGTTTCACTCTTAGTTTACATATAACAGGGCGATGATTGCTTCCGCAGTCGGCACTTGGGTAGTTTTTGCAGTGAATCATTGCATTCCGGAATCTTTTGTTGATGGCTATATAATCAATTTAGTTTTTAGTTTCTCCTCCTGGACTCCTCCATGTCCATAGTAGTCTCGGATGTTCTTTGAACCATATGTTGGCTATTACCTGGTCATTGGCTGTGCACCATTGGATCCATTTTTCTCCCCATTCATTGCGGGTTTCTAGTCCGAATCTTCCTGCTATATCCCCTGCCCTTTCCCTGCCTACTTTGGCGTTTAGGTCTCCCATGATAATGATGATTTCCTGTGATTTGTATAGAACCTTAGCACTGTCCAGCATGGAGTAGAAAGATGATGCGAACAGTCGCAAGAAAACGGTCCGATAACACCTGTCGCTCATGTCGTTCCTTTCCGGGCGAGGGATCGGTTCCGAGGAAGTTTATCCCTTTTACACCGTTTATGCTAGCAGTCGCTAAATGACGATCAAGTGATACCTGTTGCGCATGTCCATCCTTACCGGGCGAGGAGCTAATTCCCATAGACTTAACCCTCTTCACACCGTTAGGTTTCGTATAATCTGAGTTGTTAGCCATTATTTGACTTGGGATTGGTAGTGAAGTGGTTTCACATTGCTTTCTCTACGGAGGTTTATGGAGACACCGCCTCTAGTTAGCTGGCCGTTGTCTCAGCGTGTTCCTCCGCCCTTTGTTAGGTCTTGTTTTTCGTCCTGCTGGCTTGCTAACGAGCCGCCTCACTCGTAACTTTGAGTGGATAGTCGCTTTAGTCGCCGACATTTCGACCGGAATACTTGCCGAAAAAGTGGGGGGGGGAATTAAGTTTTAACTTAGTATGTCCCATTGCTCCTTACTGAAACAATATGCGATTAACCAGCATTGTGGAAAAAGCGCTTCTTACTATTTACACATGGTACCTCGTGTTCAATTCTTGCTATACTCGAATCAAATGGTCATTTAGTGAAATGTTGCGTATGACTTTAACAGGAAGCCTCTCCATTTTCAAAGACCACCGAGCTGTGGTAAGGGAGGGGTCAAATCGGATGTATCATCGTCCCCTCCCAGCAGTTGAGAATGGCGACTTGTGTTTCAATAAATTAAGACAAAGAAAGGAAAGAAATACAAAACAAAATATATTTCCTCACTTTTCTATCTAGCATAATAATAATGCCTCACCAGTTACCAAGAAAAACGAATAAGCTTCATTTACCGGACGAAGCTTTGCCGAAGGGCAAGGTTTCGTCCGGGGAGGTAGACAGAGCCTGAATCCGTCAAGGCGGGTTCAAAAAGGCTATATTTTTGGCCGAGCCTACGGGCTCAGGGATACCCACATTAAACCGGCCTTGTGCCACATTCTATCCTCGTGGGTGGATCGATAAATACTAAGAAAAACGAATAAGCTTCATTTACACGTCCTATGTATGTTTTTGACGATTCTTTTTAATTTACAACTAACCTAACTAGTCTGAAAATTAGTCTCAAAGTTAAAAATTAAGTTAGAAAATATGTTAATAAATAATACAAAACTACAAAACCAAAAGCCAATACAGCATTCCTCCTTTAGTATCGCAAATTTCCTTCACAGCTGCTCTTGTAGAAAGTCTTCGCTTGTAACAGTATAGAATCACTATTCTAATTTCACTTTCTTCCAAACTCATTTCTGTCAGGTGAAACCCATACTGTGGAGGAGTAACAAACAACCGCAGCGTACGGAGGCTGATAGTCACATGAATAAGGACGTTCTGGCTAACCTAACGTTGCTGTCGCTCCATAAAATTTTGTTCTTTTCTTTCCAGTTCCTAAGTGAGTCAGGACTTTCTGGCTAACCTAGTAAATGAAAATAACCGTAATAAAGGAAACTAATCTTTAATACAGACATAGATTTAAATATCTCTTACTTTAAAATGGCAATTTACGAGGGTTTTTTTTCTAGCACAATATTCCTACTACTTCACCAGAAAAGTCCTTTATATTGAGATGGATGGACAATTTGCCCATCTCTATGTAGTGGACTCTTCTGGTGACGTAGAACGAAAACACATGGGAGATTATTATATATAATTGTTATATATCAAATCAATGTTGAGTAATAGAATGACAAAATGAAAAAAAAATTATGTGACACGTTTTGTCCTTTAAAAGGACATCATTTAAAAAAGAGTGATAAAAAAAAAACAAAATAAATGTTTTGGGAAACTATGAAATTGGCTGAGCATTTGCATCCAGACACGTCAGACGCCAAAAATTAAAAAAAAAAAAAAGTATTTAGCGTCTTTATATCTCTAGCGTTTCAGTCTCGGTGTATAACTATAACTGGCGTTTTTGCTTATGTTTTTCCTCTTCCCCCCTACATATTTATAATTCCATCAATATAAACATTGCTTTAGTCGGATGAAGTCCTTTTAAAAGGACGAAACGCGTTACGTAATTTTTTTCCACTTAGTTTTTCTATTACTTACAAAAACATATAATATATATATATAGGGGTATACATTGTGTTTTATAGGTTATTGCTGGAGAATTCGCAACTCGATCCCCTTCCCAAAATTTGACGAAATGTTCAAACATCAATTTTTTTTTTTTTGAAAGAGATCCTTGTTAGGGCCTAGTACTTTCCAGAACATATCCTTATATATGAAGGTATAAATATTAAAATTTAAAAAATTCATACATAGGTATTGCTTGATATCGTAAGATATTATTGTATATTGAATGACTGGCTATATCCAAAAAAAGGTAATCATAACCGTTGCTCCAGACCATATAACTGACAGGTATTACCCCACCCGTGTTATTTCGGATAAGCTCTGCTTGAGTAAAATAGGAAAATTAAGTCGTATACGGAGTCATCATAACAGAGCATCGAACATTAATAAGAAGGAATTAAGTAGTAAAAATTCGTGTTACATTTGTGAAAAAGTTTGCAAATCAACACGTGGACTAAATAATACATGCAGTCACAAAAAAATTAGCCCAAATGGCAATAAAATATGCCAACTTTGTACCATGGTTTTAAACGTTTCTCCGGTTTGAAAAGCTGTATCCGTTCCAAATACAAAATCTGACAATGATATAGGTGGCAGACATTATAATTATTACCGTTAACAATATTATTTAAATACATACACACACAAAGGAAGTAAACACAGATGACATATCTCATTTCTCAGAATTATAAAAGGACTAGAATTGTTTTGCAACTCTCTGATGCGTGTTAAAATCCTCATAGTATCGCTAACTTTTTTTCTTGAGATTTATAAACTCTACTTTTTGCTCAATTTTCGCAAACCAATCGATGAAATTTGAATAATGGATAGCGGCTCGGGTTGAGAAGTCGGAAGAGCCGGGTTCGAATTCCAGTCAAATCCATTACATTCACTTACGTTTCCCTTGGGAAAGGAATGAATCTTCTTCTTCTTCTTCCCCAGCTATGAGTAAATAGCAGGACAGGCCGGATTCTATAGCCTTGGATGACGACAGGTCTAACAAAGAAAGAAATGGCAACCTACTGCGGGAAAAATCTGCTTCGTCAGTCATGTACTGAAAGATACATGATCGCCTAAGCGTGTATCAAGCATAGCACGTGACTGACTTGTTTCGAAAAATACATTGGCAAAAACCCCTACTTCCCAGTTCAATAATTTCTTTAATTTAATTTAATTTTATAGGACTTCATGGTAAACAATATTTTTTAAGAAAATTTATATTTTTCATTTTTCTTTTTTAACAGTAAAGAATAAATTCTTAGAATTTCTTACTCTTGAACATACAACATACAGCTGACCATATGTAAATATTTCTTTCTGAAGCCAAATTCCAACATTTTGAAGCGTTTGGCCTTGTGATTTGTTTATAGTTCTCACAAACACAGGATGAACCTGGATTTTTGCATATATAAAAACTTAAAGAAACGATATTCAAAAAACAATTTTGCATTTTTATTATATAAGTATTTGTTATTTTAACCGTTGAATTGTTTTTAAAATAGTGAGACTATTTTGTATGCTAAATAATAAAACTTTTAATTTTTCCAAAGAGATTAATGAACATTTAGTGTACTAACTGTAAAATAACTGAACTTACCTGTTTGCATTTCTCCCCAAAATTTTGGTTTCGATAGGTCAATGTATGGCTATTTTAGAGGGTGTGAAGGACGGACAGACTACCGGAAGTGACAGAATTTTAGATAGATAGATAGATAGATAGATATTAGAGGCGATATTCATAAACAGAAAAACTCACGTCCTAACTAACGAAAACCTATCCAAATGTATGCCTAGAATTAGCGAATCAGTGAAGTTATTTTGTGCCGTCATGGAGAAAAGTAAATGTTTCAAAAATTATCCATCAATATATTTGTTGTTTTTAAGAATAGAGTGGTTTTGGGGGTTTTTTTTTAAGCATTTCACCCCAAGCAAGGCGGGAAGCCACTAGGACGCAAGGGGGTACACAAGATTTGGAGCAAGATCAGATAGGAGTGATAGAGGAAAGGATGAGGAGAAGGATAGTGGATAGATCAAGGCAACTGGAAATGTCAATTGACATTACATTTGAATATTTGGAGATTATGGCTATCAGGGAAACAGGAATAGGGAAGGGAGTTCCACAGGCGAGAGGTGCGAGATATGAAGCTATTGGAGTAGAATAGACGGCTACATTTAGTAGTTTCGACAGTGAAAGGGTGAGAGCGGGATACCAGCCTCGTAGGGCGTTTGAATTCATGAAATCTGGGAACCAGCGAAAGCAGCTCCTCGGAGCAATTACCATGAAAATATTTGTAAAAAAGACAGAGAGAGGCGACGGCGCGTCTGTGAGAGAGCGACTGTAGACGAGATGCCAGAACAGAGCCAATTATATTGCATATCCGCCTCTGGAGCTTATCAAGAACCCCGAGGCAAACAGAAGGGGCTCCAGACCATATATGGCAACAATACTCCATGCAAGGGCGAATTGTTGATTTGTAGATCTGAAGGATCGATTCCGGGGAGAAAAATTTCCTGGCGCGACACAGGGAGCCAACTTTTCTTGCGGTGGACGAAGCAATTGACTCAATGTATTTGTTCCATCTCAGATCAGCAGTCAACTTGAGACCGAGCAGAGAGTTACTCTCGAGAAGTTGAGCGTCAGACATTCTAATGGAGGGCAGGGAATGATCTCTGTGGTGATTAATAAAGGGCAGTTTTGTTTTTGAGGCACTAAAGTTGACCTGCCAATTCCTGCCCCAGTTCACAACCGATTGGAAACACGGCCAGGTTAGTTTTGTCAACGACACTAGATTTGTTTTGGAGGCAGGAGTAAATTGTGGCGTCATCCTCGTCTTTATTAACTATTACGTAGCTACACCAAATATTCTCTCAGAAAACGTCCAGAAATAACTTATATATACAAAAATTGTTTACATGACCATTTTAAATTTACATTTGTATTTTATCGTTTCGAAAATGAGTTTTATTTTTTATGGGATGATTTTTAATGAACCTGAATCAAGACCAATTATATGTCAGATCATTAAATTAGCTTAAAATGCATTATATATATAAAAAAATGAAGTTAAGAACAAATATTTAATTGAATGACTATGTCAAAAGCGTTGTTTCCATCGCGCTAAATTTGTTAATCAATAAGTTGAAGATTATAAAAGAAAGCAGAAACCCAAAGTGAAAATGAACTTTCTGTATGAATATCTGTGATGAAGAGTTATCATTATTTATCTACATTTATCTAATCTCCTCATCTCTGTTGTTACGATCACAACGTTTTGCTTCATATTGCTGTCGATCCGCCCAACCTTCAGGGGTTGTCGAACTTAACCCTTTATTCCATCTACTCAAATAGATTATTCTCATTCCACTGTCCATCTCTGGGAATATCTCGTCTTGGTTAATTGTTCAGTGACTGTTAAACCTGTTTCCACTGAGTCTGAGTATATCTCAGCTACCTGGCCCAGGGATTGAACTCACAATTATTATGTCATCTAATTTTCTCTGGGCCATTGTGGGACAATCGTGAAGCTAAAACTCGCAGCCTTAAAGTTTATTTTCTTCTTTCCTCTTCTGCTGCCGCACCTTGATTCCTTCAGACACTATTGCTGCTTCTTCTTTTGTATCCCTTTCTTTTGCTCCAACAGTTTGTTTTTCTTTTTTTCTTTTTTGCTTGTTTAATTTTGTTATTTTCGTTTTTCTTCTTTTTTTTTTGCCATGCCCCAGTGCTATTAGTTTCTGATATTTCTGGTGTTTGATGTTCTTTCTTAATTATAGGCTCCCATATGGTATTCATATCTTTGCTAGACCTATTTCTTCCGATGTCTGATTTTGAAATGTTCTCTGCTGAGTATTTTTACGTATTTCCATAGAGTTTTATAGCACTTTTTCTTCCATACATCATTGCCCATGTCTGATTTTATTGTCTCGTCCCTGATTACGGTTTTTCGATGTTTCCCAGCCTTTCTTTTAGGCGTCGGTTGGTTCCACTTTTGTATTCTTTGCCAAAACTGCAAGAGCGGAACACATACAGTTCTTGGTCATAATGTTCTTTGTGTTAGACTTGAATTAAAGAAATATCTTTTGAATCCTTTCCGACACGCCCTTAACGTAAGGAAGACGGACCGTAACAGTTTTCCGATCTCCCTCCTCAATCCTCGAAAAATGATGTGATCTTAACAAGATATTAGTCGGTATGTAAATAGAAACTGAACTAATATGTAAATGGTATAAGATATTTCAGGAAAACTGGGACAGCTACAATAAACACTATTCTAGTTGTTCCTTGGAAGTGACTGTCATTATCTTAAGATACTTCATTATTGTGTCCTTGTGCCAGATTAATTAAGCTCAATAAATATCAGTGTCAGAAAGACTTGCTTTATTTTTTTCAGGTAATGATTTAGCCATGAGAAATAAATCCAATGGATTTGCCCAAATGGATGACTAAAAAACCTCCTGTTTATTTTATGATTTCAACTGTGTGTGGTATAGCTCTTCTGCTTAGGAGATTAAATTGTTTTCTTTTTATTGCACTTTTATATGTAAGATGGTTAGTATATTAGAGCTTCTTGTTTTGAAGAATCAGTTGAGTTCTTCTAAACGTAATGTTCCATTTCGGAATTCGCTGTATCTCAGTGCACCATGTAAATAACTAAGTCTATATCTCTAAAGAAACAAAAATCTTGCGTGCGTTGCTTAAAAGGGGTGAACTGGTGTGTAGATTATAAGGTTTTAAATTTTATCCCAAATGTCACCACTGTTGCTAGACAAAATGATTCAAATTTAGGTCAGTAAAGAAAAATATGCTTTCAAAACTTGAAAGAAATCACGGTGAGAATGTATGAAGTTTCCTAGAATACATCATATTTTGAATTTCTAGTATTAACTAAAGGAATACTGTTATCAATTTTTTTTTCTTTTGGGTTTCTTGATTATTTTGTTATCAAAGAAAGATATTATTCTTAATGCTGGCATAAGATGTGCCCTTCACATTACATGTGGAGTGTAGAATCACAGACTGACCCCTTTAGTGTTATGTCTGTGGTTTCCGGAGCAGGTTGACCGTTTACGGGATGGAGTTGCCAGCCCAATCTGTTTTTAAATCAGTTATCATTCTCCTAGGCTGATTACCAACCAATGCTAGAGAGTCTGCCGTGATATTTAACCCATATATGAGTGAGAAGAAATGGATTTTTACTTTTCAAAAGAGTATTTGTGCGAAAATTAATGCAACGACTTCGACCGAGATGCCAAATTCAAATTTACACTATGCTCAGTGCAGTTAGTTTTGCACAAAAAAATTTTTTTTTTAAAATAGAAACATAAAAATTGCAAAAACTAAAAAAAATAGCTGTCAGTTTTAAAGGACTTCAAATAAAAAAAAACAATTAAAGGTTCCGTTGATTAGCAATTTCATTTGTCCGTATCAAGTATTTTTCTTACTCCTGATTTGATAATCATTTTTATCATTCTGCAATTACTGAGAAATAATTTAATATTCTTATTCTTTATTAGTTCTTAATTTAGAAATTATCTTTTTCCCCAAAAGTTGTGAAAATAATCATCAAAATAAACCTTTAAATATAAAATGTAAAAAAAACAGACAGCAGACTTTGATTAAAAGTGTATACTAGAAAGGTTAGATCGGGATTTGATAAGACTTTAAATAACCCAGAAAATATTTAACAGATTTTTGTCTTTTTATTTTACAAACATGACTAAACAACTAATAAGAAAAGCGATTGTGCTTTTTTGGAAGATAATACTTTTAAGGTGAGCAGTCTTTGTAATTAAAGTGCTCAATATCAAGCAAGAAATAAAATTAAATGTTCAACTTATCTGTCCTTAATTCAGACCGACGTTTGAGTGATTGGGACGGCCTTTAAGTAAGGTTGGAATGAGTAAGAATTTGTGCAGACTAAAATTAATTCATATGATTTTCAAGAATGAAAGCATCCCTAATCAACATACACCGGCCTCTCCCAACCCTTTGTCGACAAGTCTGCTTTAGTGTAAGTTTCGTGGAATAACCAGAAAATAAAACTGAATTTTTTAAGAAGAGACAGACTAGTTGAACATTTTAATTTTTCTTAATATATATATATATATTACAAAATCTTTAGTGTCTGAGTGGTGCTAAAAAGTTCTCTGCTCCACACAGTTCCTCAAATTTAACCAATATTCTTGGTTTGGCCGAAAAACTTTCCGCACACAGTCGAAAGATATGCCTTCGATTTTATGTTAGCCTAAAATCTCAGAAGTACATGTTGGTGGTACGACTGACCACTGCGCCAAACATTGATGAATATTTACGGAAACCAAACGATTCACGTGATCAGTTAGGCAATGAATAAGGTAGTTCAGTAGTTGTGACAGCGATGTGGAGGACAAGACAAATTCCGGGCGGCCCTGCAGATCTGTTAACCTACGAAAAGCATAGCATTTGGTGATGACTATGTGGGAAAATAATGTTTTATCACTGGAAAATTGCACTATCTAATGCTTTTACTCGACTCCCAGGATCAGCTGCAGTTTCTATGAAAATGAATAGGAGTCATTATGCTCGGTATATCTTATATATTTGAAGGAGTGCTAAAATATTCTCCGCTTCACCCGATCTAAATATCGGGCATTTTTCTTACTAACTATATATATATGATGGTCTTTTGGGTGGTGGTAATGGTCAGAGCCCTTAGAATATGTTGCCCATAATACCTAGATAAAGGAGAGAAATACATTGAAAAAAAGTATAGACATCATTTCATTCTAAACGCTAGAGAACGAGTATACAAACTCTACAAGTCCAAAAAACAATAGGCACCACCGCCAACAAAGCCACCTCTGACAACATAATTCATAATCCTACCTTCCAACACTCTATCAACAAAATTTGAGAGCAAACTAATTATCCCAAGTATCATAACTCAAAAACGAAGGATTTGCCGGCATATGTGTGCACTTGATTTGGTGTGAGAAACCCGACCCCAAAGTTTGTAAAACGTATTTTTGACACAATCAATAAAACCATTATTAGTCTGAAGAATTCCTTCTCGGAACGAAACGGGTTACTAAACTGTTTACTATTGTGTCATTCATTTATCAATATATATATATATATGTGTGTGTGTGTGCGCGTGCAAGCACGTAGGTTTTGGGATGTTCTATTCATTACCTACATTATTAAAAATAAAAATTACAATTATGTTAGCATCGCAATTCACTCTCGTAAATAATGTCTCATTATTTTCACAAACAAATCGTAGTACATATCGTCCTGTCGCTAAAAATGCGCATGTATTAAAAATATCTCTGTTACACATTCAACTGAAACTGAATGTATGCTTATTAATACAAGAGAAAGAAAATAGTCTAAAGTCATGCATGCGTATTAAAGCTTGTATGAATTTTCTGAATAGGCTTCAAATTGAATTACATTCTTCTCCTCGAACGAACATAGCAGAAATTTGCTAGCAGATGTTCCCTAATTAACTGCATACGCATGACCATTTCGCATCATTTTTTCGCCATATAATGATTGAAGAAAATAAAATTGCGCATGCGCATTAAAGGATAAATCGTAAAGGAAATGTGTTGCTCTATTTTTTTGCGCCTAAAAAACAAGAGTTCAATCATATTAAAGATGTCATACTTACCTGCCCCAGGGCTCCGTCCCTGGGCTGGTAGTATCACGGCTTGGACTAGCTCTAACCAGTTTGGACCAGCCAAGACCAGCTCTGAACAGCTTGGACAAGCTATGACCAGCTTAGACCAGCGGCCCGAGTGAAAACATTCAGGTTCCCACGTTAAAAACTGACCTTGTGTCACAACCTGACTCAGTGGGGGGTGGGGTCAAGTAAATATCCATATTAAAGATGACCTTGCATCTTTCTTTCATTTTAAGTTACAGTCAAATATGTGGGAGGTCAAGTAAATATCCATATTAAAGATGTCCTTACATCTTTCTTTCATTTTAAGTTACATTCAAATATAATCCCTTAACGATTTCTTACACAAGTGAATCTAAATATAAAATAGTGCAAAATACCTAAGATATTTTATTTTCATAATTTATCTTCATGTTTACCCCTAAAATGGGGGAAAATTTTACGAACATGTACGTCAAACGAATAAAGGACCAAAATATTTGTATAACAAATGTTAAGTTCCTAAATTTAATATTTTAAACAGTTTTTCAATAGTACGATACTTCTTGAAACATTCCATTCACAATGGAGTTGCTCATTCTTTGCACCGTGTTTTCACCATTTGTGATCTCTTTTTCTCTCCGAGAAGTACGCATGCAAATATAGAACTGATTTTGGCAAATATAACAGGAAATAACGTAACCTCATGAATCCTCAAGTTGCCGATTAGTCGTTTAGAATCGAATTGTGAATGAGCGATGTCCGTGTATTTAGAAAAAAAGTTTAAATCATCAGTTGATATTTGCTGGCTGATCTCCAATGAAATATCAATTGGTGATGCCCTTTCTTTAAGGGTTAAAAACAGTATATTTATTTCTCTATCAAGATTCATATACTTGTGGGAAAAATCCATTTTTGAAGACAAAAAAAATTTATAACGTTTTTTATTGGGGGGGGGAGGGGTTCGTACTCTCGGGCATGCATTCTTCTCAACAAATTAAACTGAAAATTGTTTTCATCCATTGTGTCTTGTCGTGGTCCTAATAGTGAAATAAATTTTCAATATATTTTTTAGCTTTTTTTTTTTTCATTCCAATTATTTCACAATTATGCGTAGATCTTTGCATATAGCATGTGTCTCCATTAATCACAAAACGAAGACTGGGTTCCTTTTACTGATCTTTATTACAAGCTGATATATTTACAAAGTTTCAATACCGCAGTATATACAATGAAACAAACAGAATTGCTAATACACATTACGAAAAATGTTATTAAGGAATAAATATGAAACGCTTCACGAATTTGCGTGTCATCCTTGAGCCGTGGCCATGCTAATATATATGTATTGTCAAAGCTGGTATTTCTTGGGAAATATAGTGGCGTGATTTCCTGTTGCATTCTCCATGGTTTTTGAATTCAGAGTTTTTCTCTACTTAGACTGGAAAACATCTATAGATAGACAGGCCAGTCGACCCGGCTTAAATAAGGAAAAAATTATAGATTTATGACTTTTCCATGATCATTTGTAGGAAAGTGAACACGAGTATAAAAACGAGTATGAGAGAGTATGAAAGAGAGAATGATGGTATGAAAGAGAGTATGACGGATGGTGAGTATGAAAGAGAGTATGAGTATGAAAGAGAGTATAATAGTGAATATGAAAGAGAGTATGAAAGAGAGTATAATGGTGAGTATGAAAGAGAGTATGATGATGAGTATGAAGGAGAGTATGAAAGAGAGTATGAAAGATAGTATGATGGTGAGTATGAAAACAGTATGCGAGAGAGCCTGATAGAAAGAGCATGGAAACTTAAAGAATGAAAATAGAATAATGGCGATATCAAACTGATTTTTCGTTAAAGCGCTTAAGATAACGATTATAAAATTTAATCTCTGTTCTAAAACAAAACGCAATGAACTGGCTCTTTTTGTAAAAATATGTATTAATCAATTCTCATTATATATCAGGTGGTCCCCCGAAGACAAAGCATGGCGGATCCTTTCTGGGAAGCGATTATATTTATTTGGCTCATCATGTGGGAAAATATGATAGAGCTATTTCATTGTGGGACTCCATTCTCGTAAAGGTAAAAATTGACCTATCCGTGCGCCCAGTGCCATAAAGAAGTCTGGGTGGCCCACAACCCCCCCCCCTTTTTTTTTCAAACAATAGACAAAGGATTTCTCAAACAAAATTTCTCTTCTTTCTTGTTGTGGCTTGCCTGAAAACGAAGTAACTGATTCAGTGAGAAGACCTAAAAGTGATAACAAACTACCCACGGCCCACTAATATAAATGGCCCCACATGTCACATTTCAGGCTAATTTCTAACAGGCCTATTTGGTCTATAGTCAATTTATGCTTGTTTTATCTAAAACATGTTAAAACCGTCTAAAATACACAAACAGGGTGTTGTTTTATCTCTTTTTAAACAGAAAAGTAACAATAAAAGATTCTAAACAAACAAAAAGTTATTAAAGAATTAAGTAGAAATACCAAATACAAGTAAAATAAACTTACCAACAGTTTCTCTATAAATCAATTTTCTTTTGACTTTTTTTTAAGCATTCTACAATATTTTTTCGAACTTCATCCGATGTAAACTTTCATTTGTTGTTGTAAAATAGATTCACAACAATTTTTGCTGCAAAGTGAATTCCTTTTTCACTGAGTTGTTCACAAATAAAAACATATTTTGGAGAATAAATTCTTTCCGCAGACTCTCTTTTAGTGAATTCATTATATTTTACAATAAATTTATCTGTATAGTCAAGTATAGCAAACCAAGCACAAACGAACTCTGCCATTTGGTTAAATGGAACTATAAGACCTCCTTGAAAAAGTAAGTCAAATTACTACTTCTCTGTAGCATCATCACTATCATTGCCTACCATGAACAGGGAACACATTTCACACTGAAAACGTTTAATTAACTTTTTTGAATTTTCCCTAATAAAGAAAAAGATGGCAATGGAAATTTCTCCAGAAGTAATTTGTAGGCTTGTTGAACGTATAGCGTAGTAGTAAGACATAATGTATTTAGCAGAAAAGGAAGGACGGCCTCGTGTTTGGTAATATTGCCTTTTATGTAATTCTTTTAGAATTGAATATGGTTGTACTTCCACCACGTTTTGTATGTAGTTTGGAAATTTTTCTAACATGCTAAATCTTGTGAGTTTTGCATTAAGTCCATGCATATGCCACTGTAGTAACGGCATAGGGGTTTCATCAAACTGGAGCTGGATGTGAAGCGAGGTAACTCAGCCGTTTTAATTTGTGGATAAATAAATGGGGGGTGTAAATATACATTTTAGTGTGGAAATCAGGTCTAGGGAATTGAAATTACGTCTGATAAATTCTATGTAATTGTACATTGTTAATTTACGTTCTCAAAATTCAATTTTTAAACTTACCTCCCTTTTCTAAATAGCCATTCACATTATTTTTATTTACATTACATCGGCCTGTTGGAATTCAGCTTGTTATGTGACATGTGGGACTGTATAATATTAGTTGGCCATGAACTACAACGATTATATATTCAACTGACAGGAAGTGGAGTGAGTATATTGAATTAGTTGCTAGGTCTGCTGCTAAAAAGGTTGTTTCATTGTGTCGTGCTAGGCAATTTTTCTCACTAGAATCCATCCTGCACATTTATAAATATCCCATTAGTCTATGCATTGCTGCCATATCTGGTCTGGTGCTTCGGCTATATATCTCGAGATTCTTGATAAAATTTAAAGAACGGTCTGTTAATATTATCGATCTTGACCAGACATCTCGACTTCAATCACTTTCCCACCTCCGTGATATGGCTTCCTCCAATCATTTCGATAAATATTTTCATGGCAGATGTTCCAATGAACTCCTCCTTGGTAGCTCGACCGCATGAATTGAAGTGTGCTACTAGATTGGCAATTAGGTTTTATCGTTTTACTGCTGAAATAATTAGATTTGACCGTAAGTTCTATTCTAATAGTTTCTTCTCTCACACTTCTCACCTGTAAAACTCTTTTCCAGTTTGTTGCTTCCCTGTCACCTACAATCTTCAAAAATTTAAATACAACGTCAATGGCCATTTTCTGTCTTCCTGAACTTTATGCTTTTTATTGTCCCTTCCCCTTCTCGTTCTCTTCTGTTCTTAGTAACCACTTGTGACTTAGTAACATTATCACATTACTTGGGGTGAACTGATCAATATATATATATGTGTGTGTGTGTGTGTGTGTGTGCATGTGTCTAATAATTTCAGTTAGAGTATATCTGTAAAAGGACAGTATGAAAAATGACAAAAGAAAAATTGATCTTAACCGACGCGTTTCGTCCTCTGAGGGTCCTTATCAAGGTTAATTTAAGGATTTTATTTTGTGAAAGTATTTATATACAAGAACAAAAAATTTTAAAAGCCAATATAATTTTTGCTCTTGTATATAAAAACTTGCCACAAAATAAAATCCTTACATTTGCCTTGATAAAGTGCCTCAGAGAACGAAATGCATGAAAGTTTTTCTTTTGTTTTTTTCGTACATATATATATATATATATATATATATATATATATATATATATATATGACGTTGAAACGCGAGGAAAAGTTTGATGAATCTAAATATATATATGTCTTATTAGCCGCCATATATTTCTGTCTAAACATATGTTCCTCCACACGCTCAGTGTATCTCTTTCTCTCGTTCTTTCTAAAACAAGCATACACGTATATACACATAAATGCGTTATTTGTACGTGTTGACATAAAATATACCACAAGTTATTAGCTAGAAGTAACTGTATACCGATGCTTTCAAGGCTTGTCAAAAATAAGAGATGCTTTCCATTCCTCATTTGCATTCTGCTTATCATTTCCCTAATTTATAAACTTCTGTTTGTTTAATATTGAGGCGTGGTTATTTATTTAAGCACTGCCGAAAAATACCCACCTAAAACTTGGCTTGCTTGTAAAAGCATTTTTTTCTGGCCGACCTATTGTTGTACCGAAAGTTCACAGAAGTGAAAATGATTCGATATTCCGCGTGTCAGTGCTAGTCATCATAGTGGCAGCTTTACTCCTACAACTCATTTTGCTGACCCCCAAGAGAAAAAAAAAATCAATCATGCGGAGTAAGTCCGAATCTCCAGATGTTTACTGTATATAGTGTTGGTTGCTATAAAAACTCACGCCTGCGAAAAGTTAAAAACCATCGCTTTCTTTTTCTGCTTTTTTTTTTTCCGCTATGGAACGTCATTCACTCGGTCTCTCGATTTCCTTTTTCATTCGCTGCTTCATTAGCTCATGGCAGTCATTTTGTTTTCGCTGAGAACCAGCCAATAGAACCTTTAGAATTGTTAACAGAAACTTAAGCATGAATACGCACAATGAGAAATGTATCTACTTCCTGGATTCAGTATAATAAGTTGTTTATATAATGAAAATTAAATGAAACTTATCAGTAGATAAACTATTTATTCACTCAATATTGAGAATTTTAAAAAAAATGGATTCATTAAACAATGACGTCGCTAAACCTTAAGTACTTCTCACAAATAAATTGATTTCTGGGGAAATTGGGCGTATGTATTTCAGTCAATGGTTAAATATCAGTTAGGAATACGCGCATGCTCAATTCTCGTAGCAATTACTGTGTCTAGATTTGGTTAGATGAAAAGCTTGGAGATTATTCTTTGTGTTGAAACTGAATAACGAATCAACTTATTTACATTATTTACATTCGGACTAATGTTATCATCTATGTTGTTATCACAATATTTCGATCGTTGTACCCTCCGGCCTTCTTCGAGTGTCTGTCGATCCGGGTAACCTTCAGGAAATTCCAAAATAAACACTTTCTTCAATATTATCTTCGTTCTGTTGTCCATGTCTAAATATATCTCATTTTGTTCTTATTTTTAGTACTACTCAGTCATTGCGAGCCCTATTTTAAATTGAATCTGACTTTGTACTACACGGTCAAATGGACAGTAGCCTAGTGGTTTAAAGCCATGCTTCTCGAATTTGGTGGCATAGTAACTGTGAATTCAATTTCTGGGTCGAGTAGTACAGATTTAGATTAAGTAGAAAAAAGACTATAACCGAACAGTACTAAAAATAAAACCGTTTCAAATTCCCTGAAGGTGACACGAATCAACAGACATCTGTAATAATATCAACATAAATAAAGGACCTAGTCTGAACATAAAAACTGTACATAATGTTAATCCTCATCCCAAAAATTCAACCTGAATCAGCTTGTTAACCCAATTTAGACTTATATTAGATCGAATCCAAAATTTTTGCTCGTGAAACATCTCCTTGTCCTCACAAAGATATCCTTTATCAATCATTTTAAAATATTGCGCATGTTCAGATTTCGCCAATTATAAAGTGTGTATACGCGCATGCGCACGTGTGTATGTATGTTCACATATCAACCTGATACTTCGGCCGAAAAATCGCACCTAAACAAAGCGTTCCTGTTAGAAGCTCGTAATTCTTCGATCAAACTTTAAACAAGGTGATTTTCAAAATAGTCCCAGCATATAAAATGGTATGGTGCTATTTTTTCTTCTATACATCATAGATGCTATTTGTTATGACGCAATGTACACTGATAAGACATTAGACATTTCAATCATACAACTTCATTATTATTTTGAATATGAAACACGATCAACTGACCTTTTCGAGTTAAAATATGCTCAAATTCAGGATCCATTTGCATTAATAAAACGTACTTAGATATACAAAAAACACGAGGAACATAAGAGATGTAGCGAGAGTGAATTTGATTCAGCATAAGGAGTCGGCATTTGAATCTATGCTAAATACCAAATTGGTGAAGTTGAATTCGATAGAAGACACACTTCCACTTCAATAATTTATCGGTGATCTGATAAAATGCCTTTCTAACAAACTAATCTTGCATACCAAAGACAAACACAAGGATAAATAAATAATTACAAACACCTTTACATTTATATATACAAAAATACTCGTAAAAATATGAAACAGCAAAACGTGGAAACAACAAAACTAATATTTTTTATTATCTGTTTGTTATGTGGTGTTCGAGACACGAGAGACAGTAATAATGGGTAAAATTGTGATTTGATGTAGATCAAATGTAGATCTGAATCCGACAGAATGATACGATAAAGAATAAGTAATATATATATATATATATATATATATATATATATATATATATATATATGTATGTATGTATGTATGTAGATGTGTATACTGAGTGTTCAGATAATTTAGTCAGGAAATACAAGAAGTGTCTGGAGTTTTCTTACTTCGAATTTTTGTTGAGTGCTAAGACATAAATGTTACTATTATTGCCTGAAAAAGGAAAAATGAGATGAAATTTTCGTTGATGAACGTATTAACGACCTGTTCGTGTCGACTGCTTGTACGCTGGTGAGAATGTCACGTATTTGTGCAGTGGAGAAAAGTGGGATCGATTCTCAGTTGTTTACAAAGGTGAATTAAGGATAATTATAATTGTTATAATTATTCTATAATTATTTTTGACACCATAATTTTTATTAATTTATTTTTATAGACACACAAATTCCTTTAATTCTTTGCTTATTTAGAACAGCACGTATTATTTTTCAAATTTTTCCCGTAGTACGATTATTTTTTCCAAGAATCAAAAATTTCCATACCTATTGACTATTTCACAAAGCATGTGTATTCTGGTAATTTCCTTCATTTCGTTAGATTTATCAATATTTTCCTGGTATGTTTAGTATATTTTATTTGGAGATTTTAAGGAATTTAAAGTGTGATTGAATGTCTATTGTGTAATTTAAGGTATAAAGAAGTTTAATTAAAAGTCAATCAATTTTATTCACTTTAAAATGAATAGGAAAGAAAACCTTTAGGATATATTTGGATGAATTTTGATGTATTTACGCACGCACCCCCCCACTCTCTCTCTCTCTCTCTCTCTCTCTCTCTCTCTCTCTCTCTCTCTCTCTCTCTCTGTGTGTCACACACACACACGCACAAGCATTTTGTACACAGACTGCAGCATTGAATTGCGACAGTCTGTTTCATCCTTGAGCGCAATCTTCAGGCCATATATTTCTATTTACATTACATTTATATATGTATGTATGTATCAATTTCATTAAAGACGAATAACAAAGTACTACGATTAAACTTTTTATTCAATTTTTCTTGCATTCGTATTAAATGCCTTTCTTTTCTGGACATAAAGTGTCTAAAAACTGTTCAAATGTCCTATATATCCGAGCGCTTTCGGATATTCTATTAGTCATTATCAATTATGTATCTTTATTTTTAACTGAATTATATATATGTATCTCCAGTGATGGGAATGTTTTTTTTTCATTTTCCATACACGGTCAATACGTTCTGGCTATGTTCATAGTTGATATTATTGAGTGTTGGCTTTTTCTTTTTACTATTAATGCTTCTATTAATTGTAAGAGAAACTGGCGTCTAAAATTAAAACAAAGTCAAACGAAAGTTTACTGATGAAATCCGTGCGAAATACATTAACCAGGTAACAAAAATGAAGCACGGATGCAAGAAATATACAGAGGGACGGTGGAAACTATCCAAGATTAATTCTTGCCATGGGTAGAGTCAGCTTGTAGGTGGAATTGTTAGAAAAAATCCGTTCCCTTTTTGATTTCTCGTTGTGCGAAACTTAGATTTAAAAATTGTGATTGGTGGTGTTTGGAAGGGGAGTGAGATCTTGGACATAGAGGAAACGGATTATAAGGCCAGGGCTGGGGATGGTATTAGTGTTGAAAGAGTTTGTGAGTTAGGAACAGTGTGGGAACATAGCGAGAGTGTCAATAAAAGTAATATATTATTATTATTATTATTATTATTTCTTTATAAACACCAACCTCATTTTTAAATCCATACCACTGAGTTAAATTTTGATTTAAAATAACCATAAAAACCAATAATGGTATCGATATTAAGCAAGCGTATAAATTCAGATTGAACTAGATTCACACAAAAGCTCGCGCATAGCCTATCACCGTTTCTACTAACATTATTTTGCTTTGCGTTGCCTGGGATAAAATGTCTTAAGATCGTCATTACTTATGGTGCGATATTTTATCCTATCCACTTTAAACACGCACATGATCACATCATTTTCACAGAGTTAAAATCATTTGTTTAAATGTAGACTACAGTAGTCATGGGGCGTTTTTAAAAATCATATATCAAATATTTAATATGTAAAAAATGACAATATAAGTTTCATTGTTTATATATATTTATTGTTATTTACATTAGGTTTAACAAATTTAGATGTAACTCACCATCAATAGACCAGTTGAACAAAGGAACGCCTACATATTTTAATCGCTTTTTTTGAAAGACATTGTAGTTTCCCATAAGCATTCCCTAAACGGTATTAAAATATTTATATAGATTCAAGCAAACAAAAGCATTGAAAATTCTTTTCTTTGAAATTATCTGAAGACCAACATGTGAAAGTTCAGTGTGTGCGTTTGTTTGTGTGTGTGTGTGTGTGTGTGTGTGTGTGTGTGTGTGTGTGTGTGTGTGCGTGCGTGCGTGCGTGCTACAGAGTAACAAAAGTATGATTTAAAAAATCACTTCCGATATGGCGGTATGTGTTGTAGATCTATGAAAAGGGTACATCGGGAAACAAATAGAACACGTGAAAAGCGGTAGAACTGCACGCATGATTTGCATCCGCGTGGTATGATCGTACAGACTTTCTTTCTTTTTTTTTTTTTTTTTAGTCGGTATCACCCTATGCAAAGCTGCAAATCAACTAAGACACAAGGGGTTACAGGATGTGAGGAATTAGTAACAGGAACATTAATAATGAGGGCAGAGAAAAGAGTAAACGGGAGGAGAGTAGATAGCATTTAAATTTTTGCAGATTAAAGTTGACTGGAAAACATGGAGACAGAAGATGAGTTCCACAAGCGAGAAGTGCTAGAAAAGAAACTGTTAGCATAGAACTCACGGCTACATCTAGCCACCTCAACTGTACATTGATGAGACCTTGTTGCCAATCTAATACTGCGCTAAAGTCAAATACTTTCATGGTAAGTGTTCGGTTGAGCTTTTCGCTCACCCAAACACTTACCATGAATGTATTTATAGAAAAGACACAGAGGGGCAACATTACGGTGGTGGGAAAGTGAAAAATGCCGGATGCATATAAATGGTGTATAAAGTAATAGATCAATTTCCAAAACGAGAAATTTACTCAGTTATGATTTATAATAATTACAATATCTTTGTAATGCATGTGAACTGAATCCTATTTGGTGGCTGAGAGAAATGTGTACTTTTGGCCGGTGCCAGTAATTAGTGTGAAATGCATAGATAAAACATATGTTTTAAAATGCTGATTTTCAAGGTAGGCAAAACCCCAGAAAAATCATTTAGATGATAACAAAATATAAGATATAATACACAAAAGTACGGACTATATTCTACATGCAAGCATGCCGAATTTATAACATATGTAAATATATTACACTGTTTGAAAAAAAAAACGGGAAGGTTCAATCAAACGCGTTTATCCATTAAAATAACGTCATGGCTGTCAGACAATTTCTGCGATCACCCCAAACGTCTGGTCACCCAATATGGTGGCAAGTTTTATTTAAGCTGTTGACAGCTTGACAGACATACGGAAGTTTATCTAATTTATTTCTACGGTGGACATATCTGTAAAATTTATTTGAGGAATATAACGTGAGCACTTTTTTTTATATCAATTTTTTTAAGTACCCAGTAATCTTTAAAATTTAGGAAAATATTCTCCGTAATGTATTGTTTTATTGAATTTTAGGTTCTTTGACTTTAAATTTACTATAGTTATCGGTTTTGTTTTCTGATAATGTCGTGTATGGAGGTCAGTATTTATAAAAATGGCACGTTTTTGCACACAAAAATTTCCAAAATACTTTTAAAATATTACTGTTCTATGAATTGTACTAAACTTTTCTATTTTTGATTAGTAAATATAGTTTTTACTTAATAACAAAATCATCTAATGAGAATAAATTATACTGAAATTTAGGAGAGTTAAAACTATAAATTATTTTAAATTTTAAGAAGGTCAGTATTATTTATAGTGTCAAAATATAAGCGTAGCAAATCAATGGTTCGAGGTCGTGCCTTTTTTTGTTTACTACAATTCTAATTAAGCCAGATGGAGTTTTTTTTTTTAATTTGTCACCAGTGAAGATAAGGGCAACTTTTAAGGTATGTGTTGTTTTTCAAAGAAATGTATTAAAAATCAATAACAAAAAAAGCTATGATACTAAGAATTTGAAACCGATTAGATGGTTCATTTCTGAGATACTCTCATCAAATCCTCATTACACGTAACAGAATTTCAATTCTTTATATTGCAAACTATAAAACAAAGGTTAAGGATGTATATTTTATATATTTAGCATGTACAACATTTTCACTAACATTATACACACACACACACACACACACATATATATATAGTGTGTGTGTGTGTGTGCATCAAAAATACTTTTACAAATTTTGGGCCGGGTTTCTCATAACAAAACAAGAACAAAAGTTCATATAAACATATGTCTGCAAATCCTTCGTTTTTGAGTTTTTAAGTTCAAAGTTTACAGTAGGAACAGTTAAATGTACAATCCAATATACAATCCAAAAATACTTTTACAAAATGTTTGCAAATGATACGGATACAGGAGCTGCTCTTGAAGTACCTTCCATGCAGTACTATGAGATGTACGACATGCAAGAGCCACATGACGTGTTCTGATACCTGCATCGTCTCCGACAGCCTGTAGAATGTGGTCTTTGTGGTCAGTTGTTTGTGGTGTCACGGATCCTGTCTCAGCAAAACGACTATAAACAGCAGCAAAGGTTGGATGACTCAACTGGCTTCGGTCTGGAAATGTAATATGATACAGCCGTGCAGTCTCGGGTCCATTACAATACATGTGTCGTGTGTAAAAACCATACCTGCCTGCTCACAATATGAATATCCTTCCATTGTTAAACAGAACACTTCTCAGTTAACTCACTTCTCCACAACGTTAAACGTTGAAGACAGACTAGCCACAAATGTACACGAATGACAAATGTAACCTAGTCTTTATGGCAGCACAGCGCTAGCTACCGTAAACTTTCTTTAAACTTAATTCAAAAACAAAGGATTTGCGTATATATGATTATATGAACTTTTGTCCTTGTTTTGGTGTGAGGAAGCCGCCACCCAAATAATTTTTGATACACAATATATATATATGTGTGTGTGTGTGTGTGTGTGTGTGTGTGTGTGTGTGTGTGTGTGTGTGTGTGTGTGTGTGTAGGTAAGTAGCTCCAAAGATTCTCTAAAAATAGACATATATGATGAAAAGATGACTCAAACTTTATAAAAACGATGTTTTAACTTCAAAATCGTTATGTTATTATTAAGAGGAAAGGTCAAAGGATGTTTTATTATTAAATTATATTTTTTGTTCCTCTTTACAATGTTTGGTTAAAATTCTTATTTTCATAAGTAACAATCAGTCCCAAAACAAGACGTCGGTACTTAAAAAGATATTTTATAAATATTTGTATTTAGAAAGTACCAATCTGCTTTGAAATTTTTTTTTTTTCGCCTTATCTCGAACACTGACCATTGGCACTGACGAGGAATACGCAACTCGAACCTACCAAGTTGTTGATAACAGCGCAGGGATGAATTCATTAATCAGAGCAAAATAGACAGCCTTCTGAATTCATTAAGACTAAATATCATTAAAGAAAATTACTCTCAAATCATTGAGAATTCTTTTTCTTCTTTTTTATGCACAAATTCATATACGATCGTTTTCTTTTTTCTCTCAGAAACCAATGCTTACAAATTATGAGTAAATTTTTTATTAATATTATCATTCAACAAAACCGACGTCTAGTTCCAATTGACTTGCAAAACGCCTTCAATGCAAAATTTCTTTCTTCAGATTGTAAGATAGACACAGAGCATATTATTGTTTCACTCAGTGGTTCCAAACTGTGCGGGGTGCCTTATTGGTGCAGTGGAAGTGGATAGCAGATGAAGCAGAATGATTGAAAGATTTAGAAACAGTTTCAAAAAATTCATATGTCAAAAATAAATATGATTTCAAAATTTAAAATATTCTTATGGATTACTTGTAATTGCATGCATGAGTCCAGTATAAATAGTCTATATAAATACGTTTTTCGATCCCGTTTAATCATAAACAACCTGAAGTAACAGATATTAACTAATGTAGTTTCACGCGATTAAAAATTAAATAAATAACTCATTTAAAGTTAAATTTAAATATCGAACAGATTGAAAAGTTTAAAAAAACAACTCTTTCTTAAAGGTTTAACTTTAATTTCGTTTTTCGTCGTAATTGCAATTGATACCGTAATTAAAACTTAAGCGTGACACGCTATGTTGCTCATATTTGTTTTTTTTTCTTTTTATAGCATGCGTACCGTGACTTATTCGAAATATTACATAGTTCGGGTTCCTTAATGTCTTTTAAGAGTGATTTTATTTGAAGGGATCAGAAAGAATGGTGATTTTAAAAGAAAAAAAAAAATTGCGCGTGAAATAAATGTAAAAAAACCACGGAGATTGGTTACGTATATGAAGAAAGATTATGCCGAACTAAGGTGTCGAATAAAAATAAAATAATTTTATTATTTCTAAATTTCTATAACTTTTATGTACATAGGACGCTGAAGGTAAAAGGCCGAAGTCTTAAAAACCTTCTGCAGAAGTTAGCTTAGTCTGCCTGAATGCAGGCTTTTAGGCTAGTCATAAATAATTATTGATTGTGATATTTTTGCATTATATCAAGTATTAAGTATATAGTGACTAGGCTCCGTAAATTGAAGAAGAGAGTTATCAATGATAATGTTCTAACTTCGAATTCGGGGTTATCTCCTTTTAACCCTCTGTCTGTCTTTTTTCTTTCTTTTTTTTCTTTTTTTTTTTTACTTTTAAATGTACTTTTCATAAAATTTGTTGAGGCGCGAGCAAATTTCCATTCCGAAAATGAAAGTTTAGGAACCACTGGCTTCACTTATTAAATGTTCACAGCAGCATGAACCGATAGCTTGCACTGCCAATTACATGACAGCACATCTCCTCATTATTCCAGGATTTTCCTAATATTTCGGTTCTCTTTCCTAAAGCTGTCGGTTCGGTTCTTCTTTTTGCTTTCACGTCTTAAAAGCTTTTTTATATTCGTTCCAAGCGTTCCAACAATTATATAAACTGTCGCCTTTCATACTATTCGCGTTATAATTATTGAGGTGACTGGCTAGAATTATCTGTCTTAAATCCTATTCACATTCAATGCAGATGATACAAGACGCTTATCCAACAGGTCAATTCAGTGTTCTTTAGGAAGCAAAAGACTCACCAGAGTGCTCCTTTTTAACACCATGGCACCAGACACCATCTAACCATGGTTCGAAATGTCGCCTTATATACCATAGAGAATTAGCAACGCTTGACGTGACATGATGTGTCATGGTTCTAATTGTTTCAAGATGATAGTAGGGTTCAGATGGGACGCAGACTGCATGAAGCCATGAACCCAGTTGTCAACAAGGCAACGGACAGGCTTCAGTTTTTTTTTGTTTTTTGTTTTTTTTTTTCATTATAGTATGTGATATGTTTCTATTACATGGATTGTGTCAGCGGGTCTGTCAAAACACATCATTAACCTGTGACTATCTTGTATTATTTCATGACCGTTTACACCTGTTCATTGTCAACACGTACTCTATCAACACTAGGCTATTCCAGCAGGTGTTATCATGACCAAGTTTATCAGAATTGCTTTGAGAAGCATTCTGGAGACTTCCAACGAAAGATGTAGCCACTACATTCACCTAAAATGGGCCCGATCGAGAATTTTGAGGTTTGATGAAGAGGTTTAAAGACCCTGCACTTATCAGGGTGTTGCGGACAGTTAGCGATTTGGCATGGCACAGTATTTTTCCAAAAGTCTTCCAACTATTTGTGAAACCGATACCACAAGTTACTGCATATCACCAAAATAAATAGAGTCCTAAACGCTACTACCTACACACCCCATAACTTTTAGCAGATCAGTGTATTTTGCCTACTTTTCAGAGTGACTTAAATGTGAATCCTGCAGAATAGATTTCTGTGAAAATGGAAAAATAGCAATGACCGAGACAATATTGTTAACAATATAACAGATGGCCATTGTTTTGTGGTTACTTTGAATGGGTTTGACTAATTTCGTTTCCATCTGTAAAACTTCAGAAAGTGAAAGGACAGAACCATTTCTTCTTACCTCGTTGTTACAATTTATCTCTAATTAAGCCCATTGGGAACATTTAGTGCCGAGCTGTTATCTAATCCAAGATACTTGATGTAAAACTGTCAGCCCAATTATTATTTGCGACTAACATCCACATACTTTGTTTATATTTGATTTACTTAAGACGACCGACAAAAGAAAACAGCGATTACAGCGGGTGGAAAGTCACGATAATAACAAAATGAAGATGCTAATCTGAAATAAACCGCTGCGTAACTCACTAACCACATGTAGTGCAGCTGTAACCCTATAGGTGTGTCTAGGCCAAGATGGTCTGTCGGAACCCATCCTTCATGCTGGTTTTGAATTCAGAATTCTTTCTAGATTTGCTGCCACCTAAAGCAGGAGAAGAGGTTACGGCCACTTTACATTGAAACACCGGTTCCCGTAAGATTACCGAAGTTAAGCAACGTCGAACCTGGTCAGTACGTAGACGGGTGACCGATTGGGAATAACAAGTGCTGTAAACATGGATGTGCGTGTGGTGTAATAGATACCGGCTCGGAATTGTTCCCGCTGGGTTCGTTATATTCACTTACGCGAAAATACCGCTGAGAAAGGTATGAATCTACCTGTTCACACACAACTACCCCCAGTTATGGGTTAATCAACAAGTCTTGTATCACGGAACCTTTATTATCTAAAAAAAAAATTTAAATCTAAAAAAATATTTCCTGGCTTTAAATAACGTTCAAAGTGTTGATAAGCCTAAAAAACGAATAAATCAAAAGCAAGTTGTCACAATTAAGGAAGTTGGATTCACGCTTTTGCCAAGGGCATCAGAATCGACCAACATTTTACCTTGGCACGCCAATTTCATAATCTGCGCTGATAAGCGTTACACTAGCCGCACATCTACCTGAAATAAATATTGTATAACAAAAGCTCACGTCCTAAATAGCTACGGTACATAGAAGAAGAACAAAAGCTCGTCTGAAAATGTCAAACAAAAACAAGAAAGGAAACTTGTTTCTATAACAGTTACCAGTTATTTCTAGTTAAATTTTCATTTAAATTTCAATTATCAAAATCATCTAAATCAATTATCAACACCCAAATGAGAGTTTACTATATAAAGTTTCTCATCTGAAAACAGATCTTATCACATCTGTGGTCCTTTGAAAAACCTTTAAAATGCATAATAAAAATAGGCTATAGTCATATATTCGGTATAATTTTAAAGTTTCAGTGTTATTTTGCTTCCTTCATGTTTTAAAATGATTTTATCGTCTCTTCATAAAAATAATTGCTTCAGTAGAAGTTATTTTTACCAGATTATGACATGCCACTTGAAAAAGTGTTGTTTACTGTCAAGTCAGACGTTTACCCCGATTGTAACTACTGACTAATGTAGAGTTTAGGAAGATATTTAATTTACTCACGTAGAGTTTGGGAATGATACTAACTTTCAAATTAAATGTCTACTATCTACTCATGAATTTTGAGCAGCAAGGTTTTATGTATGTTTAGATATTCTTTAATGATTTGAATTGCTTCATTTCATTTTTTTTTCTCACATCCCTAATTATTCTACATTTTGAAAGTGTCTGGAGTTAAACACAATATTCAAATAATTATTATCACTATTAATACTTTCACAATTTTCACAGCTCCCCAGAAAGGTTTTATTTATTTTCTTCCTTATTTTCAACTTCACTCAATGGTCACGTCTACGCCTTCTTTTATGTGTCATGTCTCTTCAGGGCGTTGACAATCATGACTTTCCACAATTTCATGTCCTTTGTAGCTCTTAATAAATTTTGTTTTTTACTATCTCTCTTAAAACATGTTCCACTATTCATTTACTTCAGCTCGCTAGGTAGGTTATACGCTGTTTACCTCTGTTCTACCTGCCTTCAATCTGTCCTTGAGTGTCAAATTTTCCAAGCCCTCTTTTCTCATTATGTGCCCTAGAAATTGCAAATATTTCTTCCTTATGTTAAGAATAAGTGTCTTTTTTGTTTCTTTAAAATTTCGTCGTTGCTCACATGTAAAACTGCAATTCTTTTGCGTCAAGTCTCTTCTTCACCCAAGGAAATTTTCTAGCATTGACTGCCTTATAGGAGAACTAATATTCCATAAGAGTTCAGTAATCTTTTTATGATGTGCATAAGTAATTGGCTTTCATAGTCTGCTCAGTTCTCTGTGGATCACCGCCCTTAACCAGTCAATATAATATAATCTTCAAATATTCAAATGTAATGTCAATCGACATCTCCTGATGCTTGACCTTGATCCATGTCCTTCTCTTTATCCTTTTTCGAAACATTCCTCTTTACTCTTAACCTCATTCACAATAACCCCTTGCGTGCTAGTAACACTCTTACTTTGCTGGGGCGAATTGAATATATATATATATATATATATATATATATATATATATATATATATATATATATACATTTCGCCCTAAGCAAGGTAAAGTGTCACTAGCATGCAAGTTAAAAATGAAGAAGATAAAAATATATATATATATATATATATATATATATATATATATATATAGAGAGAGAGAGAGAGAGAGAGAGAGAGAGAGAGAGAGAGGAGAGAGAGAGAGGACAACTCTGAATTCAAAACCTACGGAGGGTCGTTTGGGGACCTTGTGGCACGTAGTGCACCAGGTCACTGTATTCGACCTTTCAAAAAGTGTGGATGGTTCTGCACAAAATCTTTACCACTATAATCTAATCTCATGTGCTGTTGTCGGGCTCTCAGTTCCCTAGGAACTGATCTGCTTGACCCTCATACGTCGTCGACGGGAGAGTCGAGTATACATATTACTCTTATTCCACAAGAAACCTGTTGCATTCACTTATTGTGTGATTAACGGTTTCATCTTTATTCCCGCACAGGTGACACTAACCCACGCACCTGATAGTTTAATGATTGACCAATGGATATATTTCACTTAAATATCTGAGAATTGGCTAAGTGTAACAGAAAAATAATAATGAAATTTGAAAAAGTTCAGTATCTTTCAAAAGATAGGAGATAGAATACGACGGTTATCAAAATATTGAAACGATTCAATAAGAAATAGTTTTGTCGGTTTAATTAAATTTTTACATGGTAAATAAAAAGAAAAGTTTATGCATGCAACAACTGTCACCACAGGAAAGATAAAAGTATACATTGTAGCCCATAGAAATAAAGTCATAAAGTGTCATAAGAGAGGGTATGAAAGTATCATCTTCCAAAGTCAACGGTATGTGCCATTATTATGAAGAGTTCAGATACTGATACTGTCGTGACGAAATATGAAAGAAGCCGTAAACGAATATTTTCAGAACGCAGGAGAGTGAGATTTTAACAGAATAATCTTTGAAGCGATCACCAGACAAATAACTGATGAATAAGCAGCTGTAGGTACAACAGTTTCTCAACGAACGGTGGGTAGAATTCTTGAAAGAGGGGCACTGAAAAAATGTCATCCTAGAAAGATTCTTCTCTTACAGCTTCGCAATTTGAAAACACATTTGAAGTTTACTAAAGATCATATTGAGAAGAATGATTAATTTTTTTAAGAAAATATGGTCTGATGAAACAATGGAGTTATTTGGATATAACCACGTCTCAAGTTAGAAGAAAAATATTGAAGTTCGTCTGCCGGAGCATGGCAGTAGTAAATTGCTTTTTGGTCGTGGGGAGGGCTGTTGAGCAAAAAAAAGGTCCTGGAAATTTAATTAAAGTTGACGGGGTTATGAGAAAGTTATGATATTTTGAGCCACAACTTGAATTGTCTGCAAAGGAACTAGGACGGCATTGAAAACTTCATGCAGGCCGATGACCCTTAGCATATTTCAAATTTAATGAAAACTTAGTTAGAGACAAATAAGATTGAGGTTTTATCATAGCCAGCTCAAAGTTCAAACCTTAATTCAATAGAAATTTTGTGGAGGAATTTAAAAAGGGCGGACAACGCAATGGAATCTGTAATATAGCAACAACTCTAAGTAGAAGCTTTTGAAGCTTTATTTGACTTAGATTTAGTGCTGAAAAACGTTCATTTTATCATGATAGATGGTTACAAGTGAGAGGGGAGATAGGATGTTCTTATTTTTTTACCAAAGAATCTTAAGAGTATCCAATTATTAGAAGCTATTTCTCAAGAGGAGTGGAAAAAAATAAGTGTAACAACTTTTGATGAAAGATTCTAGAATGCTATCGCTTTAAAAAGCTACGTTATTTACTATTAATTAAACGTGCCAATAATTTTACCCTTAAAAATTTGTTTTTTTTAATTATTTTCGTTTTATTTAATTAATGTTCAAAAAATTATGATGGATGGAATGCTTTCGGAGTAAAGTTATCAAAATATTGTTTTTTGTTCCTTTTATTTCACACGTTAGAATTTAATTATACTCACAAAACTATTTTTATTAAACCACTCTAATAATTCTGACGATCCCTGTATATAAACATTTATTCATAAAGTATGCATACTAAGATACTGGTAAGGTTGATTGGATGAGTGTATAATGAAACACATAATATGAGATATGCTTTCAAATAGAATTGATAAGGACAGAGGAGTATAAAAAGTGATAAAACTCGTTAACGAAAATAAAATAGGGGTGAAAAAATAACAGTAACATTTTGAATCTTATTAATTTAAAAGTTAGAACTTTTGCAAGTGATATATGTCAAAATCCAATATTTGAAGATATCCACCTTTTTTAATATCCCATCTTTTCAAAAGAATTATAGTTCCAAATTTATCAACCCTTAATTATAATGACTTTTTAAATAAATATTTGATTCCTTTAACCCGAAGCTTCTGTAACACTGGCCACTTCTAAAAGTTATTTTCTGAGATTTTCGTAAGTCTTCGGAATCTTTTGACTTGTATTTTCATCCATTTTTCTATGCAGAATGATTTCAAATAGTTTAGATTTCATGACTTCCGTTTATAAGCAGCCTTTTTCAATTTATGCCACAGATATTCAATTGGCTTTAGATGAGATAACAGAAAACCATTCTATTAACATTTTCTTATTCTCTTTAAACTATTCTGGGTGCTTTTCTAACTACTTTTTCGTTTTTCCGTTTTTAAGTATGTTTTATAGCGTTATTGGAAAATATCTCACCTAAGTTGGTTATCATAGGTTAAAAAGATCTTCCACCTAAAGGGTTGGCATTTTAAAGAATTCATCAATCAATTTCTTTCTCGAGTCTTCAGAGTGCTCTTTACGTTTCGTCAGGATTTAAAAAACGAATAAATATTTAATATGGAAAATATTTTTATAGAGCTTCCTTTAAGTGATGCTGAGCCTTAAAAGTAAATGTTTTAGTTTTAGCTGCTATTATGACATAAATTATTGGCTAATTTATTTTTGTTTTAGTTTTTTTATTGGAGATGGATAATTTACCAGAAGTTATTATTGTTAATTGTGGAAATAAATTAGTGTTAATTCTTTTTTATCTATTCACGTTTTAACTGCTTTACTAAGGCTAGTTGAATAAATAAATACTGTCAAATCAAATTTAGAATGATTGCGATGGAAAATAAATACAGTTGCGTACAACAGTAGATATAGTTTTACTTGTTTTCCTCTTTCTATGTGTGTTCGTAAAGAGAAAACTTAATAAATGGTTTCGTATTCTCGTTGTATATCTAATCCAGATCTTCATTTGATATTCAGGATTCTACTGTTTCTCTGCTCTCCCTCCACCCTTCTCTCTCTCTCTCTCTCTCTCTCTCTCTCTCCATATATATATATATATATATGACTTACTCTTTCATCTCATAACAGATGTGCCATTTTCGCATCAGATATTTTCTCGCTTCTCCCTATTGTCCCCCCTTCTTCTGTCCTCTACCCTCTTTATGTATGCACAGATAAGCAATGCCAACTGCTAGTGTTATCATTCGCTCTGACAGGTTAGCTTAACGTTTTGTAATCCAAAATAAATCTTGGGATCGTTTATAAAAACCAGGCTTTAATTTTCGCGCCTGCTGCCATTGCAAAGTGTGGCAAATTCTTAGGTGATAGATGGATTCTAACGAGGCAAATATACGAACCAGGCGAGTGGACAAGCGACACACTTTGCCTTAATTGTGATCAGTTATTGACACACAGAGAATAAATGGCGCCTCTCCATACACTCACTTCCATAACCAGCTGTAATAACAGCGAAAAATGTCGATTTTTCAAGAAATGAATTAACTGAATTATAATAAAAAGAAAATGGGAGATTAATGCGAAATGACTGTGTTCATGGCCATAAGACATCTGCAGACATTCCTCATTTTACAAAAGTGTCTCGTCTTTGGGCAGAGTGCAGTCAGGGGTGGCTCCGTCAAAGGACAGAGTCGCAACTGGGGAAAATTATACTGAGAGGTTCCCAACCCTGGGAAACAGCTGCCCGAGGCCTAGCACTAGAGAGAGGGATTGGTGTTCGCACTGAGGCCAGCGCAACCGACGGTTGCGAGGCTCGGGGAAATTTTGTTCCTAACCCGGGTGTACGCGCTCGGGCTCCCCATATTAAACCGACCTTGTGTCACAACCTGACTTCGTGGGGAGTTGAGTAAATACAATTTGTAAAATAGTTTCTTGGCATTGTACGTTCTCCAGCTTAGAATATTTGGATATCATTGATTTTAAAGCATAGTGAATGTCCACAGAAGTACATAATGAGTAGGCAGTCTTTTCAAAATATCAAAGAACCTTTTTTTGGGAAATGAAGAGGTTTATATCTTCACTTATATTCATTTATGTGTACCTTATCACTCCCAGAATTGCAAATAGGTTAGAATACTAATACTTAAACGAAGTTAAACACATGAAGTAGCAAAAACCCAGAATGTTTAAACATATTCACTTTATACCATGCATAGGGCGCCTGCTGTAGACTGATATCTAGCTGTCTTGCAAATGGTTTTCTGATGTAATAAGTGAAGTCGATCTTCAAAAGGCATGTATAAAGTTTAGTGAATATTTACGTTTTAAACTTCCTCTGGCGAAAATGCACACTTGTATGGATTTGTTTGTTATATCAGCCGCCAACAACATTGAATAAAACAGGATTATCCAGCTGTTTTAATCCTCTGTGCAGCTGCAACAACTTCTCTGAAAGAACGCAAGTTACAAATCTTTACGTTGCACTTGTGTTTTTATGTTGCTTTCAAAACGCAGTCATGTAGTATATTTGCTTGTTTCAGAAAATTAATAACTTCTTGAAGGTATAGACATGAAATGGGGAAAAAATCTCAATCCCAAGTTAAGATATGACTTTTAATGTGTTAACAAGTAGTAGGATCTCTAAAAAGTTAGTCTCTGGAAGACAGCATATTGTAGAAAAAGAAAGAAAGACTAAAAAGAAAGAAAGAACAAAATTCCATAGATCAGAAACGGTAAATTGTCACAATAAATTTATTACACTGGGATTAATTACAGCTGACCCGTTTGATGTTTTTTATTACTGAAAACTACACTTCAAAGGTATAGTTGTTTTATGTATCAAGTCCTGTCTGACGATTGTGGCTCTCCACAGCTTCCTGGTGCTGTAGAGACCACCTTAACAACAGATCTTTCTATAATGCTGTAGTTAAAATTTCAAATCAGCTGCTATTATCAACATAGAACAAAGAAAATTGTTATGTAATATCACTCCTCCTATATGGTAGTGAATGCTGGACAATTTCCTCAAAAATGAAGAAGAGACTTGAACCAACAGAAATGTGATTCTACAGAAGGATGCTGAGAATACTATAGACTGAAGTTTTAGAGAAAATGGAAAGAAAAAGGACAAAGAGACAGTTGACATTTCTAGGGTACATAATGAGGAAAGAGAGCTTGGAAAATTTTATACTCAGAGGACATATTAAAGGCAAGAGGGACAGAGGAAAACAACATATAACCAATCTAGCAAACATGAATAAATGGATGGCAGACCAAGCTTCAGGAGATATAACAAAATGACAAAATTTGCTAAGAGCTACAACGGATAAGAAATTGTGGAGAGCCATGATCGCCAACGTCCTGGAGGTACATGGCACATAGAAGAAGATAGAAGAAATTCAATTAAGTCTGCCATGTCGTTTCTTCTCTTGTTTGGTTCTCGTTTTCTACGAGAGTTTTCTAATCTCGCTACGTCAAGAGTTCGTCTATACTACAATTTATTACTGTTTTTTTCTTTGAATCACCAATGCTTGTTATTTAAGAAAATATTAATCATATTGTGGTAAATATATTTATAAATGTTTTGCGGTGTATTTTATAATATTTTCATGTGCATTCTGTAAAAAGCAAAAACAATTTGACTTACTGCTGTCGGGTTACACGTAAACATACAACTACAAGCAACGATAGAGACATTTATGATATGTAGTTTATGATATGAGTACATCTTTTGCGACAGAGCCTCTATTATAGGTTGGATATTTTCTTATTTTATTTATTTATTGTAAAAGGCCCCCTAGAAGAAATTCATTTTAAAATACTTTTAGAGATGTACAAAAAAGAACGAGTGCCTTTGACACTTTTAAACTTTAGTAGTAGCATCAGGTTTATACAAAAATCCCAATTGAAAAACCTTTTTTTCAATTGTGTATTGGGCCTCTAGTTATAAAACATGTATTGGGAAGATTTTCACAAATCTGGTAGTTTTGATTATACATTGACAATTAGCGAATTTAATGGCTACCTACATAATTTAATGGTACCTGCTACAATAATCCGAAATTATTATATCCAATTAGGTATCTCCAAAAAATCGATACCTAAGATTTAGAATGCATTTTAAAAGTGAAAAATCTTTCTTGAAACTTTTATTTAATAGATTAAATTTAATATTTCTAATAAACCGAATAATTTGCTGTATTTCAAATCGAATTTAAATTGATTGAAATCATTTTTCTGATTATCAGCAAAATCGATAAAATCGTCCATACTGAAAAATCTGTCAACACAACATAATTCTCTTTATTAAAAAATCTTTAAAAAGTAAAATATACTTTTATGAAAGGTTATTTGAGAAAGATTACTTGATTTTAAGTTTTATTAACCTGAATTGAAACAAATATTACTTACTTTTATATATAAATATCGCAGAAACGCATTTTTAACACGGTGGTGGGTATTTTTATGTTCAGAAACATTTATCGACATTTGGGAACTTTATCTAATAAACAGGTAAAAGTCCTGAAAGTTTCAATTATCTGCTTTTGCGAAAATTTCCCAATCAGTATGTTTTTCACCGCAAAAAAGATTCTTAAATTTCCCATATAAATTCATGGCCCGTTATTAATAAGAAAAGGCAAGGAAAGGCAAACATATTTTAAGTCAAGTGATAGCGATTGCTGTATGAGTCGTACGATTTTTGAATCAAGCACGGGCAACGCCGGGCCATGCTGCTAGTTTTTACTCTAAAATTCCTTAAAATTAAAACATAATTTAGAACTTTTCTATTTCTAAACTCTATTAACAACTGCTATCAGAGAAATTCGAATATCATGATATGATCACTGTTGAAAATATCAGTGTTTGCAGTACACTGAAAGTTTTGACATTCAAATAAATGGATTTTCAGAAAAAGGAATTGAGGTCTTTTTAAAGATATTAAAATAGTACAACGTACAACAGGCTTTAAAGGAGTGCCCTTTTTCCGTGCTGATGTTGCTACATGCCTTACTTCTTGCCTATCTCACACTGCGAATTTTTTCTAAGCTCTATACTAAACATTAAATCTGTTACGAAAAAAGAACTAAACAAAATGAACACAAAACGATCAGCTTTAAAAAAGGACTCGTAACTGGAAAAACCGAATGAAAAAAGAATGTTTTTTCACACCCAACCCAGTTCTGCGGAATCAGAATCAACGTTGAGTTTAAGCAAGCGAATGAACCAATTGGAGTAAAGTGCCATGCAGATTTAAATTTTTCCCACTTGTGACGAATGCAGCTATCGATTTTTTTTGCATGCTAGCCTGCTAGTTAACATTCGTGTCAGTCAGCTGTTGACTCTCACGCTGGCCAATAGAATCTTCCTGCTTATTCGTGGCAGCCAGCTATAGGCTCTCACTCTGGCCAGTAGAAATGGCCGCAAACTACATGAAAACTGCCGTAGAAGCATGAAAAAATCGATTATTTCCTCTATCGACGGGAGTTGGGAAATGCAAAGTCGGTCTTAGCGTTTCCACTAACTTGGAGCATGTGCATGTAAATTTTGGTGCAAATCCGTCGAAAACTGCAGCCGTGCATTCGTTACACACACACACACACACACACACACACACACACACACACACACACACACACATCCTGCCTTTTATAGATAAAGATTCTTCCCTTACTTTGACTAGTGAATCAATCACGAGAAGGGAAAATAAGGGAACTAAAGCTAAAAGCAGAACGGATCCATTATTCATTCCGACCAAGTTAAAATATTTATCGGGCATGAGCCGAATATACGAGCTATGATTTACAGCCGTCAAAATCAAACAAACGACAGAAATCTATCTAGTAAGTGTTTTAACAGACGACGTAAAATGTAGAATAGAAATCCCAAAATGCATCTGAATTTTGAAAGATATCTAAAAAAAAAAAGAAACAAAGACAATAGAGCTATCTCTTACGTAATATCAATCCTTCTGTATGGCAATAAATGCTGAACAATTTCCTCATAGATGAAGAGGAAATTTGAGACAAAAAAATGTGGTTCTACAAGATGATGCCGTCAATACTATAGACGGATGTGAACAATGAGGACGTTTAAGGAAAGGGGAAACAAAAAGAAACTTGGATTTAGAATCAGGAATACTGTTGAAATTTCTGGGACACAATGAGGAAAAGGGCTTGGAGATTTTGACACTCACGGGGCATGTTGTAGGCAAGAGGGACAGGGGAAACAGTAAGTAACACATCTGAGGAACTTGTGTAAATAGATGGCAGAACAGGAAATGAATGTGATAATGAAGGCACAAACTTTGCTTAGAGCTAAGGAAAATAGGAGGTTGTGGAGAGACACGATCTATCGCATTCTAAAGGGACAACGCAAGAAGAAGAAGAAGGAGAAGAAGTTTATACAGTAGATATAGAGTAATAAATTTCATTCGACAAACTGATGGTAACTAAAAATACTCAGCTATAAAATTGTCAATCTGCTCGACGAACTGCGAGTGAAAACGATTAGTTTGGCACAACCACAGTTTCATAGAAATATTTACGTATTTTGTTCCCTCATTCGCGACTTTTATCTTTACGATCAGATTACTAGTCATTTAAGCTTAGATTTGAGTCGATAAATTGAGCTATTCGACAATAAAATTTAAGGATGAAGAGACTAAGAAAACTAACTTTAAGGATGGAATATAACGACAAAGCCTATACACACTTGTATTTTATTAGAATACAAGAGTCCGATAGCAAGTTATAAAAATTTTTTGTTGGACGAACACACAACACATTATCGTATGATAAATCTTCAGTTTAAATAACATTGAGAATCCATGAAGAAGAAAAAAAGCTGATCTGTCTCAATTTTTATGTTTTTCTTGAGTGGGGACCACACAAACAGATCGGAAATCATCCCTTAGGGAAGAAAATATATGACTGTTCAAATTATAAAACTGGCCGCAGATTTTTTATTTCCAAAAATGGATGGAGGTGTAAATTCACTTCCTCTAGTGGGGGGAAGTAATTCGCGTTTGTAAATCATTCTCTGTCATTTTATTCTTCTTGCGGTGGGCTTCCAATTTTTGTCTTCAGTAATCAATCCTGAAGTTTATAGTTTACTAGCATCTGTCAAAAATAGCAGCATTATTTATGTATAGATCGGCTGATCTGATAGAACCAGAGTATTTTTGCCCTCTGCTTTGGATCAAATTGTCAATTCCCAGCACTTCTATTCAGAAATAGTCTAATATCTGTACGCTCGATGAATTATTACACACACACCTACACATACACACACACACACACACACACACAAAATACATATATACATAACCATCAAATATCAATCTGTTCATTTCCACATGACAAGACAATTAAGAAAAGTGCCTTCCAGAATGTACACAAATATTAGGAGACAGGAAGATTTAATTAGAAACAAAGGAAAAATAATTTTAAAAAAAACTAATTCACTATTCATTCCGATCAGGTCAAAATGTTTATATGACATTAGTCCAAGATGTGAGCTACAAATTAGAAATGTCGGAATCAAGCACGTACTGTAATGTACTTTGTCTGAGAAGTGATTTAATCGATGACAGAACTCCGAACAGGCATTTCAATAGCAAAAGATGCCTTTCAAAAGCTAAACAAAGTATTAAAAACAGAAAATTTGTTAAAAAAGAGTTCTGAACAGCTATACAATATCGATCCTCTTCTATGGTAGTGAATGCTGAACAATTTCGTTACGACTGAAAAGGCAAACGAAATGATGTTCCACGAAAAGATGTTGAAAATACTATGGACGGAGCATATGAGCAACGAGGAATTTTTAAGCAAAACGGAAACAAACAAAGACACTTGTACTTAGAATCAAAAATAAGAGTGATAAATTTTGGGACGTATAATGAGGAAAGAGGGCTTGGAGTATTTGACACTCACAGGATATACTGAAAGCAAGTGATGTAAAAGTAAACATCGAGTAACCTACCTAACGATCTTGTGCAACTTGATGACAAAACAGAGAGAAGAATGAATAGTAAGTGAAAAAATAATGCTTATAGCAACAAGAGATAGGAAGATGTAAAGAGCCATGATTATTCACGACCTGAAAGGACACAATAAAGACAAATGAAAAGAAGAAATGGAGAAGAAAAAAGATAGAAACTGACAAGTTTGCGGTCTGTTTCTTGCAGAAGTAATGGATTTATTTTAATCCGATATTTTTATTATTTCAAAAGTTGTTATAATGAATACTCCGTATTTTAAGTAAACGCCCCACTTTTATTTAGTAAACAGTGTATAATTACATCTACCGCCCTGCACATTCGAGAAATCATCATAAAAAAAAAAACGCGGCCCCCGGCTGGGATCGAACCTGCTTCCCGCTTTGATGTGAAACCAGTATTATGACCAGTGCTTTTTACCGTTCGAACACAGAAGAACATTTTCCTTTTAGATATGCTTCCTTAAAAAGAGAAAATAGAATTTTGCTTAATGCGTCGTACTCTGTGACTGAGCGGTAAAGCACACTGGATAAAGCGGTGGCTTCTCCTACAAAATTTCTCAAATGCGTAGGACGATAGACGCAACATAATAAATAAAATTTGTGTGTCTTTTTCAAATACGGAGTATTCACTATATATATGTATGTGTGTGTTTGAGAGCTGACAGGATGATTTTACAACATAGACCCGAACAACGAAATTTGAAATATTGGCACTAACACTATAGTTTAATATGCCAAACATTGTTTTTTGGTATTATATTCAATGAAAATGATGAGGATTTTGTTAAGTGCAAGATAGATAGATAGATACATACATACATACATACATACATACATACATACATTATGAACATAAGAATCAGCACTGTATGTCGACTGTCAGTTTCACGCTTCCATGCGATCATCAGATCAAGTGATACTACTCCTTAGTAGTCAGTATATAAAGTTTGTTGTGTATGGGGTTCGGGGGAGTGTTAAGTGAAAGTTGGTAAAAAAAACATTCTGCTTCTTGAGGTTATTGACAGTCATATCCTTCAGATTTGCTTTTGGGTTTGTGAAAGCCGGAAAGAAATGAAGCAAGGGTAACTGTATGATTTTCCAGAAAAACTGTCTACGCTCTCCCATAGAATTTTAAGATGTATTAATGGTCGTCAGTAAATATATACTGCAATCTTTTTTAGAATACAAAATAAACAATATTTCAATATATATTATAACATGTGTAATCAACCATAGTTAATATGTTTTTAGGAAATAACAAAAAATTGTTATTGTTAAATATTAGAATTATTCAAAAGCTTACGAAAGTCAGAACAGAAGAATCTAAGTTAAATTGGAAAAATGTACTGAAGTTCTTGAATTCTTAAGCAAATCGTGAACATAAATGAAAAGGTGTATATATATATATATATACATATATATATATATATATATATATATATATATATATATATATATACTCGAACCATACCTTTTTCATTTTTAACTTTCGTGTATTCGATTGTTCGTGTGTTAGCCATCAATTATTAATTGAGAATATTTTGGGGGTTTTACAGCCTACAACTGAAAATGGCAGATGAGGCGCGAGAACCAGAAAATATGAAGAAAATTAAGAAAGAAAAGCTTACTAAGTTTTTATTGAATAAAATATTGGGATCAATTATGCTGAAGAAACATATTTTTTATTTCGATTATGTTGAGAAGAAAATCGACACACGCTGTAAACGAACGTATCCTTTGAAAATTACGTTAATAAGTAATTTTGAAAAGTAAAGTATTTGTAATTTAAAATACACTCCAGAGATAACAAATATTACTTTTAACTTTTATTACAAAATATTAATTAGATTTTATAGTAAATACTTTGGTTATTTAACAAACTATGTAGAAAAATCACAAAACCATCATACAAGCAAATGCAAACTATTCGTTGTATGTAAGTAATTATACATGATAATGATGGCATTTATACTATAAACAATTTAAAAAATTAATTCTTACGATAATTTTATAAATTTAATAATTGTTCAAAGTACAGATCAGTAATCTTAATGGATCTCATTTTATATCCACAGTGTGCGTTTCAAATTCGCAAGAGTCAATGGTTTAATATCTAAAACAAAAACATAATTCTTTCTCAATAAATTAAGCAACCAGTGATTTTCTAAGAAGTGACAGTCAGCAGTTTAGACGATATTGCAAAAACGTTAAAAATCCCAATGTCTATGTGTGTGGTCGTCACTCACTCAACAGATAGACTAGCTTTCAAAATGGATATAAATCATTTTTACACGAAATTTTGGAACAACTTGAGCTTTTAAGATATACCGCGTTATCATACAAAATTTTATATCTTACCACTGAGCTCTTGAATACTAATAAAATACAAGTGTTTATACGCTATATTCCATCCTTAAAGTTAGTTTTGTTACTCTCTACATCTTCACAGCTTATTGCCAAATGGCGCAATATATCGACACAAACCAAGAGTAAATGACTGGTAATCTGATCGTTAACGATGGAACAAAACGTTTAGTTAGTTTTTTTTTGTGGGGGGGTCGCTCAAATTGCGACCACATCAAATCGAATGATACCGTGTAAGATTGAATGAAAAACGGAAAACCCAGATTTCTCTTCAATACGTTTTTAATTTAATATATAAAGCTTGAATAAGCGATGGTAAAAATTGTCTTCTAAATTGTTTAATCGTTTATTCCGTTATTTTTATGCGCAGTTTCTTAAAATTCTGTTCACGGGATGTCGTAGTGAAATTGTAAACGATTACCCAATCAAGTGCGAATCATACAACGTATCACTTCAAATTTTACCCGAAAGGAATAAATTAACGTATAATCAGTGAACTTGACCACCCGCATTCAAATTAGGAACAAGATTTTTTCGAAACTGTATCGATGGCAAATGGCGATTCCTGATTTTTAAACACAATAGTTAAACTTTTACGAAGAGATGAAAAAAAAAATGAAAATTTAGTTCATTTCATTGATGTAAACAAAAGACACAAGTTGCCAACAGTTTTGAGCTAGGGATGGATTGTTCTGCAATAAGTTAGATTTTTTTAAGGGAAGTTGAATACATAATCCCTTTTGTTGCTTCATATTAACATTGCTTCTCAATTTTCAAGGGTTTTTTCTCACCAGTGAAATCATGTATGAACTGACGTTAAAAACAGCAATAATTGGAAACCAAAAACCTTAAACTGCCGAAAGCTTAAATTTCTTTTTCTTCATCGAAAAAAATAGTGGCAGTAAAGTAAACAATCTGTAATAAAGCTGATAATGATTTGACCGATGACGAGAATGGCATATTTTAACAATAAAATGTCAACGTTCACTATTTTAATGTTAGCAATAGTCATTTTCGGAACAAAAGAAGAGCTTCCGGTCTATATGTGTGGTCTTCACTCAAGATATTAATTAATCTTTAGAATGGGTTAAGATAAGTGCCATGGATGATACACACTTGGGCGATCATGTCTCTTTCGATTGATGACTGACGAGGGAGATTTCCCGCAGTAGGCTGTCATTTCGTTCTGCGATAGACTGATTGCCAACACAGTCTGTTCTGCTATTCAACCTATGGGGAAGAAGAAATTGATTCATATCTTTTCCAAAGTTATTTTCACGTAAGTGAATTTAACGAACCCGACAGTAATTCGATCTCGGCTCTTCGATTTCTCATTTCGAACCATTATCCATTACAGCACCCCATGAACCCTGATAAAAATCTTGCATGACAATATCAAGGCTTTATAGATTTATTGCATTATCTAAATATATATAATTCAAACTTACATTTGAACCCTTGTATTCAAATAAAACACAAACGTATTATTGCGCTGTTACCATATTCCATCCTTTAAACTGACATGTACAGTGGTCCTTCAATGATCATGCCTCTCCACAACATCCTAGCTCTAAGCAATGTGTGTCCCCTTAATATCCCTTCCCTCTTTAGGTGTCCCAGAAATTTAGACAGTCTTTCTGATTCTAAATACTAGTGTTCATTTTGCTCCCATTTTCATTAAGACTGCCTAGTTGCTCACTTGTCCCGTCCATGATATTCACAGCATCGATTTGGAGAACCACATCTCTGTTGCATCGTCTCCTCTTCATCCGTGAAGATATTGTCCATGTAAGAAGAGAAATAACAGCTCAGCACTCTTTTCTTTGTTTCTAATAAAGTTTTGTTTCTTAATTATTTGTTAAGTTTTTTGAAGACATCTTTCGCTAATCCAATGCGCCTTTCGATTTCTGTGTTTCACCAGAGAGTTAAATTTCTGGACTTGCTAGATTTTGATATCGCCAGCTTCCAGCTCACTTCTTAGGCTGACCCATATATTCTGTTGCTTTATAATTGAATCAATTGTTAAGTCTGAAGCTGCCTCATAATTGATAGTTAGTCCTTTCTTTACTAATATTGTCTAGTAGATACTGCAATTTTTTTCTGTGTCTACCATCAACACAACGTCATCTGTGTACCTTATGTTAAGATTGTGCCCACCTATAATAAATTCTGTAGAACTTCTAGTTCTCTTAGTATCGGCAGATTGTATAAATTAAATAAATCCGATAAGACGAGACACATCTTTGTTTTATGCTCCTTTTCATTTTTGACTGCATCTGTACCTTTGTTTCAATCATTTCACCCCAAGCAAGGCAATAAATCCGGAAGAGGTTATTTAGTGTTAGAAAATATGAGAAAATTATACTGTTAAGGAGAGAATACAATAAATGAACAAGAATTAAGAAGACATAAGATAACGATTGACATTGCATTCAAATTTTTGAAAATAAATGCTGACAGGGAGGCAAGAAGCCGGAAGAGATTTCCAGAAGCGAGCAATGCGACAGAAGTAACTGTGAACATAGAACTTACGGTTGCATCTCGCCATTTTATCTGTAAAATGATGAGATCTTGCTGCCAATCTAGTACTGCGCTTAACTTAATAATGTTTAGGCACCATCAAGGTACAGAGAAGCTATCTTACTGTGGTGGGAAAGTGACGGAAACCCAGATGCCAAGTCAGGACAAATAACATTGCAGTTCCTTCTTTGGATTTTATCAAGAATCTCTAAATTTATAGCTAGAGGACCAGACCAGATGTAGCAGCAATATTCAAAACATGGATGAATGGTAGATTTATAAATATATAAGATAGATTCTGGCGATAAAAAATGTCTAGCACAACACAGAGAACCAACTTTCCTAGTTTCAGCAATTGATTCAATGAATTCTTTCCACTTCATGTTAGAAGAAAATGTTAGTTCGAGAAGGCGAAATGAGTCACTATTCTGGAGGTTAGCATCAGCCATACTGATAAAAGACAAAAAGGCCAGGACGATTAAAAGAAACCTATTCTTATAAATAATCTTATTTTATTATTTTAAAGAACAACAAACGTGCTTAATATAATTTCTTATTTTATACATTTCCTCGCTCAAACTTCTTACTACCTTTTTTGTTGAAAGAGGCAGAATGGATATTTTACAGTGTACAAAAATAATTTATAAACTTAGCGCTTTTTTCAGCCTCGGTGGGATTCTTTTACGATGATGTAAAAGGCCCAGAAGCCACTCGAGATAGAAGTTTACAGAGTAAGAGGCACAGTTTTGGGGGATATGTGGGAAGATAATAGTTAACCCTAGACCTGAACAGATTAAAATTGCATTGACCAGGGAAACATCTTGGAATTCAGTACACAAAGAAGCGGTACATTGGAAGAAGCTGTTCTAGCGGAACTTAGATCTCACCAATGGAATATGAAGTGTATGAGGGTGTTTCACTACAATGGCATCGTGGGTCTTAGACGTGAAGGTTATAAATGGTTGAATGTAGTTCGTTCGAACACTTTCCATGGAAATAGCGATAGAGCACCGGGTGGCTTGCGACGTTTAGTCTATGGAAAAGGGGCTGTAGAATTAAAAAATAATTAATCATCCACACGGACGGGCGGGAAGACGCTTTTGGAATCAAATCAAGAATGACAAGTGAAAACGGGTCAGGTCATGCCCATATATGACAGCAGTATACAATTTTCGGCCTGATCTGTCTCCTATAAAGGTAGAGTCAGAACTTACTGTAGCGGTACACGGAACTGACCATTTTTCAATTGTTCCACTTGTGGTGTGGGTTCAGTTTGTCCCAATAGGTATTGAATGTGACCAGACAATTCCCACATCACTGTGTTGCTAAAGCTAAGGCGGAGGACTGATCAGATGCAAAGTTCTGGTTATCAAGAGTTTTGGAATCTTTGAATACAAGAATTAAAATATTGTTCGAAATTCAAGATATACTAAAATATTTGTTCGTTCACTTGGATTACAAGTGTGTCATTTTAGCAAATTGAATTGGCCAAAAGATAGTACGTAAGTGCTAGAATTATATTTTTCAGAAAAAATCGAATGTTCGGCTAGCAATTAATTTATTTCAACTTTAGACAACATTTGTTTATTCCAGTCTGTTGTCTACGTTCAGAAACCAAACTAATCTTCTTACAAAAAGACGATATCGTAAACTTAACCAGTTTTATGATTAAAGCAACTAACCAAATTGTTTTACTTTGCTTTAAGGTTAGTCACGTTATTTCTTTGTTAAAATCATATATATATATATATATATATATATATATATATATATATCAAATAAATGGATTTATTTTTTATCCATTATTAATACTTCAAACGTTATCATTTTTAGTATATACTCGCATTTGTAATACACACCCATTTTAATTTAAACAGTGTGTATTACGTTTATTATCCTATACATTCGAGAAATATCAATAAAAAATATGATTTCCGTCAGTGATCGAACCTGCGTCCCTCTTTATAGGAGGAAACTACCGCTTTATGCTCTCTTCATTCAGATATTTTTCTTCAAATGCCCATATCTGCTTAGTTTCGTATCCGATACGTAAACAAAGCAATCTCTAAAGAATTAATACATTTATTTTTAATCTGGCATTTTATTACTTCAGACGTTATTATAGTGGGTATTCGTAATTAATAAATTTTCTATTTTTATTTTTATTTTTATTTTAAACAGTGCGTATTACGTATATCGGTCTGTCTCCTACAAAGAGGGAGACAGGTGCAATTCCCGCCGGAGAACACATTTGCTTTATTGACATTTCTCGTATACGCAGGCCGATAGACACTGTTTAAAATAAAAATAGGGCGTCTATTTCAATTACGAGTATCTGCTATAATAACGTTTGAAGCTATATATCAGAACTTTAGGCCTTCCTATTCTTCTGTCTTCTGTTACGCCACTCTCAAGAGCTTTCAGACGTTTCCCTCTCACGCTCGTTTCCCACTCCCACACATACACTGTCACTAAAATTTTATTTTTTATACCCGGAGTTATATTTTCCGATTTCTTTTTGAATTTGTGATTACGATTCCAATGTAATAAATTATAACCATGGAATATTAGTGTTTGAGCCTTTTATATTATATTCTTATTCTCTCTGGACATTGAGTTCTACCTGGATTCTATCCTATATATATATATATATATATATATATATATATATATATATATATATATATATATATATATATATATATATATATATATATATATATATATATATATCTCTCTCTATATATATATATATATAAGTATTCAACCAAATAAGTTTCATTAAAAAGAACCCGACAATTTCACGAGTTCTGTCTGTTTCATTTTTTATTCAATTTTTCAATTTTCGATTAAGTTCTTGAGCATTGTGCTCGAAATTATGGGTAAAACTGTTTGAAGTCCATTTATCCAATTTATTGTTTTGTTCAAGTACTTTGGACATCTCAGTCATTTTTAAGAACTAATGTTGTGACTGTGTGGTGGGTGACAAAAAGATTTTGCTTACCACACAGACACCATATTGATTCTTTAAAATGACTGAAACTTTGGACAGTTTACCCACAATTTCAAACACAATATTCAACAACTTATTTGGAAATTGGAAAAATATTATAAAAATTAAGCAGACAGACTTTGTCGGTATTTTTTAATCAAACTTGTTTGATTTATATATATATATATATATATATATATATATATATATATATATATATATATAAACACATATGAAAAAATTCTCTAAATTTAAAATTACCAGCGTCTCTCGTTCGTGTGCATGTGTAGTCGTATCACCGTAAACAAACTTAGTCCGATGATGTCCTAAATGAAAAAACGCGTCATACTAAAACTTTTTCCACTTTGTCATACATCTTTCCTCCAAAATTATTTTTTTTATATCTTTATCCCATATATATATATATATATATATATATATATATATATATATATATGCATGTGTCTGTGTATTATTGAATGTGAAGAACAAAGAAAATCTTATAAGATTTTATTAAGTTTTTTCTACTATCCTTATTCTACTCCCCCCTTTGAGGTGGTGACTAGAAGAGTGTAGAATCTCTCCTAATGATTGAAGTCCAAATCGTTTTTGGCCAATTCATTAAATAAGAAACATGTAGGAGAACATTTTAAACTTGACATGTTTCTATATGTATTTAGAATTTTTTCCTAATGTTCACCCAATACAAGGCCCCAGGGCCACTCAAAGTAGAGGGTTACTGTGTGGAGTTGTATTAGCGTAATAAAGAGCAAGATAACAGGAAAGATAGACAGCTAATTCTAGATTTTTATTAACGAATAACATTTTCAGAGTTCAGACGGATTCGTTAGGCATATAGAGGTGAAGTAAACTTCAGGAGGAACCTGAAGCTCAGTCGTAAACTTGAAACTAGAGATAAACCGCTCCAACTGTTCAAAATACCGGTGCGAAGTGTAAACCGAACGATAGGAAAACCTACTCGTATTTTATCAAAAATGTTTAGAAAGGTGATAGCATAGTGGTGTTTTGATTTTTTTTAATTCTATGCTATGTTTTCATTATAATAAATAAATAAATATATGTGAATGCGTGTAATTATATAACTTTGGTGTATATGATTATCTGTTATGTGTTTGTGCATTTGCCTGTGTGTGCGTGTGTGTTTATATAATTTCGGCGTATATTATTTATTATCCGGTAAATCTAGCATTTGCAGAAAGGAATCTTAATGCATTGACATTTTATAGAACCACGTACACTGGTTACCAAAAAAATATTCATCTGTAAACAGATCTACAAGCGTATGCTCGCGAATTTATGTTCCTCTCTCTATAATTTGTTTCTCTGATTCTTTCTCTCTCCTTCACCTCCCCTCTCTCTCTCTCTCTCTCTCTCTTTCCCACCCTTTCTCTCCAACTATCCCTCTCTCTCCCACCACCATCCCTTTATCTATCTCCCACCCTCTCTCTCTCGTTTCTCTATCCTACCTTCTAACTTTTTCTCTCTTTCTATGTGTGTACGTTTGTGCGTGTGCGCGCGTTTATGTGATTGATTATGTATTTGTGTCGTAAGCTTTACCTCTATGTAACTGACTAGAAAGAGAAAGAGAAATGACGTTTCCCAAAAAATCATTGTTATTCTTTAACACAAACATTTGGCAAACATTAACCATGACATGACCCAAAATCAGAGCTTAAAATCTCGTTTCCGGCACCTGGGATATAACTGCAAAGTGAACTTAGATAAGATACTCGCAGTCTGAACCAGACCAGGATTCAAACACTAACTACTCCTACTGGGAGCCAATGTATGCAGCTCTGTGTGCTGGTATGTACACAAATCAAGAGTACGTTCGTTGGTCCAAGCCGGATAATTTTGATTATGATGGATAAATTCTCTTCACTAAGCGGACAGTTAGCAGGAAAGAAATCTGACATTGATCTTTCTTGTTAAATAAAAAAGTGTTTCCTCTGCTTATATCAACACCCAGAATACTTTTTTCGCTTAAAAAAAAGTAAAAGAAGAAAGCAAACACTTATAAATATGTATCGCCCTTTGAACACGAATTGAGCGAAACATGACTTGCCAATAATAGCCACATCATAACAGGGTACGCATCATTTCCCGGCAAATTGACCTGTTTAATCTGTCTAGTAATCTCTTTATTCATCGCACTTGCTTGCTCATTTGCTTCAACATGAATCAGTCGATTACTTCACTGAGAAGAAAAAGAAAACTTCCACGCGATAATATCAATCTGAAAACTGTGTCTTGCGTGCAAAACATTTACTCGACTCATTTGGGACCCCCCCCCCTACTTTACCCTTGCTAAACTCCTGCTGAGACTGGCTAATTAAGACTTTAAAATGTTTTCTTTCTTTTCGACGAATATCTTAACTGGACAATCGTTAACATAAATTCAAATATCATGAAAATGAGTCTTTATTTAAACGAAAACTTCTTTAAAAAAAAGAAAAAAACGTCGTTTAAATGCTGATGGGCAGGTAATCATTGACAGTAATAGAAGTGATGCTGGCATAGATTTTCAATATACTTCGTGAATATAATTGTTTACCTTTGTCCTCGTTCGTTAAAGAAATAAAACCAGGTCGCTCAAGGCATAATTTCACCTACTTCACAAATTAAACCAGTGTTTCTCAACCATTTTTAATTCAGGGCGCACTTATAAAATAACTAAAACTCTGTAGTAACTTTAAATTTTAATAAGGAAAAATAAGTCATGAAATCTGAAAATAGCATAGAAGTCTCCTCAAATAAGCATTTATTTTTAAGACATTACATCATATATTTAAACGGTAAAGTTTTGATTTAATTGGATTTATGAAGAATCTGCTATTTTTCTTTTTGGAAAGGTCGATGATGACTGATTTAAATCCATCGGGGAAGGCAAAAGGGAAAAGATTATCCACTCCTTCTTAAAGATTAAGGAATTTAACATCCAGTTTAAAATATCAAATGTCAAAGCTTGGGGTCTCTAGGTTTTAAAAAAAAAAAGATTTTTTAGATATGAAAATAATAAATAAATTACTCTTCTGTTAACTTGGGACGCACCTGGGACGCATCAATGCCCCTGGATGCACCAGCTGAGAAACACTGCATTAAAAATGGTTCTCTCCACACTCCGTCACACGCACTAACAAAAATCTAATGGTAGATACCTTTTGTATGATTTGGTCATATTTGTCGAGATGCTGGTTGAAACAGTTTGAAATCATATCTCCCACCCCTCTCTTTCTCTTTTCTCTCTCTCTTTCTCTCCCTCTCTGTCTCTCTGTCTCTCTCAATAACTTGACCCTCCCCACAAAAAATAGTTACAATGTATTAGCAACTTCGCAGAACAACGGTTAAATTCTCGTTCGATCACCGAAGTTAAGCAATGTCGAGTCCCTAGATGAGATAATGCTTGGAAACACCGGATACTTTATGCAACCTCCTACAACTTGACATATGTCATGGCTTTAAATAACCAAGACTGTGTTGATAGACTATAAAAATCAATCAACAATCACAGAATATTTCACTAAGTAATTATACAATATATTCTACGATCAAAATTTACATAGATCGGAATATACATAGACGTGCATTTTAGTATTTTATATATATATATATATATATATATATATATATATATATATATATATAGGTCAAAAAAATCCGTGTGTAAGTAATCCAATTAGATCCTATAATTATAAAATATTAAAACTGATCCACAAAATAGAACAATATAATTTTTATTATAGGGCATGTAAGTGAATTATAATTAATGAGATCCAAACAATTTACCTCACACAGATGATGGGAAAAGTAGTTTTCCCTGGACTTATCAATGCAAATACATTTAGTATATATATATATATATATATATATATATATATATATATATATATGTGTGTGTGTGTGTGTGTGTGTGTGTGTGTGTGTGTGTTGTGTGTTTGTGTTTTGAACAATAAAAGATATTAGAAAATTAACATTTTCAGACACACTGAGTTGTATATTAATATTTTTTCGTTTTATTATTTCAATTAGATTCCTCGACTAGTTTCGGCCAGCATGGGCATATATATATATATATATATATATATATATATATATATAGATAGATAGATAGATAGATAGATAGATAGATAGATAGATAGATAGATATGCTTACTCTTATCATAACTCTGTAATAATACAGCAACTACATTCTCGTTTTATGAACATTTAACATTCATTGGTGTTCATGTTTATGCTGCTTAAATCTATAATTGAAATGGAGACATATCATTATGATATTCTAAAATACTCTTTGGGGGCTCAAGATATTCTCTTGCTCAGGAGTATTTTACAAATATAGTGTAATTTCTGATATCCTCCTTGTATAACTGACTAACAAAACTAAAGTGACTGCAGGAAAAGGACTTTAGATATGCAACTTGATCCACGTATGTGCAAATTTATATGAGGATGAACGCTCAAATTTGAAAAGTTGAAGCTTAACACAAAAGAATTAAATAAAATATTCACTAAAAACAGTCTTTATTTTACAAAATCAAGTAACGTTCTAGGTAATTGGTTCATAACTGGAGATCCCATTGAAAATCTAAGTTGTAAACATCTTACTGATATTTTACCCATAATAAAACAACGCGTAAATATTTAACGTTCTAACAAAATAAGTAGGTGTGTGCTCTTTAGAATTGCGACTTTAATCAAAATGGTGCGGTTTTGTGAAAATTTTACTCTCATAAAGTTCATAAATTGTTATCTATTGAAATAATGACTGGACTTCACCTGACTATTTTATCTAAGTTAACGTTTTCTACACGTTACAAATGTTAGAAAAGTAAATTCAAACCAATTACATAAGTAATTCTATTACAAAGGACATAAAAAACAAATATGTGTTAAATTGATTTAAATATTATTCACCAAACATGTAACCATCTACATTTTCAGCGGGATGTCAATTTTTCGAGTCCATATTAAAGGAAATTTGGTGTCTCCATCGATAAAAGTTTAGAAGATTTCTAAATGTTCTGCTAGTTATGAAATGTTCTTGCGATCGAAACAAATGAAAATCTGTAAGTGTTAAATCTGATGAGTACGGAGGAAGTGAAACATCTGCCTTTCCTAACAATCTTATTTATTCTTCAGTTTGTATGTCCTTGCGTGCTGAATAATAATAATACTTTTTTTCTGTTTACCAAAGAAGGACACCTTCGACATAACACTTCATTTACTCAATCAAGTCTGCAGTGGGGGTGATTCTCTGTTTCAATAGATCGTAATAGATGACATCTTTCAGTTTTCCACCAGATATAAATCAAGAAGTGTGTATAAATTCCTGGTTTGGCTGTTGAAACTGGTTTCTCATTTTGTGATATGTACTGTCTTTTCGTTTTCTGGTGACAAGCGAAACCCATTTTTCACTACCTGTAACAATGTGATGCAAAAATAAAAAGTTGGCATTCCTGGTTAAAAGACTGCTGCATGTAGTCGAACGTTGGTCTCAACCGATAACTCACGAGAAACCCAAATTCCCTCTTTGCAAGTTTTCCCAATTAAACTCTGAAATAAATTATAAACGACATACTGGCGGGTAGAAGAGATTATATGCTAGTTCTAGATTCAGTTTCCGACTATTTAACCTTGGTTGCTTCACTCGTTATTAATTGCGGTGAAATACGTCGTTGCATTCGGAATATCCTAAAAAATGTCATATAAGAATGTGGTAGACTCATTTATTTACTCGACTACTGACTTATGTTTTCAATATGAAACTACTGAACATTTTTGGCATTGAAGAATAAACATCGCGTTAGAATGAGAAAAAAATAACTCACTCAGCATTTGCATCCCATAATCAAACTAGTTGATATCTTGAATTGTAGTTGAACAAACGTAGTTTATATTCGTTTGTATAATCTTTAATTCATTTACAGTCGTTTCCTTCAATCTCAGTAAATTTTGAAGTGGATAAATGTGTGTAAATATGAAGAGGCATATAGAAAACGAGGTTGCTCGTTGGCGAACACCAATATGGTGCCGACAAGATGCGCGTTGATGCAGATGATCACTGACAGAAAGTTGTTTGTGTTCAGACCGTGCTTACACCTTCCTTCTTGTTTATTGAGGCTCGATTCTCTGTTGGAAGTAAAGGTGTCTTTATTCTTCTCTTGGTTGATTCAAAGTTAAATTTCCACTGAACTGTAACCGACCTTCCGTCTAACACCCTGGCATTTGTACTCATTTTTCTAGGAGCCTGAATGCTGACATACAGTCTGCAATTTTACGATAAAGAAAATAGCACTACTGTTTCCTTGTATATTTTGATTTGTTGTTTCTCAAGGCGGAATATTTTTGTGCATGTTTTATCCGCTTTCTCTAAACAGAAAAGAATACTTTGATTCTCTCTTCTGAAATACGAACACCCGGCAAGCATTTAGTTTATTTAGCAACACGTTAGTCCTATGACTGTTTAAATGCGTCTCTTTTTGAAGACACAAGTTTGTTCATACACACATAAGATTTTTAGAGAGTCACACTTGTCAACAGAGTTTAGAATTTCACGTCCCATCACGAATCCTGCAATTTATTAGGGTTGTAGGAGTACCACCTGTATTGCGGCCAAAGTAACAGTGTTGTTTCTAGGGCGATATAGTCTGACGGAGTTCATCCCTCCTCAAGCTGGTTTTGAATTCAGGGCTTTCTTTCACCTTGCTAGATCTAGAGAGGGGAAATATTGATTCATGTTTCACAAGGGTATTTATGCGAAAGTGAACGTAACGAATTTGACCGGAATTCGAACTCGGCTTGCCGATCTCTCTCTTTCTGGGTCGTTAACCGTTACCCTACCTACACATTCTTTTAGGGTATAGTAAGCGTAAAAAGAACCAAAAATTCAAATATCTCCAAAATAAAAAACACGTTTACTCGAAGCGCTTTACTATTTATCAGATTATCATATCATTTACGTGCCATATCTCTTCAAAACGTAGGCGATCGTGGCTCTCCACAACTTCCAGCTCCCTTCTAGGTCTATACAACGTTTGACTCTTTACTATCCATCTTTGTACCCGCTCTGCAATCTATTCACAGAAACTTATGAGATAAGTTGCTTCTTAGGATTAGAGAGAAACATCGAATAACCTACTAGAAGAATTTGAGTAAATGAATGGCAGAACAGGGAGTGGAAGGAATAGTTAAAGGACAAAAAATGCTAAAAGGTAAAAAAAAAAAAAAATGATAGGACGTTTTGGAGAGCTATGATCACTAACGCCCACGCTCTGTAGTCATTGCATATAGAAGCAGAAAATTCAACTTTGTTTCTAACGGACGAGCAGAATTGAATTTGAATATTGAATATCTTTCTGGTTTGACGAAATCGACACCAGGAAATCAGTTATCTGCTTCAAATCAACATTTTTGCCATTACTTTCAGCATATTTGTTTTCTTTATAAAAGCCAAAATATGAGTTTCTTATTTTTTGTTTAATTACTCGATGAACATATTATCAACATAGAATTAGAACCGAGACATTTCTCACTTTTAGGCTAAGGTACTGATAAATTAGATGAATATATTACACAAACGAAATCGTCAGCTAAACACGAAAATCTGAAAGGTAACTATTAAATTCTGCTTTATGTGCCGTGTCCCTTCAGGACATAGACGATCATGGCTCTCCACAACTTCAAGTCACTTTGCATTTCTGTTATTTCTCCTAAGCCCAGTTCCGCTATCCATTTATTCAGGCTCGCTATGTTATGAGTTGTTTTCCTCTGTCCCTCTAGCCCTCTCTCTGACAAAGTGTATCAGATTTTCCAAGCCCCCCTCCCCGCCTCTACTTCATCGTTATGTGCCACAGAAACTTTGACTGTCTCTTCCTAAGTATTAGTTTCCTTTTTGTTTCAATTTCCTCAAAAATGTTTGGTCCATGGTATCGTCAGCATCCTTCTGTAGAACAGCAATTCTGTTGCTTCATGTCTCCTCTTCATCTTTGAGGAGATCGTTCAGCATACAAGAGGACAGATATCACGTAGCAGTTTAGTACTTTATAAGGTTATAAAATTAATAAGATCTTTTAATAGGTATTAACACTGAGACACTGAGACTTTGCAACACTGAGACATTCATTTTAAAATCATTTTTTTTTTCCTAAATTCAAGAAAAGATATTATTCCTAACATTTCCTTTATAAGTTCTTAATTAAATAATTTAATTCAATATTGCATTCAAATAAAACATTATTTGATTTCTCTTTCTCTCTTTAGTGATTGAGATCGACACAAAACATCAAGCAAACAATTTTTACTATGTGCTCCCCGAGTGAGCGTGAGTTTTAGGTAAATGCAAAAATATTTGCTAATTAAAAAGACGATCTTTTTATTATAGATCCTGCAACATATTGTATAATATATTTGTACAATACTAACAATATTATGAATTACATAGTATAAACGTTTATCATACAGTTGATAAGAATACATATTTGTCTATATCTCTGAGATGAGGTATTATGATTACTTACATTATTTACCTTACTCGGGCTGTTATCCTCTTCATTGCCATATTAACAACGTTTCGACCTTTGTATGCTCTGGCCTTCTTCAGGTGCTCAAGGAAATATGGCCCAGTGGATAAAGGTGTTGGTTAGATCCAGTGAATAGACCCAAAGATTTGTGAGTTTAATACCAGGCTACAGCTACAAAACTTGGAGAGTTGAATTAAAGGAAAATGACTGAGACATCCGGAAGAGGCATGGTACATGGAACTAGAACAATCTATTCCGGTGGACGAAATAAAGGTTTCGGTTCGAAATTCCAATCACCTGGAGAAGGCCGGGGCGTACAACGACCGAAAAGTTGTGAATATGGCAACGAAGATGAGGATAGCAGTCCGAATAATGTAAATAATGTAAGTAATACATATTTCTTAGACTTGTAAGAAGTCTGCTGCAATGACTTTGATAATTTCAAGTACATCAACAATTTGCGCTAAGATATATATATATATATATATATATATATATATATATATATATATATATATATATATATATATATATATATATATATATAGTATAAGTAGAATATTATTGTCTCTCACTTCGCTGTTCGGAAAAAATTGTTTGCATTTTCTCTTCATTATAATCTAATGAATTGGCTATCTGTTTACATGTTCAGGATTGCATATAAATATTTATTCCTTTTTGTACTTAAAGGATCTCCTCTAGGGCCACGCATGGCGGTAAGGCTGAGGAGGAGGCAACGCCATTCGGGCTGGTGTAGCCACGGCGGACATTGACAAACCCAGTATCTGACAGCCCGATGCAACCAGGTTTGCTAAATCTTGCCTGTCTCAATCCCCATTGAGCCGCGTGGGCTTCTCCGTTGCGAAGAGTTGTCTACCAAAATGAAATACACCTGAATACCCTCATCAAATTCTTTTTGACTTCGCTTTCTATCACCCTTCAGCAAATGCAGCGGCGATTCAATTCAGCCGACGCGCCCATTTAAACCAAACCAACAGGTTCCAGTTGTACATTCCCTTCGTTGACAACAAAAAGAAAGTCTCCATCTTAACATTTCAAAAATAATTGAATCAACAACACTCTGGCGAAAAAATGTTGTAGGCATTATGTCTATATTAGAATCATTTTGGGGTTTTGATCTAATATAGATTTCATGTCATACATTTCTCTACGTTTCCATAATTCTCCAAATCCACATAATAACAGATTTCCTGAAATCGTAACATATACCTTTTCGCTCGGCCTATGTACACCATAATCATTGTAGAAGTGGTGGTATTATAATATACCAAGTTCCAATAAGTATGCTCTGTGTTGTTTCATTTACTTTGGTTAGATCTTTTACCTTGAAAAGGAAACGGGAAAACAGATGACACTTTCCTAATAATTTCAGAAGTGCTTCTATATTCAAGAAAATCTCTTTTCAATATGCTAAGGGAATTTGAACTTCCTTTCCAAATCAGTTCGGGATGATCTCAATCATGTGTTCTGTATTATATAATGAAACTGATAGTAATTCAATTGACTCTAAGACAAAAATTATAAAACCAGATGTGGGGAAAAGGTATATTTAAAAACAACAGATGTTTGCTACAGTACTGCATGTTAAATGAATTTTTCCGTTCCTTCACTCATTATTCTCTAACTACCAAATGCCGGTTCAGCTGTCGTCTGCTCTATCAATTCTATTTTTGCTCTCCGTTTTATCTTTACTGTTTCCGGAAAAGACAATCGAGACATAGCTGACTATTAGTTTTACTAAATTACAAATAAATCAGACTTTAAATTGCTCCCTTGTTTTCGCTAAATTATATTTCTAGCCGGATTTTTGTTTTTTGTAATTCCTGTATCTTTTGTGTAAGCATCCACTCCTGTCACATCCCGTTCAATTCACACGTATATCCTCTTTGACATTACGGATAATTGAATTGTCTATCGCTCTGGCAGGCGTGGCCGGTGGTCCAATCGTCTTACTGGAGACGTGTTGACTGATACTTTGAAATGACCAATGGTTGTGCTGGTTGTGCTTGTACACAGACAGACACGCTGATAGATAAACTCGTTCTTTTAATATGCTAAAGTACATTGTTCTGTATACATCCTCAACAAAAGACTCCTTCATTCTTATTTATCACATTACATTTTAGACGAACTAATTTTAACGCTTTATCTTGTTAAAACTTCTCTAGAAAGTGAGCTGAATAGCTTGAAGAGCTTTTTGATTTCATGCTTTTTGAAATCGGATCAGATTTCTCCGTTATTAACTATTGCGGACTTTTTGCATGGGAAAGCGTGACTAAAAGAGGGAGTGTTGACTTTGGGGCTAAATTCAGTTGAAAGGAACTATAATTAGGTCAAAATCAAACCATAACAAAACGAAAAAGATAAAGCAGTGATGCATAGCAATATCTACATTAAGTAAAATCTTGCCGTTAAGACACTTAACAGAGTCTTCTTATTTTATATGCCGTCTCCCTTCAGGAGGTGGGAAATCACGACTCTTCACAACTTCCATTCTTTTGTAAATCTGAGCAATGTTTGCCGCTCTTCCTGTTCATGTTTAGCCATCCATTTACACAAGATCATTAGGAATGTTATTTGCTGTTTCTCTCTGACTCCCTTGATTTCAATATGTCTTGCGAGCGTCAAATTCTATAAGTCCTCTTTTCTCATTATGTCACCCGGAAGCTATAATAAAAATAATAATAATAATAATATCTATTTAAAATGTATACGATCTTAGGGATTTGCTTGTTTTTTACAAAAATGATCAGAAATTCAAGGAAATAATAATAAGAAGAAGAAGAAGCAGAAGAAGAAGAAGAAGAAGAAGAAGCCCTGTTGTTTTTTAAGCTTTGGGTCTGATAAAGGAAAAGAACTCAAAAACAAATCAACAAAATCCCTGGTGCACCGTCTCTCCAGGAAATCTCAAAAATAGTTCTAACAAACACAGTTCATATTCCACGAAAAGCTTTGTCCATTTAAGTTTATCTTTTTTTTTTTCTTTTGTAATAGCTGCGTTTTGTTTAAGTGGACACAACAAAAAATCACATCCTTCGCTTGTCATTGCTCCTGATCCGGTATGGGATTATAAAACAAACGCAGGTCAAAAATATTTTTTTTAAATAATAAAACGCTGATACTACACTAGACACTTCTATCATCTGACCGATCTTAATTATTTGGAAGTGTTAATATTTATATGTTTTTTTCTTATAATGGGAAAGCGTGATTAAAGAGGGAGTGTTGACTTTTGGACTAAATTCAGTTGAAAAGAACTATAATTAGGTCAAAATCAAACCAAATATCCCGTTCAGTACTAGAGATTTGCTTGTTATTTGAGTATATACCTGAGGCAACTGATGCATCTGTGTTCATTAGCAGGGGTAGGGAATGGACATCATGGCCGGCTGTCGAGAGGATTGTATTGAAGGATGAGGTAACCAGGGTGACTTGGATGTCATATCTAGATACTTGGGGACACCGTCAATTGGAGATTTTCTGAGCGGATTGGGTTATTCGACTTGAAGTTATTTCAAGTTGATATCCATCTGCAAGGTTACGCGCTGCTTTCATCAAAACTTGTCAATCGTGCACATTTGGCTGTGATGCATATGACTCATATCAGACTAAGTATCATGATAGATATATTAGGTTTCGTATATTTATACCCATGTCACTTTGTTCGCGTATTGCTCTCTCAAGCAATAATAATAATAATACCAAAACAATAATAATAATAATGGTGATGCCAGTGATAATGATGAACAGGAAAAATAATATCATTGGTGGTACTAGTTATAGGCATATATAATCACTTATTCCCATTGTTCTTTCATGTTTTATTCTTCATTATATGTGGCATTTATTGGTTTCCAGTGACAATGGATCTGCACCCAAAAAACTTATGCTTCAGCTGCTGATGACATCAAAATCTGTAATGGCTGTACAGGCCCACATAAGAGAACAGAAGGTACCATATGAGCAACTAAGAAGTTTTAGGGAAAATGGTGTTTTGGCGTCGCGGTGAGGCGACGCTGGAGTGTCCTCTCCAGAGCGCAGGCCTGGACAGAGTTTTATGAGAGATTGGCAGTTGCCTATGCAGCAAGTCTCCCCCTCTTCACGCCACTAATGTTAGCTAAAGGAAAGGAAGAGTCCAATAGAGTTTGGTACCGGCGTCGTCGCATGAGTTGCCAGAACAAAGTTGACCATAACATCGAACGGTCTTAGAGACTCTGGCTCGGATTTACCCTCAGTGTTTACTCACGAAACCTTTCCCATTATTCGGTATGGCCACAAAGCAGCAGAGGTTTAAATTAAGAGTTTTCCTTGTCTCAGATGGACTACCCTCCCGGGCTGAGTTCTATCTACCCAAAATATATATACACGCATACACATATATTTTACACTGCATGTCGGAATAAAGAGTTCGTCATCAATGTACCACTTTGAGAATTATTATTATATATTTTAAATGATAATAATAGCAATCAGTCAATAAATAAGCAAATAATAAAATTATCATTAAAGATATGTTCTCAATAAGAAAAGTGACTTACTTGGCAGTGACTTTATTTCGTCTAAATGAATCAGATATCAATCTGCAAAAGAAACTAAATGACAATGAATTAAAATATATAATATTTAAATCTTACTTCAAATTAATACATTAGTAAAAATAGGTACTACGTAAATTAATTGGTCCGCTCGTAAAAATAGGGAAGACTTTTTTAACAATTTTTGTAGATTAGCATTCATTAAGCCTTTCTTTACCAACATTTCTCAAAATCGAAGAATATTGATTTTTTTTAAAAGTGGCGTCTTTTTCATAATATAAATACAGTGTCAAATCAATGAAATGACTTTTTAAAGAATTATTTGTAGTATGTTTTGATTTACTGATGTCAAGTTTGAAGCTGTGCTTACGTCATTGATAACTGCGTAGTATTACGAATTAGGAAAAAAGACAACACCAGCAGTTCCTCGTAGCTTTATTTATACATCAGTATTTCCTAAGAAAAAAATGTGTGTGTGTGTACATAATTGTTTTGTTATCAGTTATATTTAATTGGATTTTGCAAATTATATTTTATAACGTAAATTTACCGTTTCCCAGAATCAGCCTCACTCCTACAAATAAACTAAAACTTTTACAAAATGATCTCGACTTTTAAGAAGAAATTTAATCCCCATTTAAAATTTACTCAGATGACACTGAACGTAATAAAAAAAAATAATGTTTTCTTACCATTACGCTTCTCTTTAATCGAAAATAAAATAAATTTATTAATTTTATCAGAACTGTCTTATAGCTAAATGGACTTTTACCGTTACTTCATTAAACATTTGTTAATTATTCCGTTTCATTTTCTTCTGTAATATAAGTGTTTTAATGATAACCTTCAGTGAATAAGGTGATAATATTTTTCCGAATACTTAATTAAAAAAGTTTAAAATATCTCTCAATGGAGCTGCAAACAGTCTGAGGGACATAAACTATTCCATTACTGTAGACCTGTTTCAATCATTTCTCTTCCTGAAGTGCCACTAATCTAATTAACTCCGATTGGTTGACATTAATTCATGGAATAACATTTGCTGCGAATTTGTTTGTTAATGATATGATCAATTTTATTATTCCGACAATGATGTAATTCTGCACAAATAAAACTGTTGATGATTGTATGTTTTGGTATCGAGTTACCAGTTTCTGGACATATTTTACGTTTGCTTACATTGGCGATATCCAGTGTTGTATTATTAAGGATTGGGGGAAGAAATCCTTATTTGATGCCATCTATTCGTGCGTTGATTTTTGCATTTTTGTGTTCTTCAATAGTGAGTGTGTGAGATCTTTCATCTGATTTGTTGCATTTGTGAAATATCATAAAACACTATTATTATTTACCATTTTACAAAGAAACAAATTTCAAAATAAATCATTTTATTCAAAACTTTATTCAAAAAATTACAAAATTACCAAAATGCGTAAACCAATAACAATACAATATTTACGGTAAAAATTAAAATATTCTGTAATTATGCACAAGGAACTCTTTATCCAGCCAATGAATAGGGAAATACACACTCAAAATATTGAGTGTTTGTGGTTTCGACTAAAATCTAAAATTGAAAGGATGTTTGGTTTCATTATAGTTGGTTAACATGTTTTTAAAATCTTGTAAATATAAAATTATTCTTGCAAATAAGTAATCTGATAAATAGTGTTTACTTTAATATCTTTGCTGTCAATTCTTAAAAATAAAGAAAATGTTTGAGTCCACTTTCATATGTTTGAGTTTTATTAAAATTCCAATCGTCACTTACCAAAATTGTGTAATAATGGTGTTTAGGAAATAACCGTCCTTTTGACACACGGGGTTTTTTTTTTGGGGGGGGGTCGAGGACACGAAGGTTAAACATTGCCGAAATTGCTATGACAATTTTGATAGCTCTGATGCATTGGATGGCCGTACTTCGGCCGTAATCCGAAAAATTATCGAAAGTGATGTCTGAGGACTTTCTTTGTATAGCATGAGCAGATTTGAGAGTAAATAATTCCACTTCAGTACATTTTTGCTAAAAGAAAAATTATGAAATTTATGTTTTTAAATTTTAATTTAATTCGAATTCACTTATTCTACAACCTAATTAAAAAAAATTGAGAAAACATCTCACCATAAAATCTATATACTGTGTAAATTTCGTTACTTGATGCTCAGAAGTCATGTGTCGTATCCCTTCAAGACATAAGTATTCATGGCTCTTCACGACTTTCTATTCTTTGTAACCCTTGTCTTTTTACTATCCTTCCCGGTCTCTGTTCTACCACCGATTTATACAAGCTCGTTAGGTAGATGATCATGGCTCTCCACAACTTCCTATCCTTTGTAGCTTTTAGTTCATTGGGTAGGTTACTCGCTGTTTCCCTCTTTAACTATTGCCTCCAATATGTCCTATAAATTTCAAATTTTTTTCCGCATTACGTTTTCCAGAAAGTTCAACTGTTTCTTTCTGATTCAAAGTACATGCGTGCTTTTTGGTTCCATTTTCCTTAGAACTCATTCATTGTTCACATGGTATTCTCAGCATCCTATTCTATAGAAGCACATTTCTGTTGTCGCAAGTCTTCTCTTCATTTGTGAGGAAATTGTTCAATATTCACTACCGTAGGAGAAATGGCAAGAGTCATTTGAATCACTAAAAAGCAGCAGAAATTGTGTAATTAATTCATTCATTACAAAAGACTTTGAGTTTATTTTACGAAAAGAAGCGAAATCAACTTTTAACACTAAAATGAGCATCTAACAAATCCCCCTTCCGTATCTGTTTTCTTCTCATAAATATCTCTTATCTGAGAAAACATTATTGTAATTAGCAGTACTGAAATTAGGATAATTCCTTAATTTGAATATGTTTTCAGGATTGAAATTGTCAGTTCGAAATTTTAGTATATCAATATCTGCATAAAATCTGTCACGTTTTCATTTGAAGTATTCATCATCATCATCATCATTTCGTCCTGGGTAAGACGTTAAACTACACCCGCGCCCTGGGTAAGACGATAAACTACATCCAGCATCAAGGCCTCTGATCAGGAGGTTTTGAGGAGCGAGAAACCACCTCTTACTTGCTGGTGTTCCCAGTTCCACCCTGACCCAGGGTAGTAGCACCTGTGAGGGTCCCAGATATGGGCAAATAGTTACCTATTGCCAGCAATATTTTTTTTAAATTATTACCAGCAATACAATTTTGAAGGAAAAATATTACCAGAAACAGATTTTTGACAAAACAAAATATTACAAGCAATAAAAAATGTTGTCGGCATTAAATAACCCATTGAGATTGATATGCCGTAAAACAAAATGAACCAAACCAAACCATCATCATCATTATAAGGCCATACCATTGCACGACACTTTCTCTCCAGTCTTCAAGATTAACCAACGCACCTAAAAAGTCTTTAGATTGTCATCTTATGTCTTCACATATTTGGTGAGTTTATGTTTTGAACTGGCGACCAATGTTAGTGGATTCATATTTTGCGGGACACAACCGAACGTCACTGACAATGGTAATGGTAATGATAATATTAGTTGTTTCCCTACAAGGAAACATTTGGCATTCATTGACGGAGCAGCCAGTAATGTTTGCGATTGAAATTTATAAAATCTTACTCTTAAAATATTTTTTTTAGGAAAACAGGTTTCTTAAATCGAGTAGCAGTTATACCTCTTTCCAGTATTGTTGGGGGTTTCCTTCTAGACCTACTATTTTATGTAGTGCGGAATGTTAATATTTTGACTTTCTCTTCGAGTTACATGTACCATCCATTTTAGTTTTTGCTGTTGTTGACAGTCCTCAACTGAAGTGGCTAATGTTATTTGTTACAATTTAATTCCTCATCTCGAAATTTTCGACATAAAAGCTGTTGGTAGTCCTCAAATGATGTGGTTTCTGTTATTTGATAGAGTTCTTTGTTTGTGATTCTGTAGCACAAGTCCACAATGTTCAAAGCAGGAGAAAGCCTTTTTTTTCACTATTGATCAGTTCATTCTTACTTCACCTCAGAATCCTGATGGGTGCTTTTTTTATTTTCTTTGTGCTGTTTCCAGGATAGATTCAATGTCGTACGTAGCAACCTTGTATATGTATCATCCAACTTCTTTTCGAACATTAAGAAACCTGTCTTTTGCATTTATTTTGTTCTTAAAAATGTCTTCCATCTTAGAAGACATTATTGCAATTACCAGCGTCACAGATACTGCTTAGATATTCTGTTGTCTTCACTGTGAATGACATGGCCTACTCAGCGAAGCCTGTGGTGATGAATACACGCTTCGATGATGATTGCATTGGCATTTTTGAGAGCCACAGTGTAGAACCACATTGTCTGGATATTCAATGAACACCAAGAATCGATATTAGACAGCATTTTTTGCGCAAACAACACACATGCATGCATATACACTGACAGCAGAAAAAATACATATACCGGCATACATATTGCTAGTACGAATACATATACTGGCTAAGACATAGAGTAAGACCGATGTAACTCTAGCTTGGAGTTTTATTTTCTCCGATAAAGCAGACCACCAGACTATTGAAAACTTGTCTATTGCAACCCCAATGTTAGCCAAGTGATATTTGCACATCACGTTTACTGGAAAATATTTTACTTCTAAGATAGATTAACTCATCGACCATATTTAATTATTTTTCTAGTTTTCCATGTATGAGGTATTACAATTCATTTATTTTTCAACTCTAGATTTTTTTAAATTATTTCACCCCAAGCAGAGTGATAAAACCCGCATAGATGCAAGGAGTTACTTAGTGTGAACGAACCTGAGAAAACGTTGCTGAAAAGTAAGGACAAGAATTCAATGAGATAGAATATGATGATTGAAGCTGCATTTAAATTTATGCATATCGTAGTTGACAAATAAGCATAAAATAGATTCCACGGGTGAGAAGTTCGAAGAAATAAACTCTTAACATAGAACTTCTATGTTATATCTAGCCATTTACACGATTAAATTATGAGACTTAATTGTCAGTCTAGTACTGCGCTTAAATTCTTGAAGTCGAGGAACCAAAGAGAAAAGCTCATTAGAACAATTACTATGAAAATACTTATAGAAAAGGAACACGGAAGTTATGTTACGGCAGTGGAAAAGTGACTTGAGTCGGGATGCGATATCAGGACTAATAACATTGCAGTGCCATAAGTTTAAAGTTATAACAATTGACTAAAACAACTACATATTTCCTACCGGTGCTACCTAATTGTTGTTATCTAATTCTCAGCAAAAGCCAGGATCCCACTAACCTTCATAGCAACAACTTGGAAAATTGGCCTAACAATATCTCCATACGTCATTTTCCTTGCGATTGTCTGAGCCATACTATGCTAAAATTATTGTTATAGCAAGAAAATCATGCATTAGCCAATGAAATACTTGTCTACAAAAAGAAATCCTAAACCAACACCTAATTTTTTTTCTCGAACAGTTAAGCCGGCCCAATATATTCACCCGAGGACTCAGAATAAGCAGATATCAGTCTTCCGGAGTAATTTGTAACAGAAGTATAGCCAACCACTTCGGTGTCTCAGAAACAAAATAAAAAACGACTTTAATAAGCAAGAACAAAATAGGATTGTATTAGAGTTATTTAGGCATAAATATATTTCATTACTTTCTTCTTTTTCCTCTGTGAACTTAGGTTGCACCTTTTATTTAAGTTTTACATATCCACGCGGGAATCATTGTCTTTCCATCAGACTGCACATGAACTTGGCGCCTTATGCATTTATACAACGAGGTATAACAATCTGTCTATCTCTTTCTCTCTATATATATATATCCAGACAGTGAAATAAACCTTGCTTAATCAGTATCCGATATATATATATATATATATATATATATATATATATATATATATATATATATATATATAGATATATAGAAAGAGAAAGAGAGAATTACCCAAAAACGTTTCGCCTTATGTATTAAAAACGTAAATTCAATATTTTTTAAATTAATAAATTAATATTTTTTAAATTTATATATATATATATATATATATATATTCATCTCTAACTCTATATATATATATATATATATATATATATATATATTTAACGTTCTTTTTATAGATAATTATTTAATACTGTTTATTATAAAAACAGAGCATTTACTTAAATACTTGTATCTATAAAAAGAACGTTAAACATAAAAATGTCTTTAATAAATAAATTGTCGGACTTTTGTCCATTTCTTAATATATATATATATATATATATATATATATATATATCTTCGTCTGAAGATCTCACTATAGTGCGTAACTGAGAATAAACATGCTGTGTTGATTCCTATCATCACACTCTGTATACATACATACATATTTGTATATAGATATGCATAAACATACGCAAATGGCAAATGTCAAACATGGCGCCTTTTCTTTGAAACACACACACACTTCATATATATATATATATATATATATATATATATATATATATGAGAAAACGATATGTCATTTTTTTTTATACCAAAAAAATTTAGACAAATTTAGTCTGATGAAGTCCTAACGGACAAAATGTGTCAGACGAAAACTTCTTACACCTTTTTATTTATATATATATATATATATATATATATATATATATGTGTGTGTGTGTGTGTGTGTGTGTGTGTGTGTGTGTGTGTGTGTGTGCGTGCGCCCGAATGTCACTTCATCATGTTTGTTAGCAATTTTATGACTGATTAAGCAAGGTTTATTTCGTTGTCTGAATTGTTAAGCCAATAAAACCTTAGCCTGTGCTAGTAAGATCAAACTTTCGTTAGTTATATGTAAATAGTGGTGGGGTGGGTGATCTACTTAGAAAAATGATTCTTGTCTATATTTATATAAAACAGTCGGACACTAGAATTTTTAAAATACCAACGTATGTATGTATGTATGTAGTTTGCTCCAATCATTTCATACATCCAATTTCACAAATATGTACAAATATGTTAGTTTTTTCATATGTCGTTTTCTATTCGTCTTTTTTCTTCAAATGTCTTACATTTTACGCTCTTTGCTTTTCCAGTATTTGATATGTAAGCAAAAATAAACTATTTACATTTACGAACAAAAGACTGCATGAATAATGCAAACCCCTTGATTGAACATAAACATAAAATAATGCGCAAAAGAAGACGGGAACAGATAAGAAGAGTTTTTAAATTATATAATTTTGTCACACAATATACTTGGCAGGATTTTTTAAGCCGCAATTTTTCTTTATTTTCTTCTTTCTTTTTATTTTCTCTTCATACGCCTGAATTAAAGCCAAGTATGTATGTTTATCGTCAGTTATATTTTCGATCGAGTCGTTTTTCTCTTCACTAGTGTTTTATCATTATTTATTTACTAGATTCATTCATTTTTTTTGTCACCGTTGATCGGACCACGAAAGCTGAAATGAAATAAATCAGTCGCCTTGATTCGAAATACCGAATAATAATTTCTTAATAATCGTACTATGTTTTGCGAAACGAACTGCTTCAATGAAAACTATTCGATCAGTCTGTGTGTTTTTCCACACAAACATACATATACACGCATATATGTAAAACATATGAATGCATACCCAACCAAAGACGCATATATACATGATAGCTGTCGATTCGTTAAAAGAGTATGACCATTGCTGACAAGTTCGATTCATCGTTCTCGTCAGAATGACAATGGCTCTTGAAGCAAGCAAGAGATTTGCAATGCTTGTTGCAGACGCAGAAAACTAAATTGTTTCGTAAAGGGACTGGCGGGTTTTGTAAACTCTGTTCTGGTTGCTCGTCGGTTTTCATGTAGCATGTCAGACCGAAACGGTTCCGGCAGGTCTTTTGGCACACACTCCACAAGTTCTTCTTAGAGTAGTGTTGATCATAATTTGTCAAACGTTTACCAATATGACTCTTCATATGCCTTAACGAGGCTTGCATCGGAGAGACATACTATGTCAAATTCATTCCATGTATTGATGAATTGATGGATCAATTATTTTCTCCTTCCGTAGCTGCACGCTAGACATTTGCCCAACTCATCTGAATGTTCGTGGAAGAGCTTAATGCTTTCATGAATTGTACGCCTGTACTTATTTCCATCACAAGAAACGCTTTCCCATTCAGAATCTTCTATATTGTAGACTGCGAGGGGCTCTTTTAAACAGTCCTTGAAGTGGTTCTTTGGTTAAGACTATGATCGACTCGCAGTAGAGCTTTTGCTTAGATATTCTGCTGTCTTCAAGGCGAATGACATGGCCTACACAGCGTAGCCCTTGGCGATGAATATACGCTTAGATGAATTGGCCTTTTTAAGAACCAGTTTTAAACAAATACCTGGTGTGTGGGATATCCACTGGATACCAAGAATCGGTCTTAAAACAGCGTTGTATGCACAATCACACATACATATATCCTCCTCTGTATATCCTCCTTGGGCGTTAACATAGACCTGTACTGTTAAATGCATACTTTGGTATACATGGCGAATACCATCCCGCGACACATTATTCCACACATCTTGTATCTGTTGGTACAATACAGTAAGAGTTGAATGTCGGCTCATTGAATGAATTGAACGTCCTCCCACCATGCATGTTCAATGGAGAAAATGTGTCGGCTATGGAAGTTCTCGATTCTGCAGAGAATAGCGAGTAGCATGGGTATAATGTTGGATGGCATTATTCTGCTGAAACAGTATATCGCCTTCTTGTTGCAGGAATAATAGCAGGAGAGATTGAAAAATGTTCTGCATACACATGACGTTGTTCCCTCTACAAATACGAACATGTTATAACTTATAGTCAGACTTATCAAGATGAACGACTAATTCAGTAAGTTTATTGTTTGTGTTCATATAAACTTTTAAAATAATAAAACAAAAGGGATTTTTGTATTCATATAATCTTTTAGATAAGATAACTTCGGCTTAATGCAGTTTGTGTTAAAAAGGAACGTAATTTATTAAAGCGAAAGTTTATTGAAGGTGGACTAATTTCAGAATTCTTTTCGGTAAATTTTCGTCCAGGATCATATGACATGCGTACTTTCCTCAGAAAACTAATGCTGTTACAATGCAGAATATTTAAAAATGACAGCGATAAAAAAAAAAAGTGTATTAAAACTGAATGAGGTCATCTGGGTCATCTAGGCGTCATCGGATGGCAAAAGTTTGAAAAATTTAAATTTAAAGTTAAGTATGTCTGTATCTTTAATGTTTTTGATGTAAAACTGTAACCGCCATTTAGTGCACTTTTTCGCCTCCGCCTATATATTTAAGAGTGACTCCATCAATAAAACCATTAGTAATCTGATAAAGTTTCTTCTGGGGATGAAACTTACTCCATTACTTAGGAGTTTGTGGGTTTATTTTTTATCATTCGATTACATACACGGACACACACGCGCACACACACACACACACACACACATATATATATATATATATATATATATATATATATATATATATATATATATATATATATATATATACGTTCGATATATACATATATAGACATGGCGTGACGATTGCGTTTAACCATGAAACAGACTATCGTCACTGGTTGTTGACCATAATGTCCAATTTTATATTTACATATTCTATCCCTGATATTGTACATTTTAACTCATAAATATAGTATAACTTAACTATATATATATATATATATATATATATATATATATATATATATATTGTATGTGTGTTCTCTTTTACATTATTTTCTTCTTTTGTATCAGTTTCTTTTATTCACTTTCATCGTCATAACAAAGATAAGAAAGTTAACAATTTTATTTTAAATCGTGTAATATATCATAATTTCTTTTGCAATATCATGATCTCTTTTTTTCTTTCTTAGTTAATACATATGAACATATTAAGATAGATAGATAGACAGACAGACAGTCGTTTTTCTCATAATTTTATTTCCTTGGATAAATATCCATGCGTAAACTGATGCGGTTCAAATGTTAATTCTCCGGTTCATGAACAAAGACTATTTCTAAAATTCTATAAGGCTTTTAAAATTCCTATACAAACACAATAATAGTATTATGTAAAAGCCATTTTCACTTTTTCCTTATTTGGTTGGCTAGCTGGCTGGCTGACTGGCTGATTTTCTGTCGCAGTAAATAAAAGCGGGTACCTCCGCGGCGGTAATGGTTAGAGAACTTGTCTGGTTGGCCGTTACTAATGTGTAGTGAGATCGATCCGTACTTGTAGCCTTCTGGCAAAATAAGGTAAACTTACGAAATAATAGAGAGAAATGGAAAAAGTTAAGATACGGACACAAAATGAAGGCTATTGTGATTGGGAGTTTGCTGAAGTTAGCAACTGTTTCCGAAAATGTCACTATTACGACTTTTATGCGTTTTTTCCTTTTCTTTTGTAATATATATATATATATTTATAATTTATTTATGCACAAATAATCCTACCATTTTTGACAGGTACGTTTCTAGTCTCTAATATATTATTTCATATATTATTTCAGATTTCAAATTAACTAAAATACTACCAATGTGAGACTAAAGTGTGAAAAGTCGCTAAACTTGTAGACCTAGTTTGCGAAGAACGAGGTTAGTGCTGGAAGGTGTTTTCAGCAAACCAATAAAATATATAGTAAGTGAAAACTGGTTTCAGTCTAAGTAGAGGCTGTTTGCATAATTTCGCAATAATTTAATATTTATCTATAGTTTTGAGATTAAGCGTTTTCAAGCTTTATTCAGAGCAGTCTCTTCATCGCTCCTTTTAACACGTCCTGGTTAATCTATTCTCTAGGTACATGCAACCAGAGCCGGTACAAGGGTTTCGAGATCCCCCCCGAATCTGTGGCACGCCCCCAATCCTTTATTCCTTCCGTGTTTCAAATGTTAGAAGAAAGCTTTCTTCCCAAGAACTATGTGAAATAGACAACTCGTAGCTGTTTCCCTGAACACTTCAATCTTCATGTCAATTGCTATTTTTCCTCCTCATCCTCACAATACCATCTTCTCTTTCTATTCATACCACACTCCTAATTCATTATTAACGTTTTGATTCTAACTCTCTACTTTGAGTGGCTCTCGAGCCTTTTATTGAATGGAATTTTAGTATTAAAAATGTAGCACTAAGACGGACACACCTGTGTGGACACTCAAAATAGAGTATATAAAAGAGAGAAACAAAATAAAGTACTTTTTATTTATTCGAACCAATCACATCATATTTGTAAAATATTGATTTCAGGTGTATAGGAAGGACACTAATTACGACTAAAAGAAAAAAAAAGATGTGTCATTGCTAGAAAAGAATTTCATTGTGAAAGAAATCATGTGTTTTATACCGAAGGCTGTATGCAAAGACCAGTGCGTACTAGACAGTCCCCCACCCGGGGGGGGGGGCAAACGTGATAGGGAGCACCAGGTAGTGCTTTGTGACTCTTGCTATCTTATCAACATTTTCTTTTTTCTGCCTACATTTATGTACTTTTCAAATTAAACTAGGTACCTCCAATAATTTGCTAAAAAACAGTATAGCATGATGATAAAAGGCCCAAACTTAATAAAAAACAAAGTTTTAACGTAAAAATGTTTATGTTATTATTAAGAGGAAAGAACAAAGTATGTTCTAATTATTAAAAAAAAATTCCTCCTTTCTAACACGTTTTAAATTTGTGTCAAAAATCTCGTTCTTTTGTCAACTTTGTAACACTTGTGGTAATGGACATTTTTAGTGTAGCAATTTCCGGTGAAAAACATTAATTTTGAAATTCTTGTAAAAATCAAATAATTGTCTGATTTTAATGAAACTTTCAGAACTTATTAAAACATGAATGAATTTATTTTTGAAGTTTTTATTTTTAGAAAATCTTGGTAAAAATATATATTTTGTTTACATCTGTTACCGCTCTCCCCCATAACTTAATTTCATGATTTTTTTTAGAATTACTAATAGTACGTAAATTGTAAGGACTTCTTGGGGAATGTAAATCATCATTTTGTTTCGCAACTATTCCCAACTTTTTAAAAATCTGCTATAAATCGTAAAATAAAAACTGCAATAAAACTACCTAATTATCTAATTAGATAGGCTTTTAATTGCTTTTATAAATAATATACATTAAGGACATTATTGTCTGAAGAAAAAAATTTCGATGAATAATGAATTTTTACAAGAATTGTTTGCATTTTTCTTTAACTTTTACAAGAATTGTTTTCATTTTTCTTTAAGTTTATAAAATGTTTTAAAATTCTTCCAAGCAGAGTATAAGGTAGGTTATTAAGTTATTAATTGAAGACTATATTTACTAAACGAAAATTAAAAGCTTAATACAAATCAAACTACCAAAAATTTTACTATAATTAAAGATATTTTTGGGGGCGTCAAAATGTTATATTTTTTTTAGTATGGTGTATCGTAGGGTTAAGCGTTTTCAAGCTTTACATTATGATTAAAAGGTGACGTGTTTCAAGGCTTGTCCTCCTTAGAGAAAACTCTTTGACATAAAGGTTTTCCGCTGCGGGCAATTCTTTCATTTCAATTCCGTGTTTCATCGTCCCTACGTTTCAACAGGTTGCTTGAAGTGATGATTTCTAAAGTTTTTTTTCCCTATTTCACTAAATATTTTAAATTTTGCTATGTATTCATCTTACTTTATATAGTGTGTATGCTTTTCATAGTGTGTAATGTTTTATTTATTATTTTTTTTACTTAAGTATAATCATTTAATAATTATTTAATTTAAATAATTTAAGTTTAGTTTTTTAAATTTCTTTTCTTTTTTTGCGAGTTAAATAAAATAACTTTAGCAATTCATAACCATCAGAGTATAGCAATTAATAATAAAGAATATAAATTAATACTAAATACCATAAAATTTCAAATTATAGATATACCTCTATAATTATATTTTATATTATCTCAGTTAAAAAGAGAGTGAGTTCATAATTTAATTTTTAATTTATAACTGAAACAATATAATTAAAATTATTATATTATCTCAATTATCAATTTAAGAATTTAATAATTGAGAGTGAGATAGTTATTAAATTATCTCACACTCAGTTATTAAATTAAAAATGAAATTGAGATAATAAAATTATCTCATCATCAATTCAAACAATTAATAACTGGGTGAGACAATTTAATTATTAATATACTAATAATTTTATTAATTATTATCTCAGTTATTAAATTAATTATGTAATAACTTAATGTAATATTAATTATTAATAAAATTATTTATCATTATCTTCAAATAATGAAATACCACTATAAAGGTAACTAAAAAATGTAAGAAATTTTTGTAGTATTTTAAATTATTATAAGAAAAAAACCGTTCTTACTTAGAATTCTTAAATTTATTTTATTTCTGTTGCACCATACTAAATCTGTCAACACATTCGGCCATCAAATTATCGATGGAGAGGTGAGAATAACAAGACCCTAAAGTCAAGAAATGTTTGTCTAGAAAACTTTATGCTATAAGTAAGTGATATTTGTTTCAGAACAGGTTAAATTAACTTTAAATTTGCTAATTTTACGAAAGTAACGTTTCAGAAATGTATATTTTATTTTAGCGGGATTTTTAAAACCGAAAATTAACTTTTGTTTACATTTCTCTAAAAAAAGTTAAAAAATGACCGTTTCGATTGTTTTTTCGGAAGAATCGATTAAAATCATTCAAATTTTTATTTTTAGTATTTTTTCTGGAATTAGAAAATTTAATCCTTTAGCTTTAAATTGAAACTGGAGGAAAGCTTCAAAAAGGAAAAATACATTTAAACCTTAGGTATACGAATTTTTGGAGGTACGTAAATTAAACTAAGAACAACTGGCTATTCATTAAAGGATGAAAAATTTTAGCGGATTTTGACGTTATTCTGAAGTCTTGTTCACCTATATTGTATATGATCCATATAATTAGGTTAGAATAACATTTGTATTTTATATGAATACTACCATAAGAAAATTGAGATGTAGTAGAGTGGGGGCCTCGTATTCCTTGGCAGTAGGAATTAGAAAATATATTGTTATTACTATTTTGGGGAGGTTTTCTTTAGTTGTATCAAAGGAATATATAATAGAAGAACAGGGGAAAAAAAGAAAGAAAACAATTTCTTGATTTTGTTGGTTTCACAAATACTATTTAAAAGTATTTTCTCTATTGTACTGGATTTAATATTTACTATCCATTTCTTGAATTCAGTTTACCCTTTACGCAATAATTATTGTATTTGATGTAAACATTTTAAGATGACTAATCTATAAGGGCGGATTCTCTGTCACTTCCGCACTGTCTGCGTGTAACTTTGCCTGCGCGTATGTAATGTATGTGCTTTTGTCTGCGTTGTGCATGACTTACATGTGTTTGTGCCACTTAATATATATACAGGTACATGCACATACACACACACACACACATAATTTGAATATGATTGAAATGAAACATTGGATTGCTACATTTCCCTCCCACTCAGTCTGGACAACTCTTATCCAAGGTTGAACAATAAAATCATAAATTTACAGACAAAAAAGTTAATTTTTTTAAACCTAAAAAAAAAACAGATAATTATTAAATTTTATTGAACTTTCAGAATTTATTCGGTAATAAATATAATTATAAGTTATTTTTAATTTTATAGAAATATTTTTATGTTTGTCATTGAATTAAAATATAGATGCGCACACGCAAACATACATACTCACAATTTGTATCAAATTGTAATTGTGTCGCGATAATTAATTTCCCTTTATGTCTGGCAACAATCCTTGGGTAACAGGAAAAGAGAATGTCCTTTACAATCATTTTTATGACTCTTTCTGTAATTAAACTGAATATATTTTCTAAAAAAAAATGAAGTATTTTAAAAGGAAAAACAATTTAGATTTGAAATTGGATGGTTTTACCGTCAGATAGTCAACTGGTTCTGAAATATATATATATATATATATATATATATATATATATATATATATTATTCACCCTGTAGAATACCCAAGATCCAATCGAGCTAGAGGGTTACAAGGCAAAAGGCACCACCCTAAATAAAGTGATAATGCCAACAAGATGTAAAGGGTCATCAGGAGTGAGAGAGAAGGAAAAGACTTTTTAGAAGGAACCGGAAATCCATCCTAAACAGGAAACAATATAAACCTTTATTGCCGTTCAAAAGACCGAACAATATGCAAACCTATCTATTCCTATTAACTCAAATTTCTCTTTAACGCTCTGTTTCACCATCAATTATTTTGACATCGGTTTGCAAGGTATTGTACTGCACAATAGGATATAAAATTTGTGATAGATGATAATCTTAACTCTCATAAAACTTCACAGGGAAACAGCAGCATGACTACTGCTACTACAAGATTTTAAACGGACGAATAAAAGGTAACATTCAACTGAAAAGCTAACGAATTATTAAAATAATAGTCAGTTTCTTCACAGAGAAAAATTATTAAATGTTCCAAGTTTGAAAATGGAATACAAATTGCTGAATCGGACAGAGGACAGCATTGGGTGAGGAGACACTGACTCGGTAAGCCGAGAACAGAAAACGTTTTGATACATGTGATGTGACTAGTGAGCAAACAACGACAATATCAGAAATATACGGTACATGCCATCTAAATTATTTAGAACTTATTCCAGCTGTAATTTAATGGTTTTAAATGGAATAACAAGTGTATAAAACTAATCATGTTTAAATATTTTAGATAAACCTCTAAAACTTAAAAAAAAAATACTCTAAAACGTAACATATGAATGGACGTCATGAATATTAAAAAATTTTAAATAACAGCATAGTAAATGTAGTCGCCTTGGTATGCCATTCACTCAAATATTTACCAGTATATACACAAGGTGTTTACTTTCATATATATATATATATATATATATATATATATATGATTATTTCATATATATATGTGTGTGTGTGTGTCTGTGTGTATTTCTAAAGAAAAGGTTGGATTTTTATTTATTAATCCGATAAATTTTACTTAAAAGTTATTTTTAGTGAATAATACTTGTATTTGAGATGTTCCGTTTATTTATTAAACAGTATATTTATTTATTTTCGTCTACCGGCCTAAATATTCGAGACATCTCATTAGAGAAAAATGTTTAGGCGAAAATAAATATACTGTTTAATAAATAAATGGAGCGTCTACTCAAATACGAGTATCTACTAAAAAAAACGTTTAAGTAATAATAAATATATATATATATATATATGTGTATCTGTGTCTGGGGGGGGGTTATATTAGAAAGGAAGGTGACTGCTCTATTTTCAGACTTAGTATAGATAATCTTGTATTAAGAGCAAATTCTCTCTTTTTATCTCTTCTTTGCGGCCCTTTTTGTTACTCACCACTCAGTCGTTTTATGGCTGACCTTTCAATGACAACAGTTTAGAATTACAAAATGAGAAGATAATAACTAAGCTATAAAGCAACAGCTTCATTTCATTTCCCGCTATTCAAATTTGGTATAGCCTCATTTTATAATCCTTTCATGCCGAAATGTCTTTCATGGTATCGTTACATTTGGGAAACCATTTCATATCCGTTTTTTTCGTTTACAGAAGCAATATATATATATGGAATATATATATATATATATATATATATGCCCAACCACCTACACACGCAAATACGCAACCCGGTCCGAAAGTAATGTCTCCTATTTATTTCCAAACACAACAGGGAACAACAATAACGGAGTTGGATAAAGCAAGTTTTCTAACTTTTTCACTATACTCAACATTGGTTATGCATTTTCGAGGCACACATCCTTTTGTAGATTGACGGCTGTGCAGAGCCGCCCGGAAGGTGACTTGTCATATAAATCGATCTCTGTGGGCATTCAACAAACATAAATGTGCATGAGCAGGTGTTTGCCAGCCGTCCTAGAAAACATACTCGAATACAAATGACAAAATATATATATATATATATATATATATATATATATATATATATATAACACTACAGTTCAAAAGTTTGAGGTCACCTCTGGTAATTTTTTAAATTGGCTCTAAAAGTAGTTGTTTTGCACTTGAGAAAATTATTATACATGGTTAAAAATGGTGAGAGATGATTTTCACTACAAATTTAATTTTGACTAAAAGCCAAAAAAGCATTTTATGATTAAGTTTTGCTCTCGTCAAAATATCCTCATTTAGCCTTGATTACTGCGGCACAATTTTTTGGCATTCATTACAAACGTTTCTCAAAGTATAAGTTTGATAATTAATTCCATTATTTTTTCGATTACATTTTCATGCTTTTTTTGTTTGTTTTTTTTTGGGGGGGGGTCACTCTACTGTCAAGTTCTCCCCATACTAATTCTGGGCTGGCTTCAACCTTTTGAACTATAGAACAAATACACTGAGTCAATTGCTTCGTCCAACGCAAGGAAAGTTGGCTCCCTGTGCCGCGCCAGGAAATTTTTCTCCCCGGAATCGATCCTTCAGATCTACAAATCAACAATTCGCCCTTGCATGGAGTATTGCTGCCATATATGGTCTGAAGCCCCTTCTGTTTGTTCCGGGGTCCTTGATAAGATCAAGAGGCTGATATGCAATATAATTGGCCCAGTTCTGGCATCTCGTCTACAGTCGCTCTCTCACAGACGCGCCGTCGCCTCTCTCTGTCTTTTTTACAAATACTTTCATGGTAATTGCTCCAATGAGCTGCTTTCACTGGTTCCCAGACTTCATGAATTCAAGCGCCCTACGAGGCTGGCATCCCGCTCTCACCCTTTCACTGTCGAAACTATTAAATGTAGCCGTCTCTTCCACTCCAATATCTTCATATCTCGCACCTCTCGTCTGTGGAACTCCCTTCCCTATTCCAGTTTCCCTGGGAGCTATAATCTCCAACTATTCAAATGTAATGTCAATCGACATTTCCAGTTGCCTTGATCTATCCACTATCCTTCTCCTCATCCTTTCCTCTATCACTCCTATCTGATCTTGCTACAAATCTTCTGTAACCCCTTGCGTCCTAGTGGCTTCCCGCCTTGCTTGGGGTGAATAACTTAAAAATATATATATATATATATATATATATATATATATATATATATATATATATATATATATATATATATATACACACACTTCATCCTACTATAAATCTTATTTTGTGGATACCTATGCTTGCGTGGGCATCTTGTAATTGCTTATTATTATTATTATTATTATTATTATTATTTTACAGCCTGAATTACGCCTAACGGCTTTATAAGTCTCTCGAATGCGTAGGCCAGCAGACGTTATTGATATTGTTTTAAAGAATATAGGTCGTCTATTCACACATGGGTACAGAAAAAATAACATCCATTTATAGTTGTAGGAAATATCGGATAAATACTCATTGTTTCCTTAGAAATTATATATATATATATATATATATATATATATATATATATATATATATAAATAAAGATATATAAGATGATTTTATACATTTTTTATATGTATAAGCATAAAAATGTCTTAAAATAATTGTCTGACTTTGTCCATTTCCATTATATATATATATATATATATATATATATATATATATATATATATATATATATATATAACGTTATTTGAGTAGACGCTCCGTTTATTTTAAAGAGTATTTTTATTTCGTCTACCGACCTGCACATTCCGGTTTGCACGAGAAATCACCATTTTCTCGGACGTACTTTAACCACTTGCCAAGAAAGAGCTTCACAATCAAGCGCAAGATTCATTATATATATATATATATATATATATATATATATATATATATATATATATATATATATATATATATATATATGAGTTTGGGTCAAAGAACCAAAATATAACAATCAGGGAAATAAAATAGTTTTTAGAAATACTTTACTTTCTCACTTTGGAATTATCCAAGTATTAAAATTTGTTCAATTTTCTTGTAATTATAAATAGGTGATCAATCACCAAAGACTTAATCTGTTCAGCTACGAGATCTGTATGGCTTTCGGGGATAATTAATCCAAAAATAATTATTGTATAACATGAGTTTTATTGGCTTTTAAATATTTTACTTATCCAGTTCCTCAAGGCTATGTTAAGTTTCATAAATTCCATGTGTTAAGGTTTTCCAGTCAGCGAAACAATAAAATGAAACTTTTGAATTTTGTATTAAACCAGGGAAGTTATTTTTTTAACTTATTTCCAAAATCTGGATAAAATAAACTTAGATGCAAAAATGCAAAGAAGGAAAACAAAGTGATATTTCTCATTGCTTAATATTCTAATTAAATTTGATGTATACCATAAAAAAGAATTGTATAAGAAAAATATTTATAATAATTGATGTTTATTATAACTTGTCGACAAAGCAGGAATATCAAAAAATCGTTGAACCAGCATCAAATCTCCGCGTGACACCGTGTGTATTTGGGTGAGAAAAATGTGAAAGAACACAAAAGAGGTCAGTGGGTCGGAGACCCTGAAATGGTGGAACTGACAGAATAAGGACAACCTTGCGAAACAAGAACAGTTGTCATGCGTGATTAACAGGAAACGCCGACACAACTTATACACTCGTACCATGTTTTCTCTCACACACAGGCAATCATAAATAAACACACACACACATACATACATACATACATATATATATATATATATATATATATATATATATATATATATATATATATATATATAAAGAGAGAGAGAGAAGAGAGAGAGAGAGAGAACTTCAAGTTTTCAAACAAACATAATGAAATATCAGTATGGATCAATATATCCGTGACCTGACATACAATTCTGAAGTGAATTTTAATTTGCAATTTTTACTTCGATTTACGTAATAAATATCCATCACTGAATGAAGTGCAATGACAAAAAAGTGGCCTGAAGACTGCGTTCAAGCAGGAAACAGACTGCCGCCGCTTGGTGTTGACCTCAGTGTCCACTTTCATATTTAAATACGGTCCATCTCTAATATTGAGCACTCTTATTCATAAATAGGATACCTTAAAACTATATATATATATATATATATATATATATATATATATATATATATATATACAATACCAAACTGTAATTGGTAGGGATTATTCCAAAGAAGACTCAATGTATGATAAAGAGCAAATTATAATAATAATTAGGAAAAAAACTAAAAAATCCATAGTCTGTAATAAATTTATTTTGATGAATATAAAAATATACATCTCTCATCAGACCGACTATATTTTATGAAATGGGATCAAGATATCCTAGACAGATAGGTTTACAAAGATTTAAAAAAAAAATAAAATATAAAAAAAAAATAGCAAAAATAAATTGACCGATAAAAATTTTCATTGAGGGTTTACGTTATGAAGAGAGAGAACAAGAGTTAATAAAACGGTTTATGGAAATTAAAGAGATAGGATGGTTAAAATTAAAGCAACAATGTGTCAGATAATATTCACAGAGGAAGGGGTTAAGATGGTTTTTATTTAAATAGCATCTTCATCATATAATCATTTACACCATAATACTAATGAGAATAATAGATATATACACTAGCTTATTATAAATATAAAAAATTATAAATAAAATATTAAAACATAGCCACATATACATATATATAAAAATATATATATAAAATAAAGAACATACATCTACAGATACACACGCACATATGCATACACACACATACATATATCTACACATATACACATACACACACACACTTATATAAACAAAAATGCATATATACACATATCGATATGCACAACAAAAAATATAACTAAAAAATTATAAATGATCCTGATAATAAAAATAGGAAGAAATTTTAATAAAATGAAACATATGCAAAATACATAAATATATATATATGTAAATTAATAACAAATAAATTATAAATAATAAATAAAAGATAATAAATATATATATATATATATATATATATATATATATATATATATATATATATATATATATATATATATATATATATATATATATATATATATATATATATATATATATATATATATATATATATATATATATATATATATATGCTTTTATACATAGAATTAAAAACCAATGCACAAGTGCGTTATCCGCAAAGTAATTGTTTTTTTAGGGTAAAATGCTCCTGTGGCGCATGTATATATGGGTCTGTAGATGTGGACAACTCGACGTGGTGTGATGGTTAGTAAGCTTGTCAGGCTAGAACAATTACGACTAAGTCGCGAGTTCGATCCCCACCGGGTGCTCCCTACTACATCTAAGATACTCTTGGAAAATTATTATCATGGTCTGTAGATGTATTTGATTATTTAAGTGATTATCGTGCTGGTACTTGCTTTACATATATATTTACCAGTATGTTTTAATATTATTATTATTTGTATTTATTATTTATTTATTATTATGGTTTTATATGTATTTTCATACATTTTTATGCTTCATTTATTAAAATTTATTATTATTATTTTTATTGTCATGATCATTTTTTATATCTTTAGTTATATTTTTGTTGTACATATGGATATGTATGTGCATATAAGTATTTATGTTTTGTTATATATGTGTGTGCGTGTATGTGTAAATATATGTGTGTGTGTATATATATATATATATATATACGTACGTGTGCGTATGTGTAGATGTATGTCCTTGATATATATATAGATAGATAGATAGATAGATAGATAGATAGATAGATATATCTTTTAATATTTTATTATTTTTTATATTTATAATAATATTTTTTCTTATAAGTATAATATATTTATTATTATCATTAGTATTATGATGTAAATGCTTATATTATGAAGATGCTGTTTGAGATTAATATACTTATATTCATCGATATAAATTTATTACTGATTTTAAGATTTTTTTTTATATATATATATATATATATATATATATATATATATATATATAATTCACATCAAGCTTTTTCACCTTTGTGTTTCACGCTTGTTCCTTGCTTCCACTATACCATTGTATGCAACCATCAACACTACCAAACTCGGAGACTGAACTGTCAGGAACCCAGCATATATTAACCAACGCTTTAATCAACAAGGCCATATGTCCCTTTGTGACATCTTCTAATGATAATTAAAACTATCATTCTCTCTCTCTACACCCCTCCCCCGCTTGAAACAATCGGACCTCTAGCCACACTGAGGAGCTGTGATACAGCGAATCACTCTGCCTGTGGATGACTACATATATATATATATATATATATAGAGAGAGAGAGAGAGAGAGAGAGAGAGAGACAGTGAGAGAGGGAGGGAGGGAGCTTTTATCATTTGACTATATATATATGTAAATTTCAGATATAACTAAGAATATATCTATAAAATGACAATATGAATAAAGACAAAAAGAACACTTAACATCCGACGCGCTTCGTCCTCTACATCTACAAATTGGTATGGTCAGGATTGAAATTTGACTGGAAATGTTTTTTGAGACTGGGACATTTCTTATGCAAATACATACATTTTTAGCGGTGTCATCATTCTATGAAGGTTTGCAAAGTAATAAAGTCTGCAACACAAAAATAACATCAGATATTATCACACGCACTATGAGCATTATTGATCTGAAAATTGTTAAATATTTTAGATGGAATGTTTCACAGAGTTAAATCATTTTCAATTAAATAAGTTAACATTCTTTTTAAAAAGTGCACCTATAGAAAATCCCTTTCAGTAAAATCAGTAATAGCTTCGTTGAAAACACCACTTTAAATTGTTTTAAATTTTTCGATGAGAAATGAATGAATCAACTTAATTTTAATAAATTCTACTTTTCTTTTCATATTTCCTATCTTTAGATAAGAAAATATAAACCATAAAAACACGGAATCCATGGAAAATGACCAAAAGTTTTTGTTTTTTTAATTCGTTTTACATGTACTTGAAGAATGTAGATTTACGAGGAAATTAAAATAAATTCTACCTATCATAAACATTGTCACCATTCTTAACCAATTTCAAACGATTACTCCCACAAATCCTTTATTCTTTTATTTACTGTAAAGTTCTCCGCTAGATCCATTAGCAAAGATTATCATTTCAATGACCAAACATCAGAATACTAACTTATGGAAATGGGTCTGGGCGGGAACTTTTCAGCGGAGCATCGTATAAAATTTTACAAAAAACCACCGGTCATGTAAGACGATAAAAGAAACGGTTACTAAGTGCGATGGGGTCATGGGGTAAAACTGACCTCCTCGTGTTATTGAGAGGTCGCTGAAGGTGAGCAAAGGTGACTCTAGCATCCAGTGCCGACGATCGGCTTCCGGTTGGAAGAGGAATTAGAGACGATTCCAAATGCTAAACGTGCTTGCCGACCCCAGGAAGGAAATGGCAAAAGACCTGTGCAAAGAAAGTGATTCCATTTGCCCCAAACGAAAAAGCAATTAGTGATGATCTCCATATGCAAAGGAAGTTCAAACTGAAAAGGTTCAACAAAACAGGTTGTCGCAGTAAATCGAACTTCTGTTCAATTAATTACCGACTAATAAGTGTAATGAAAAAACAAATAGGATAAATTAAATCTTTTGAAATCCTCGGGGATTTCAAGATGAGATAATCGGCGAAGATTCCTTTATTTATAGCGATTATCACAATTATCAAAAATAGGCTTCAGTATTCAACTCGGAATCTATGCTGATGACAACTATTTACTTAATAGTAAATCTGATCATTTCGATAAGATCAAATTGTCAGCTGATCTCAAAAGTGACCTGAAATTTTTTGTTAACTGCAGTAAGGAATGGCCTGTTAATTTTCACGCCTCCAAAACAAAACTGCTGTTTATTAATCACCCCAGAGACCCCCTTTCTGACTTCCATCAACATGGCTAACGCTAACCTCCAGGACAGTAACACGTTGCGCCTTCTCGGGCTAAAGTTCTCTGCTGATAGGAAGTGGAAAAATTATATTGAATCAATTGTCTAGATTTGCTGCTAGGTTCACTGTGTCGCGCTAGGGATTTTTTTTTCCAGAATCTATTTTACATATTTAAAGTCCATGGTTCAAATATTGCTGTCACATATGATCTTGTGCTTCTGCGATATATTTAGAGATTCTTGATAAAATCCAAAGAAGAATCTACAACGTTATTTGTCCTTACCTGGCATCCAGGCTTTTAAATTGTTGTTTTCTTTTGTTTCTCTTTCCCTCTATTCGACCCGTGAGTATCAGATTCTCCAGGCCCTCCTTCATCATTATGCGTCCCAGAAACTTCAGCTGTCTCTTCCTGATGTTAAGAAATAGAGCTCCTCCTTGTTTGCATCTTGGCTAAGACTTCACCGTTGCTCGCACTAATGCCCTCGGAAAAGGCATGAATACATTTCTTCTTCCGCCAGGTATGGATTAAATAGCAGAATATTAAATACTTTGGAGGCAGCTAGGCTAGAAGACGGACTACTTTCAATTCAGCACAGTGAAGAAGGCAACGGGAAACTTACTCCACTATCTTTCCCAAGAAGTCGTAGCGAATCACAGATAATAAAGAAAAGAAATCTGTGGAGAGCCGTGACCACCTCCGTCCTAAGGAATAAGCCATTTTTAAAAAATTCTTAAGATTTTATATTAGCAATGGAATAGCGATAGATGCATTCCAAAAGCTAAAATATTAGGAAACAGTAATATTCCGTTAGAAACAGAAAAGAGTGTTGAACTGTTATATAATATTGACCCTCGTATCGCCTCACAGATTAAGAGGAGACTTGAGGCAACAGATATGTGGTTCTACATAAGGATACTGAGAATACTACTGAAATTTCTAGAGTACATAAGGTTTGAAGAATTTGACACTCACAGGGCATATTGAAGGTAAGAGGGACAGAGAAAAGCAGCGAGTGATCTGACGAGTTTGCGTAAATAGTAGGCAGAACAGGGCCTAGGAAGTTGTGAAGAGCTATGATCGCCCACATTCTGATGGAACACTTCACACAGAAGATGCTATTAGCGCACTAAAAAAAATCCACAATCAAACATTTTAAACTTAGACTTTAAATTGAGTGAAAAAAAAAGCAATTAAATCTAATCCAAACATTTGAAGTCAGTATAACAAATCAAAGAGAAATTTAATTACTTTCGTCCACTTCATGAACAAAAACTTCGATAGCCGAATCTCCTTCTGAGAAAATAATTTGGAGTGTCCATAGAATTGTTATTTCAAACTACACACCGCACTGACATGTTTTTACAGTTCCTCGTCGGATTCTTCACAAACTCAACTGAATATCTGAAGAATTGAAAGAAAGCGCTACATGCGACTGCTAGCTTTCACATTCTTTATAAAGTCATTCTTTTAATTTTTCAAGTCGGCTGTAAACGGGATTTTTATATTTAGGGCTTTTGTCATTTTTTCCACTCTTAAGTTACGAGCCGAAAATTTGTTTCGAGGAAAACAGTGGAAACAAAACAGTAATATGAAACTGCGCGTCTTCAGATAGGCTGCAAAGTTCCATGGTGTGAATACTATGCAAAACATTTTGTGAAAATCCACGGTATTTTATTCTTTGACCCCGTTTCTGGATGACGAAGTTTTAGAGAAGGTAGAAACAAATAGGACACGTATGCTTAACATCAACAGGAGACAGTTGAAATTTCTAGAACAAATCATGAGGAAAGAGGCTTGGAAAATTTGATACTCACAGGTCAGATTGAAGGTTGATTGATTTTGTTTAACGGCATATCAACCGCTATGGGTTATTTAATGCCGAAATCTAAATATTTTGAACGCAATTACATGCCTACAACTACAGATAAAATGTATTGTTGACAATTCTACGATAAAAAGTATTGCTTGTCATTTTGCTTTAAAATGTATTGCTTGTCATTATACTATAAATATGCATTGTTGGTAATTATTTTGCACAAAATTGTATTGCTGGTATTTTTACTATAAAAATGTATTTTGTACTTTCATAGTGTTTTTTTGTTGTTGTTTTTGTTTAGGGTGCACTATTTGCCCATAGTCCATAGCTGGGATCTTAACAGGTGCTCCCACCTCGGGTGATAGTGGACCTGGGAAGAACAATAATCAAGAGGTGTTTCCACGCCCCTCAAAACCTGTAATCTCCCGATCAGAGGCCTTGCTGTCGGGTGTAGTTTATAGTCATACTCTACATGATTACAGATTGAAGGCAAAAGGGGCAGAGAAAAAAAAACGCATATCCTATCAAGCGATGGCGGCACAAGGTTTAAGATAGCTAAAAAAACAAAAAGACAAAAATTATTAAGAGCTACAAAAGACAGAAAATTGTGGAGAGCCATGATCGCTAACGTCCTATATGCCAACAACACATAGAAGAAGAAGAAGAAAAAATTAAAGAGACAACGTACGCCTGCTGAAGTACAGGAACGTCGTAACTTATCCCCGAAAGCTCCGACTGTGGGGGACGTTTTTTGTGGGGGCTCGTTGTGACCACTGCCATTTTTTCAGCATTGTTTTATGGCCACCGCCATTTTTTAAAATTATTTTTAAACTGACGTTACATTGTCAGTAATCAACTAATAATATATATTGGTGCGTACTACGCAGCAATTCCCAAAGAAGTTGGAACCGCAAAAGGGTTAGTTTTAGCAATGTTTTTTGTTTTTGTTTTATTTTGTTTGTTTTTTGGGGTTTTTTTTTTGGGGGGGGTAATTTTTCTACCTAGGTTATATTGTCAATCATCAACTAGTGTAATCGACAAGGTTAGTGCTTACTACCCCAAAACCTCTCAGCTGCGTGAGGGCCCCATGCCTGATCGGGTTGCAGAAGTGCTAATTTCAATAGCGCTTATTTTTTTAAATTGTAATTTTCTTTCTGAACAGTTATTTTAAATCATTTAAATGGGTGATGTATCTCGTTAAAATCATTTTCTTTTTTATTCCGAGATCATCCACTAAGAAGGATCACTGATTTTTTGGGAGGTTATTGCAAAAAGAATAACATTTTCTCAGATATTTTAAAAATAAAACAAAAACTTATTCATTATAAAAGTAAATAATTAATGAATATGTCCTGAAATTTTCATTTAAATCTGATAATTTTCTGATTTTTGGTAATTTAAAAAAACGCTCCTCACCTCCTCCCAATTTTCCTTCGAGTGTTTGTGCCCCCCCAGGTTAGGAAACTTTGAAATCGGCACGTAGTAGGGAGTGGGACCGCATATCAAAGTTTCGGGTATGAAGAGACCATAGCGCCGGCCCTGGTGAAGTGTACACTAAAACTTTTTTTATGTGTCGTGACCATTCAGGGGGAGAATGGTCATGACTCGCCATAAGTTCCTAATATTTGTAGCTGTAAGTTTTATTTATCCCCTTAATATTCTTCCCAGTCTATGTTATGCTATTCATTTATACAAGCTTATTAGATAGTTTAGTCAATGTTTCCCTCTTGCTTTCAATGTCCTCTGAATGTCAAATTCTGCAAGAACACTTTCTTCGTTATAATGTCCCAGAAATGTCAACCGTGTCTTTCTGATCTTAAGCACATTGGTAACAAATATGTCTCCATCTAGCCATTATGTGGGAGGTATTTCTGCCGCGTTCTGCACCTCGTTTTGCTTTTGGAAGGTATCTTTCGCTATTCCAATGCGCCTTTGGATTTCAGAGTAGTATTATCTGTTATCTTGTTATAATACTTTCTAGATATTTAAATATTTGTATTTGCTTGATTTTAACCTCTCCGAATTGTAGCTCGCATCTTGACTTGTCCCTTTTTCTAATTTCAACAACAAAAATATTAAGACTCGTCTCATATCTTGCAAAGTATTAGCGCTCGGTTTAACTTAATTTTCCTCACCAGCCCCCCCCTTTTTTTGATCATGTGTCACTGTCTGTCTGCACTTGAGATGAAATTAATCGGTAACCTTTGTTTTACACTGATTTCACGTCTAAGACATTCACTAAAGCTTCAAGTTTCATATCTTAAAGATTAAACATTTATTTTTCTCTGCATATACCCATAGAAAATATGAAATTAATACCAAAATTTGCGCTATGATTTTGATTTTCATGTAACTCATCCAACGATATCTATTTTCATAAGAATTATGCGTAAATTTTACTTAAAATCTAAATTATATATACCGTATATACTCGCCTATCATAGGCAACATTTGAAGACCTAATTTCGAAGCTAATTTGACTGCAGTAAATGATTATATAGTTTGGTCAACGGCATAGCCAGTGCCAACAATACATACATTAATTTTATATCTCGTGTATGATGCGACCCCCTTAAAACTAGCTTCAAAATTAGGTCTTCAAAAGTCGCCTGATACGCGTGTATATACGGTAAATGTTGTATGTGTGACTTTTATTAGTTGAAGTTCCTAATCTACCTGATAATGGACAGATTATACACTTTCCTGGTTGAAGCTTTCGGGAAAGATTATACTATTTAGATAATAAGGAACTAAAATATCCTGTAGCAGTAAGAATTATTATTATTATTGTTAAACATACGTTACATAAAACCCAAATATGAACTGAAATATTTCTTACTTTCAGAATCCTCAGAAAACATTATCTATCAAATTGTTCAATTTTGCTAAATTTCAAATCTACTCAACGCTTTTGAATACACTCCAAGACTAATTAGAAGATTTTCGCTCTTCCATCGATTATTTTACATTGCATATAGTATAGTGTCTTTAGGACTATCCGTTTAACCTCAATTTAAGCTCTTAAGCAAGTATCTTAGTTCTGAAACGGCAATTTTTAAAGCAATAGATACTTTCAAATTCAACGCTGTTTAGGTGGCATACTTGTTTGCTAGGTCATTATTCTCAATTACATATTGTTATATCTCGTGCTAGATATAATAAACAAAGTAACCCGAGTGTTGGTTTTCAATAATAGGTTCATAATCGGATGTAGGTGTGTCAAGTACAGAGACAGAGTCGGGAGTATGCTAACCTCAATAGGGGTTAACAAACGAAGACTTTTCGACTGTCCGCTGTGGTCGTACTTAATCGGCAACCAGTCCGTCCATTATCGTGAATGGGGAAGTTGGGTTATATCATCACAGCACATATATAAATAAATGATAGCAATTCTGTTTCATTCATTCATTTCACAATTAGCCAATACGATACTAATCTTCTGTTCTGTGAATTTCATCCACTTATTAATTCTAAAAATATGCAGAACATTTCAGAAATAATCTTAATGCTAACTATAGACCAGTGCTATTAAATGTAGAAATAGGCAGTGAATAACATCTGCTATTCATTTTATGCAAAAACGAGGTTCTTACTAATCTCAAGAAGCAATCCAATTGTTTTTATTATATGATTGTAATTACTCACGAGGAATTAGGATCATTCATTCGTGTAGATTACAAGGGTTCTTGTTTATATAAGCACATAAGCAATTTTGTTCGTGGATAAAAAAGAATGCGAATTAAGATAACTACTTGAATAAAAAGAATGTGAACTTATACATAATTATGAACCCTCAAAAATCGACAAAGAATGAAAAATTCGGCAGACTTTCAAAAACAGAAATGAAATAATAAAAACAAAATTTTAAAAGTACAAGGGAGCATTTGATATGTATGTGAGGGGAGGGATACATACTTTTCACAAACTCTATGTGGCAGTTTTCAAGCCAAAATTAAAATCTAGGATTTCAAATGGTGATGAACAGGGTAGACAGGTAGGTTCTCTCCTTTTAAAAAATTTGTATAAATAACACACTCGTATTTTTTCCGTTTGTTCTCGTTCTGTACGAAGCTTGCTTTTTTTCTTTTTTTTTTTTTTTTTTGCTACTATAGTTCACTCAATACAAGGTCCAAGGGTCACTCTAGGAAGAAGGTTACTGAGTGAGATGGCAGTAAGGGAAGAAGCAAGGAGGAAGTAAGGTGTTTATGATGAGGACGTGTAGGATAGATATCGGTTGACCCTCGATTTGAATAGGCTAAGATTGTTAATGATCATGAAGCATCCTCTTAGGAGTCTTTTTCACATAGTAACAATTCTGAGAAAGAAGCAATCCGAGTAGAAGTTACTCCATACCAAAGGAACGCAAAGGGAATGATGATGATTTGCCACCACGAACGCGGCATGGCGGGTCCAAGTCGTGGAGGTCTGGGCTGGTAGCACTATGGAAATGTCACTCGTTTGAACATTTGTCATAGTAATAACGATAGCGTAGTGAAAGGCTAGAAACATTTTGTTTATTGCAGGATGGAAAATAATTAATCACCCACAGGGCCGTGTAAACGCTTTTAAACTCTGTCAAGGGTGCAGAATGAGTACTGGGCAGCAGAAGTCCAGACAAAGTAGCAATATTTCATTCTTGCTCTGATCAGACTCTTGTAAAGATAGACCGTGACAGCAAGTGTTAGGTACTTTCTGGAGGGGATGTTAAATAAATAGATTATGAACTGATTCTTCTTTGGCACGAATGAAGAGGGTCGCAAATTTTATTTTTCTCTTTTTTTATATTATATATAAATTACTTAAAAGCCGTCCTCTCGGGCGGAATTTAAGCTAGCTCCTGCGGAGGGCTCTTGATTGAACCTACAGCTTGTTCACGAGTTTGAGAGTACCTAAGTCTTTGCATATTCTCAGCATTGGAAGCTCTCCTGGCTGCTATTTGATCTAAGTTTTCATTTGCACGGAACTTTTTTTCATCGCTGCAGCTTTGGCTTTTTTTATTGCAATCTGGTCCTCTGTTGGCAAAGATTTCATTTTGAGAGGCATACTATTGCTATATACGATAGGCAACAATAAACTACAGAAGAACTTAAAATTGATCGATGCATTTAAGTACTGCATTAATATTTAAGCTTACCTTTTTAAAGTCCAATGATAATTCTTCTGCCGCCACTTAATTTAAAGAAAATTTGATGTACGTAGGTCCTTACTTTCCTTACAAACAATTGTTTATTTCCTGGGTGAATTTTGCTGGATTTCGCAATTAATTTAAATTACACCCAAATTTATTTCCAAGTTATAGAAATTGTTATCGTACAAAAAAATTCGTCGCAAAATATCGCGTAAAAAAATCGCCGAAAACAATGGCTGTAATGAAAACTTGGGAATCCAAAATTTCAGGATTGCGAGTTCGAATCCAACTTGGAATGATTTTAATTTGCTTACGGAGTCGGACAGATTCCAAAATGGTATGATATGTTGGGCTACGGCCTGTAGGAGTAAAGTTTTAAAAGTGTGACAGATTCATATAATGACACACTGACATTCGTATATATATATATATATATATATATATATATATATATATATATATATATATATATATATATATATATATCGTATTCTCTGGCTTACAAGACGTTGCAGCTTGGAAGATTCCCCTCTAATGTTGAAAAGAAATTTTTGAGAAAAACAAAATTATTCTCATACAACACATTCGTCATGTGTCACTCACATATGATTTTGTTTGGATGGCAATGACATACTAGTCAAGAGCAGAAAGGCTTCCGTCGCTGCTAGTAAACAGAGCATGTTTAAGCTTGTGGCTCGGATCCAGGAAGGTTTATAGTCTTGGAAATACTTGTAACAGCTAAGTATTGAGGTCACTACATCATGTAAAACTCTGAATTAGATAGATAGCTAATATTAGAATGTAATGAGTCAACATACAAATCAACATCCTTATCAGGCAAGCCAATTAGGTGATCGTCCAAGCGTTCTTGAGCCCAAAAAATGCATCTTGTAAACCGGAAAATACGGTTTATATATATATATATATATATATATATATATATATATATGCTTTTGAATACATTGTTTAAAATTTGCTGGATTTGTAGCGGAATTGTGATTACTAACGGAGAGAGAAATTTCGCAGTGTGAACATAGAAATCAACTGTGCATAGTGACTGTCAGTTTCATGCTTCAATGCGATCTTCAGTAATCGCATTGTAACGTTTTAATTTCTTTGTCCGCACTGACTATCTACAATATTATATATATATGTATAATCACAAGGGCGTGAAACCCAGGATCACAAACTCACATCAATCCAACTAAATATACTAGCTCTATCATCGATATTGAGCGCTTTCCAGTAAGTACCGCGCATATATAATACATAAATGATATTTATAAAAAAGACATATATATATATATATATATATATATATATATATATATATATATATATATATATATATATATATATATATATATATATATATATATATATATATATATATATATATATATATATATATATATATATATATATATATATATATATATATATATATATATATATATATATATATATATATATATATATATATATATATATATATATATATATATATATATATATATATATATATATATATATATATATATATATATATATATATATATATATATTAATTTATTTTGTTTAAATGTTAATTTTATGGATACCCATATACGTGTAGATGCTCTGTTTTTTAATTAAACAGTATTTTTATTGAACTACATCCTCCGGCCAGAATATTCGAGAAATCTTGTCAGAATATGAGTATCCATCAAAAATAACGTTTAAACAAGATAAATTAAATATAATAATATGTCGGATTTAATCCATTTCCTAGAATATTTATATATATATAACAATTTTTGTACTTATGGTATATTTACATTTTAAATATATTTATTTAAATTAAATATAAATTAAAAACAAACCCTTGAGTACAAATAAATTTAATATATCTAGAAACTTAACAGTTATTTAAATATTTTGAAATATTTAAAAATAGTACTTGTAGTACTTAATAACCAGTTAACATGTATTATCAAAAATGATAATATTATTTAAGAAATTTTGCGGTTACATTATATAAGATCAGCAACATTATGTTGCTTTACAATTTCATGTTTATGTCTAATACTTATTGAATGCTAAACTAAAGCAGGCGTTCTGAAAACAGAGTAAGCGTACTACTGGATGTTCTTGAGAGATTTTCAGTGGATACGTGATCAAGTCTCTCACTCTCTCGGAATTTTGCCCTCCATTTTTTTTTAGCAATGAATGAAAGCATTAAACTGCTGAAAGAAGAGGATAACAATGAAATGAGTTTGCTCAAAAATATTTCGTTTCGCTACATAACAGATTATTTTTGTATTTTCTTTATATAAATGAATTTGTTCATGAACTCATTCGAAAACTAATTTGAATTAAACCCAGACCTCTTCAAGACAATTTTCAAGCCTAAATTTGTAGAACGTTTGAATAGTTCAACAGATAAAGTTCTTTTTCAACTCTCTCCCCTCCAAAAGTGTTAATGTTTCATGGCAAGATCATATCCATCTGTGTATAAAAATAGGTGGAAAGACTTTTGTTGCTCTCATCCACTTACTGTTAAGAATAATGTTCTTCAGCAATGTGTAGAATTAAAACCAAACTTCTTGCAATACTGTCAACTGAAAATGGTATGGATGCGCGTCTCTCTGAGACGATTCCCAGAACTGATTTCCTTGCAGAAAGCCCACTCATCTCGTTAAATATATAACAATATTTCGAATAAAATTATAAACAAATGCTACTTATCTGTTATCTATTCAGTTCATTTTATACCAAATACTTCTCCAAAGGTAGACTAATAAATTATAAAAAAGTACGAGGGGGAAGACAGTTTGAGAACCTGAATTAAATAAGATCCTATTTACCGTTGAATATTTATATATATCAAATAACATAAAATTATATTTCTACTACATCAACAGAAATTTATTACGTAGAGATGAGCGCTTCGTTCGCTTCTATACAGGGTATTCTTCTGGTAATGGACAGGCAGTTTTATACATGTGATTATTTTAGGGGTTTTGTTGCGAAGGGTACCACAAACCGAATGTTTTTCTTATAAAAAAAAAGGTTACATATTGTGGTAAAAAGGAGGAGTCAGCTTTCGAAATAGGGGAGGGTACGATAGAAGTGCAAAAATACAGACCAGATGAGGAAAGATAACAAGAAAGTCTAACAAGCTGGCATCTATTTCGAACATGTGGTACACATAAAAAGCGTTGAAAAATTCAATCTTATAATTGAGATTACAAGTGGCAGAGAAGTTAATGGCTTTCAAGTGATGTAGGTTTGTCTTTCGTGCCCCCACAACAGTAATAATAAACTGTTAAAGTAAAGTGGAATATAAGGTACGAAAGAAAGTAACACAATAAGACAGGAAGGAAGAAAGAGAGTAAAGTTTTGTGTAGATTTAGTAAGCTAATCTCCTTTTGTCAAATGTTAGCTTGCGTGTCATTGTATCGGCAGCATTTAGCTAAACAACCAAGGAACTTAGGAGCTTATTTTTAAAAATAGTAAGTTTTCAAGGCTAAAACACAATAATTCTAATCTTTTTAGCCACTTCTTTACATAAAACACACCCAGAAGAATAAAGATTTTGCAATTGTCCAATTAAGATGTTCTATTAACAGAAGAAATGATTAAATCCATACTAGTCCGCCATATTTAGAAAAAAATTCAGAATGATCCACTTCCAATTTACTCTTTAATTACTCTTTCTAATTTAAACTAATTAATCGTTAAAAATGTCTGATTAAATTTATAAAAGTTAATAATGTGATAGCAGCACATTCGAAAATCTTTTCAGGCAAAATCTCATCATGAGTCAACACAAGTTTTTTCTAACCATAAAGCAAATGATTTAATGTACATCTTCAAATCTGTTAATTACAGTTGGTCTTCATACTGTACATCGCTTTATTCAGCATAGTTTTACATTTTATTATTAAACATCTTTAAGATAAGAAAACAGATAAACCTTTAAATAGAAAGGAAATATGGGTACTCAAGTTTAGAATATTATTTTTCGTAAAATTTTGAACGGAACTGGAAAATAAATACTGATTTTAAGACTGCTAGGTAAGCTTGATATATGCCTGCATACGGATGAAAAATGCCATCAATAAATATACAAAAATAGAAATGGGTGTAAGACAAGGAGGTGTCTTCTCACCGGACTTATTCAAACATTACAGTGTGGCGATTCCGATAGATTTAGAATTCCTACCAGAATTCTTCATTATTGGCGGACACAATGCTAACATTAGATATGCAGATGACACAGTTTTAATAGCAGACATAGAAAGGAAACTACAGAAACTCCTACAGAGGGTAGTAAAGGAAAGCGAGAAGGACTAAACATGAATTGTAAGAGACAGGATGTATGGTTGTCTACATAAAGAAGAACCCAACTTGCGAATTACAAATCGAAGATACCAAAATCAGACAAGTACAAAAAAGTAAGTATCTAGGAAGTGTTTTAAAAGAGAACGGAAATACGACACTGAAATCCGAAGGTGCATTAGAATAGCGAAATATGCCTTATAGCATCTCCAGCATCCTTCTATAGAACCACAAAAGAATGCTGAGGATACCATGGACCGAACATGTGAGTAACGACAAAGTATTAGGGGAAATGTAAACAGAAAGGAAATTTATACATAACATCAGGAAGAGACTGTTGAGATTTCTGTTGCATCTAATGAGGAAGGAAGACTTCGAAAATTTGATACACACGGGACAGATAGAGGGCAAGAAGGACAGCAGAAAGCAACGCATAGCATACTTTGTGAGCTTGAATAAATGGATGGGGGAACAGGGCTTAGGAGAAATAACAGAAAGACGTTTATTAAGAGCTACAAGAGACGGGAAGTTGTGGAGAGCTACGATAGCCTATGTCCTGAGGTGACACGGCACATAAAGAAGAAGAAAAGCTAAGCAAAGCATTTATAAACAGGAAAATTTCGTTTAAACAAAGAGTACAGAACTGTTATGGAATATTGATCCTTTTTATATGGCAGTGAAAGCTGGGCAATCTCCCCACAGATGAAGAAGAGATCTGAGGCAACAGAAATGTGGCTCTACAGAAGCAGACTTAACATCAGAAAGAGACAATTGAAATTTCTAGGGCGCAATGAGGAAAGAGGGCTTAGAGAGTTTGACACTCACAGGATAAATTGAAGGCAAGATGGACAGATAAAAGCAGCACATAACATACCTAACGAACTTGTGTAAATGTTTAGCAGAACAGGGATTAGGAGAGAAAGCAAAAAGACAAAATTAAATTTATTAAGACCTACATAGAACAAGGAATTGTGGTGTACCATGATCACCCAGGTCCTGAAACGATACGGTAGAAAGAAGAAGAAGAAGAAGAAGAAGAAGAAGAAGATGAAGAAGAAGAAGAAGAAGAAGAAGAAGAAGAAGATTTTAAGACGCGTAAAAGTATTCATTCACTCGCTATTCTGGAAACGCAGACTTATCACAAAACAGCGGCTGTCAAAAGACATAAGTTTCAAACCTTATCACGAAGATGTTGAGATTTCTCAATGACAACTTGTCTTGAGGGGGAAATTTTCAAAACTAAAAGTTTGTAGTACAAAGTAAATTGCTCTATTTTTACAAGCAAGCAACAAGTAGATTTTTCTCATTAGTCGCTCCATAAATTTGGCCTTGTGTCAGATTTATCTCAGCAAACACTTCAAGCCGTGGAAAGCAATTTTCAATCAGCTTCTTTGTTTTATCATTTTCTTTAACCTTTAGCACTCTGCACTATTAATATTACTTCCCTTCCCACTGCATTCTTTCAAAGCCTCTCAGTTGCAGTATCCTTATTGTTAATTTTTCACTTTAAGTTGTTTTCTGTTGCCTTAGCAGGATATGACAGCACAACTATGAAATTCAAACGCATTATTGCTCAGGGATCAGAGTCACTTTCAGTAGCAGGATAAACTTTTCGTACAAAAAATTAAATAACAGCCATAAGAGTTAAATCACTGAGCAACAGAAGTATTCAAGAAATACTGAAATCTATAATGTCAACATTAATAGAATAAGGAATAAATAAGCCTTCAGTTTATGAAATTCTATGTGATAAACAATAACTAATACTAGTAGAAGACAGTCACTATGAAAAGAATCCAATAATGATACTAACACGAGTTTAATACTGTCCATTTAATAGTCTCTAGACAATGGATGCGACTTTATTTAATGATGCTAATCAAGAGTCGTAACAATTAAGTTCAATTTAATGTACAACTTTTCAGAAATCAAATCTGCGTGTCGCGTTGAATTTTTAAAATTAATACTTGTCTGCGTTTTATGATTTTTCCATGTGCAAGCATTATAAAGTATTAACAACTTTATTCTTGTTTTGTAAGACATAATACAGATTAGTCCATAAAGGAAAGGTGAAATCTTTACATTTTTGTATTCTGTGTTGACAGAATGTCTGGTTGTCAACTAAAGGGACAGCCCAAGATGCGTATAACGAATTGGAGGTGTCCGAATCAAGAAAATATAGAAAGTGAGAAGTATTTTAACAGATGACAGAGAATGTGACAGCTAAATCCGAAGACACAGTGCAATCGTGAAAAATTAAACGCTTTAAGAAATAGGAAAATGTCATAAGAAACAAAGAAAAAGTGCTGGACTGCTATGTAATATAAATCTTCTCATATGACAGTGAATGCTGGAGAATGGAGACTTGAATCAGTTGAGAATGGCATGCATGCTACATGTGAGTAACGAGGACGTTGTAAGGAAAATGGTAACGGAAAGGAACCTTGTAATTAGAATCAGAAAGAATCACTTGAAATTTCTCGGATAAATAATGAGTAAAGAGGACTTGGAGAATTTCACATTCAAAAGGCACATTGAGGACATGAAGTGTAGAGAGAAATAGTAAATCTTGTTTACTGAGATTGCGTAAATGGATGGCAGATCATGAACTGGGAGTGTGAGCAAGACGAAAAACATTGTTAAGAGCTACATTTGTGGAGAGCCATAGTCACCCACGTCCTAAAGAGACATAGAATTAAAATAAAGAATAGTAGAACCAAAATATTTTTCATCGATAGTTTATGAATTTATATAACTACTACTTAATAGTCTCATGTTAACTGAATTTGTTGGCTGATGTATTTTCCTTATTAAGTGACTATTTTATCTACCATCTTATTAATGTTGCCTTCTATTACAAAATCCACATTGTTTTAAGCTCTACAGCGATTGTAAAATAGCTTGGACGTTGCGATAGAAAGCAATAATGAAGCAAAATATAAATTAGCTAAAATTAATTATTTCAATTAATCATTTCAACAAATCTTAGTTAAAAATGATTTTCAAATACAAATGTTTTCCGGGTATAATGACTCCTCTATATGAGTATGCTGATAGGTGTTGTCGCTTAAGTGGTGAATGGAGATTATTGTTTGAAATTTGACGACAAATCACATGTCGTTTCCTGAATAGTGACAGGCGCCACTATTTCAACGTCTTTCTATTTGCTATGGATAAAAATTGACACGCATGAAATCTTTTGATATATGTATACAGTATAGTTCTATTTTTGTTGTTTCAATACTGAAATAAAAACTTCCTGGTCTGCTTTTTGCGCCATTACTATCTCACTTCACCTATCTAATCACTAAGTTACAAAAATCAAATGTTATGACGTTTACAAATTTCCAACGCCTACAGTTTGCATATATCAATATCGCCCATCGTTTTTGTAATATTCCACCTAATGGCCGGACATATTCCTGCTGCGAATCACATATTTTCAGAGTGCAGACTTTAAAAACATGCGAATACTAAGATAGTATTATGATTAACGTATTGCCTCTTGGGCTTCATAATTGTTCACATCAAAGAGAAAATATTTTTTCTAAACAGGATTCGTGCGGGTTTTTTTTATTATTATTATTTATTTCATTGCTTTTTTCATGACAAACATCAAACAAATGACGGCTGCTTATAAATACTGGAACACTAAATAATTTCGATCATAACCATCAAAAGTGAGCCGCAGTTCTTGCTGAGTCTTGAAATTGATAAATTAAAAAAAAATTAAATCACTGTTTAGTATCGATTATTGTAAAAAAGCGTTTTTAAATAAAATAAAAAATATGTTTATTTTCAACTAATTTTGTTTACGCTCATATTTGTTTATTGGACTGGGACTTACATTTCTTTAAAAAAAATGAATTATGACCGGTTTTCCTTGAAATTTGTTGAACAATTTTTTCTTTCGCCTCCTACCAAGTCGATAAAAAATAGCAAAACTTAAAAAGAGGAGACGGTTGTCGATCAGTTTAGCAGAAGCTCCTGCAGAAAATACTGACAATATGTGTGTGTGTCTGATTGAATAAATTACAAACATTATGTCTGCTTATTTTTTTCATAATCTTTTATTATTCACGAATATTTTTCCGTATATTACAACTGAATAAGGTAAGAAAGGCCTGTGTATCAATTTTTTAAAATTTTTCTTAAAAATTAAAAAAAAATTTTTTAATTTTGTTTTTATTTCGATGTTTTCGATATTACATTATATATTTTTTTCGATACTATTTAAAAATTTTAGGTTGTTTTAAATTTAAATTTTAAATTATGAAGTTAAGATTTAAAATTTAAAATTTGAAATTTTAGATTTTAATTATTAACCTTTTACTCCTTTGTTGTTATTAATAATATTAATATTTTTGTTTATCTTATATTTCACATTATTTTTCCTTTTATTCTATTTTGTTTTGTTCATAATTTTTAATTAATGTCATACGTTAACTGAAAAATATATCAATATGTGTTTTTTTTTAATTAACTGCAATACACCTACATATGTTTATTCTTCCTTTTCTTCTTTCCCCTCTTTTTCCTCTCACCCCTGCTTCCATATTTGCTTTCTTATATCTTTTCCTCTTTTTCCTGTTTGTCTCATTTCCTGTGAGATGACTTATTAAAAAGGGCAATGTCTGGTCATTACTCCCTCCCTTACTCTTAAGTATTTTAATAAAAAAAAGATTTAAAATTATTCCTATCTCTCCCTTCTTTCTCTAATTTCAACCATATCTGTCGTCCTCCTCTTCCACCTCTCTCTATCACCTTGCATCAACTTAAAAGTACCCCCCAAAAGTATATAAAAATAATACGTAAATTTAAAACCATTTTTTATGTTTGGAAATAAAATATAATCAATGGACTCTTAAAAGGGTGTCTTTTTTCTAATTTTTATAGATAGATAGATAATATTAGTGGTTAATATATATATATATATATATATATATATATATATATATATATATATATATATATATATATTTCTGAGATGAGGTATTATGTACATTATTTACATTATTTGGACTATTGTCCTCATCTTTGTCGCCATACTTATTACAACGTTTATGCGCTTCAGGTGGTTGGAATGTCGAACTTAACCCTTTATTTCGCTCACTGGGGTAGACTGTTCTAGTTCTACGTGTCATGTTTAATGGGTGTCAGTTATCAGTTATCTCCTGTTAATTTCACTCTAAAAGTTCTCCACTGCCTTAACCGGGTATTGAACTCACACTCTTTGGGTCCTGTCACTGGATCTAACCAACGCCTTTGTGCCATGTGTCCTTGAGGACATCTGTGTATGAATTTGTGGATATTATAAATCTAATGTCTTCAGCAACCATTTTTACCAGTACTCATAATGCAATTTTTTTGCTGTTATCATTGCATGTTTTTTGTGAACTGTATCGAAGGTCTTATTGAGTTCACATGGTCCAGTAGAACCTGAACATCTTCCTAGTGTGGTCAGAGTATGAAGAGTTCCATTTTCATTGTAGGATCCTTTTTTACTTTGCTGTAACTACAATTGCTAATCTTCCAGCTTTCTTGTCTAATCTGATTTGTCCATCACTACAATCGCATTACCTTTGTCAGCCAGTAGTATGATGATGTTTTCGTTCCTCTGTAGGAATCCGATCGCCAGCCTCTCCAGTTTTGTTATGTTAGATGTGGGCGGCGTGGCCTTCTCCAAGGTCTGTCTCACCTTCCATCTCAGTTGATCCGCCTGAACCTGAGGGATGTTCAAGGCCACCTCCTCGACTCTGGCAATGATGTCCAAGTATGGCACTCGCCTGATGGTTGTGGCGAAGTTGAGAACCTTATTCAATACTGACTCCTCAGAGGCACTCAGCTTATATTGGCTGATGTTGACTACTGCATTTACTGGTGGGTGATTGACCTTGTGCGTCCCCTTCTGATCTTTTAATCTATTTAATTTTTGTACTTGGCGAGTCTTGACTACATTGAATTAATGTCTGAGGGATTTATCCAGGTCATTTTGGATCCTTCTCTGGTCTTCTTCATTAGTAATTCTGTTGAATAAATCCTTGAGTCTCTGGATGATATGAGCTTATCCAACGATTGTACTGGATTCTCTCTCGGACAAGGGCGGGTCCCGCTTTCTCTGCGACCAGACGGGCTCTCCTTGAATTGACAGGAAGTCTTGGTGACAAGCCCGAAGGGATGAGTTGTAGGTCTCTGCATCGGTGTAGGAATGTCAGATGGTTCGATATTCGTGCCAGTTTCTAGTAGGAGGCACTCTCAGTAGTCAGAGACAGATTGGCCTCTGACTCATCCCTAGAAAAACGGACCAAACGGATGTCCATTATTATTATTATTATTAATAATAATAATTGCTAGGATTGATGCAATTTTTTAAAAGATTTAACAATTTTCGTTTAAACGATTAACGAAATCTCATTTTTACGTTAAAAATGAATTTTATACTGGTTTTCCTGAATTAATCTTTTAAATTTAAAAAATTTCACCATTTTTTTCCCGTCCTTTCTTAGCATCGTTTTCAATTCTTTGAATCCAAAAGTGTCTCGCCCAGAACCTTTCACTAACGGAATGTCGCAATTCGCTTCACTTTATTCTTCTAATCTTGAAATATTTATTACGACCTACTTAAAAAAGAAAAAAATCTAGGATACAACACTCTTTCAATTCCAAATAGACAGACTTTCCCATTTGGTCAAGTCCTAAAATTCATAAATGAGTGACCGTCACATAAGAAAGCTAACCAGGACTCAGAACTGGTATGGTACTGAGATTATTTTTACACCTCACACAAGCAAAGGAAAATATTATCTTGGCTGCAAGTCTCTTTGAATACCGTCTTCTGATTTTCAAGAAGACGACCTTCTATGTTAAATCTGGTTAAACCTTCTGGATATCGGCTGACCTGTCTTATTTATGTACGATCATTTTCATCCATCCAAACACACTTTTCGCCGCGGTTTTTTTATTCGGAAGAATCATTTGCATACATCAAAAGGATTATATGTTCGCAAGCAAAATACATATTTTCGGTGGATATAATACACTCTTAATTTCAGAATAAAGGCCTCAAGTGATAAACCGTGAATGCGCTCTCACTGATATTTTGTTGTATAAGTTGAGTATATAAAACACAGGAGAATTTTGAATCCTCTTATTTTTATGGTCATTCTCTTTTCCTGCTGTTTTAATTATCTTCTTTTTTAATTTGTTTTCTTTGTTTTACTTTACTTCTTCCTTTCTGTTTCATCTTCTTTTCGCTTTCATTTTATAGCAGTTCTTCTCCTTCTTCTCATTCTCACACTCTACTATTACACTTCCCCTTTTTCTTTTTACTTTTTTATCTCTCGTTTTGTTTCTTGTACAATTTTTCTCTCTTTGAATTTTTCGATGATTCCTCGAGCCACACATTTGTTTATTTCATCATTTTTTTTCACTCTCTCTCTCTCCTAGAAACATATTTTCAAAGCCAACAGTAAACAACTTTCACAAAATATTTTTTTTATTATCCATTTTTTACCTTCATACAAGTGTTTTTTTTCTTTTAGTTCGGTGCCATGTTTTACATTTACTCATTATGGCTGTCCATCTGTCAATTTACCAAAAATGCAAACTATTCAACTTCGTAATATAACATTTTTTACCCTGAAATAATGACGAAAGATGTTTCATGTCGTTTCTTCGATTAAACACTGTTTAAACGCACATATTATCAATTTTTGTTCTTTAAAGATCTACGAGTGTCATCTGCTTTTAATGTCTGAGACCGGCTTATTTGACAGCCAATCGATATATTTGATGACAATCACCGCTTGATCGAAAAGGACTTTGAAATGAAAAATATTTCGTATATATATTACACTAAATAATTTTGATGAGATGCATGAATATGGAAATAGCATTTAAAATGTCACTTTTACTTAGATCGTTTCTCTTCTCGTCATCAACATGCTAACTTTAGGAATTTAAAGTTTTCTGTATTACACAATTATGTTATTCATCTTCGAACGACGCGTAGCATTTATCGACCTTCATCTATCATAAGATTTGGTTGCAATACTTTCAGAACCTGGATATTTAATTCACATTAATAAATTAAAAGACAACGTAAATATCTATCGTTTCCTTGGCGTGCTATAAAACTGTTATGACAATTCTCTACTTAGCGTCGATATAATAATGCCAGAAAATATATCCATCAATAATTAACCATGACCAATCGTCTTAGGTTGTCTTAATTTCTTTGACGAAACACTGGCATTATTATTTTTTCTAGTATTTATTTCATCTTTTTATATACACCTTATAGCAATCGACATAATAATCTTAATGTTACCATCAAAAGCAACAGATGAATGAAATGACAATAATTCATTTAAACAATTTAGACAACTTACGACTATTACATCTACTACTGCTACAAGTTGTAAACAAAAAATATGCGTTAAAATAAAATCGGATAGGGAAACTGTATGACTAAATTTGAATTAATTCTTTTCATTAGCTTTCGTCACCTAATTGTAAAACACTGCACCAGTCTAATAAGTTCCCAAAGATAAGAGATGGGAACTCAGTTGCAGTCGTAAGCGTTTTAATTCCGATCTATAATTCTTACTTAATGGCAGTCTTCCACAACAAAAGAGGACAACCGGCAATACACTGAAACATGTGAAATCAGCATTGGTCAAATTGAACAGAAACAATGCAACAGGACCAGACGAAGTTGTAATATAGATGCTGGTAACCTTAGATAATTTCGGTATTGACAAGATTACAGACATAATAAATGAAATATACAACAGTGGTGATATACTGGAAGACCTAAATAGATCTATTTTCATAGCACCGCCCAAGAAGGCAGGTGCAAACGAATGTAAACGCCATCTGACAATCAATCTAATGAGCCATATAACAAAACTTATAATCCAAATTCTGATGAATTAAGCACGCATCAGAATTAGACCTGAAATAAGACAAGAATTGCGTGGGTTCATTAAAGAAAGAGCAATACAAATGCAAAAGGAGGTATACCCGCGTTTTATAGATTAGCAAAGGTGTTTGACAAAATATGTCACAAAGAACTGCCAGGTAACATTGACATATTTGGGAAGGATATTAGAATAATATGGGACCTATACTGGCAGCAAATCGTTTGCATACGTATAAGAAATGAAATCAGTAAATATACAAATATAGAAAAGTGTGTAAGTCGAGGATGTGTCTTCTCATCGGACTTATTAAACCTATACAGTGAGGCGATTCTGAAAGAATTAGAAGTCTTACCAGGATTTCATTATTTGCAGCCATGATCTTAAAAACATAAGATATGCAGATGACATGGTGTTTATTGCAGATGAAGAAAAGGCAACTATGAGAATTCCTAGAGAAGGTAGTGAAGGAAAATGAGGGGAAAAAAACTAAAGATCAATTGCAAAAACGCAGAATGCATGGTTGTTAGCAAAGGTTATAGTTCAGCGATCAAATTACAAATTGATGATACGAAAATCAAAATGGTGCAACAATTTAAATATCTCGAAAATATTTAATCAAAGGACAAAATGTTTCGACACCGAAAGTCTGTAGTTGCATTGGGATAGCGAAATATATTTTCCAAAATCTAAGCAATGTATTAACAGAAAAAAAAAACATCGTTAAAACCAAAGAAAAAATACTGAACTGTTACGTAATATGATTCCTCCGATATGGCAGTGAATGCTGGACAATCTACTCACAGATGAACAAGTGTTTTGAAATAACAGAAATGTGGTTCTACAAAAGGATACTGAGAATACCATGGACGAAACATGTGGGCAATGCCGAAATTTTAGAGAAAATATGGAAACAAGAAGGACACTTATAATCAACATCAGGAAGAGACAGTAGAAATTTCCAGGGCACATAATGAGAAAAGAAAGTTTGGAAAATTTGATATTCACAGGACAGATTGAAAGCAAGAGGGATAGGGGAAAACAATGCATAACCGACCCTAGCGAGTTGAAGTAAATGGTTCGCAGAACAAGGTTTAGAAGAGATAACAAAAAGACAAAATTTATTAATATCTGCAAAGGACAGGAAATTGTAGAGAGCCGTGATTATCAACGTTCTGAAGAGACACGGTACATAGAAGAACACGTAAAATGGCATGATCATCACTATAAAAACTAAGACAATTAAGTTTTTAAGTAGTTAAATGATGATGGTGGTGGTGGTGGTGGTGGTGGTGATGATGATGATGATGATGAATTTCAGGCAATTAAATTTTATATTTGTTTTTTATGTAAACTCTATTGTAAGATATTTTTCTTTTATGTACCGATTCCCTTCAGGATGAGGGCGATCATGGTTCTCCATAACTTCCTGTCTTTTGTTGCTCTATGTAATCGTTGACTCTTTATTGTCTCTACTTGTCCTTGTTCTACCAGGCATTCACACAAATTCTATAGGTAGGTTACTCGCTCTTTACCCAGTTTCTCTTGCTTTCAATATGTCCTGTGAGTGTTAATTTCTCTCGACCCTCTTTCCTCTTAATGTGTCTCATTTCTGTATACTTATGTGACTAAATGTTCGTTCGGTTTATTAAGTTAAAATAAGCAATTTTTTACCGATATTAACTTTATTGAACATATTTACAGTTTTGTTTCAATATCTTTGTTAATTTTATTGTCCGAATTCATTCAACTGAGTTTATTTTTCCGTTAATATCAAATGTATTTATACCTGGGGAAATTGCTCCTCTTAATTACATCTTTAAACTCGAAATGAAAATAATACTGTTAAACATAAGAGACATTTATAATTTAGTCACACAGACGTCTATGTTGAGCTAGAGTTTTAATAAAAGGGTTGACTGGGCTCTCCAGCTAGTCTAAGAGAAGGGAAACTAAATACCAGACCGTGGAGAAGGCAACGGGAAACCACTCAACTATCTGTCTCAAAAATGCATGGTTATTCACAGATAATAAAGTAAATGAATCTGCCGTGAGTTATAACTGCCTTTGTCCTAAAGGGACATGTCATTAAAAAGAATTATTAATAATAATAATAATATTGATCATAATAATAGCATGTACGCAATGAATTCCTTGATATTAGCTGTGTTCTTTCGTCCTTATTTATGAATGAAGTCTATATACTACGATGCGTATTTTCTTACACTGAGGAGAAAATAAGTTAAACGCCGCTCAGAATTTATTTGCATGACCGTCACTTCTAATTGTGTGTAGTGGGTGGGGGGGTTATATCGTGGTCCCACACCAAAGTCAAAGATCCCCAAATTGCTATTTAAAGTCTACCGCAGTGAGCTTGCCTACCGCAACGTTTGTTTCAGGAGAAATCTAATCTGATTAGAAAAAAAAAAGATGAAACAAACAAAAAAAAAAATAAGACAAACAAAAAAAAAGAATCTATTTCTATTGCAATAAATCCACTCTAGTCACCAAAATTCTTTTCACTCCCTTCCCTTGAAGCAGATGTTATTTGCCAAAGACCGAGACAACGCCACTCGTTTTTAACATCTGTCACCTCTAAACGTACTCAGGCAAAACTAACTCCCAGTTTTTGGCCATTAATTATCTCTGCCCCAACAATACTTGCCAATTTTGTCATGCTTCGTACTAATGTCCAAAGTTTTCTTTTTTACACGTCGTAAATCGAGTTACTCCCTAAGTTTAGCTTAGTTTTAGTTTCAGCATACGGCCACAGAAAAGATGCACAGCACTCCAACGTAATGATCTGCAAGAGTAGCTTGTTAATCATGCCCCATATCGAGGCATCTCGGTTCCTTTCAATGAGAAGTGTGTCAAGAATGTCCATATTTATACCACTATTTTTTCTTCTATTTTGATATTTTCGGTCTGTTTTACAAATTATGTTCACGGCCTTTACGAAAGGTGCTGCTGTAAAACTAGAGTTTACAAGTTGATCTTGTTGGCCATTGATAAAGAGAAAATTCTCAATGGATATGTTAACTATCATTGCTTGACCAAGAAGACAAAGCTAACTTTAGTGAGTACCTATAAGCCTTATAACGAATTGGTAGATTTTATTTGAAGAGGGTAAAGTTAATGACTGGTCGCTCGTATCCGAGTATGTCTGTCTAGTGGCTAAGCTATCCCTATTACAGACGCCTGCTCGGGCACATTTGTGTTTGTTCAACGGCCACGGAGCCCACTGCAGCTATGTTGAGCAGACCTTAGTTACAGTTCCTGGGAGAGAGCGTACTATCTGGTGTAATCATCAGTCTGGACAAGGCCAGTACGCTTTTGAAGGTTGTGTTAATTAATTAAATTATATGAATAAAAAATTGTTGAATAAATTAGGCTGCGTGATGAAATTAACAATTTCCTCTCACATTTCAGTATTCAACAAACATAAAATAAGGACAACATGAAAAACAACAGTTTTTGCACAACAATGAATAAAATATTTATATAAACAAGAGGTACAAAAACAACTGGAGTAAAGAGGTTGTCTTGAAAAGTTCAAACGTCCTTTTATGTTTAGATGAAAAGTTATCAAAGTTCTGGTTTGATATATTATAATTTGTTGAATGGCCGGTACAATAATGAGAAAGTGTGTTTGGGTATTATAGTAATTTAAGAAAAAAAATAAACAGTTCAAGTTTGTATTTGAAATAGAGAAATATTGTTTACGACTTACTTTAAGGTTTACGGAATTGTCGCTCTTTGATTTGTTTTCACTTGTTCGAAGAGAATATTCTAGTTGGGGTAAGTGGTTCTTAACAATCTGTGTTTATGTTAATTGCAATAATTAACGTTGAGCTTGAAAGCGTATGAAAAAGATTCAACGGATTCCGATCGGCGCACTGTTGAAGATGAAAGACGTTTCATATTTTATTGCTAACTTTGGTCACGTGATAGGCTCACAGAAGCTTGATAGATTTTGGCGGAATTATCTTTTTTGGTCAGGTCAAAAACTAGGTCGAAGTTATTAAGTGACCAATTAGAAGTTGAGATTTTCTGAAAATATACATTAAGCTGAATAAGTTCTGTGATCTACTTTTTGTACGAAAATTGATATTGATATTCGGGCATGATTTAAATATCAAGTGACCAATCAGAAGTTGATGTTTTCTGAAAATATTTACTAAGCTTAATACGATCTATGATCCACTTTTTCTACAAAAATTGATGTTGATAAAAAAGGTGGTAGCGGGATGCTAAATGCTCAAACCTTTAGTCACAATAAACCTTTAGGCACGACTATCGACGGTTCCCAAATATGTCCATCCACTCAATTTCACTCACAAGGATTGCGTTAACCAAAGTCGATAACAACAAGAAATCACAAACAAATCTTTCGTTTTCCGACCATGAGACCTGGGTTCGCATCAATGGTCAAAAACGAACGTTCTTACCACTCGACCACGTGCTCATAAGATGGCAATGGGGCCTATGTATATCATATAGGTTTTATATTTCTTATTTTACAATCATTTTATCTTATTTATTTTCTTATCTATTTTGAACGTTTTTTACTCATAAAATTAATAAAAACAAAACCATTTAATTTATGGAAGCTACATTAAATGTATGTAGGAGTTCACAAATGGCGCTTGAGAGAAAATCGTATGCATGCTGGGTTTTGTTACGGACTTTTGAAATGTACACTAAGCCATATAATACGTAAAAGAATGAGATATGTAATGGTGAACGCGGAAGATTCATACTTATCTACTGATTTGTAGGGAAAGACAACCCTCTCGAGAAATCAGCAGAAAAACAGACCAGATTTTAATTAATCTCCATTCTATACATTTTTTTTTCATTTAAAATAACTATCTAAAAGATTTTTCACCTTTATGAATATCGGCGGGAAATTACTAATAGTAACAAATTCATCTAGATATTTTTATTTGGTGACAAGGATCTGTTGGTGGTGTAGCGTATATAATGTAGAAAGTGGAACCAGGGAACCGAGTTCAAATTCCGAGCTAGTCTATTGCATTCACTCTCACATGGGCTCTTTGGAAAAGCATAAATCCGCATCTCCTTTCCTACTGCTATGGGCTAAAATCAAAGTAAAGTGATTTCTCTAGCCTTGGATGGTAACCAGTCTAAGAGAAGAAAAATTCTTAATTCCAAACCATGAAAAGGGCAATCGGGAAGCCACTCTCCTATCCTTATCAAGAATGCATAGCAATTCATAGATACAGGAAAAAGCTGTCGAGTTACATGATCGCCTATGTTTGGTTATAATTTCTAGATTTATTTCCATAAACATCTGTTTGAAATACACACTTCACGGCAAATATCAACACAGTGGGTATCGTAAATGTTTCAACTGTTAAACTTATGCACTTGTTGGAATTGGTTTCCTTTTTCTTAGATGAACTTTTTTCATTGCAATCACCTAAAATGGAACCTCAGATTTTCTGATAATGGTTGTTAAATTCTCTTTAACACATACATTGCCATACATATGCACAAACACATACACAACTGAATCATGCAATTGCATCCTTACCCGAAATAATTCAAATATTGACGCATTCTGATTCACTAAAGAACATATTTTACTACGTGGATCTCAAGAGGACTTTTGCCATATTTAAACTCTCGTTACGATACAAGTTCTTGCAAAGATCCCAAATGCAATACTTGCAAAAAAGAAAGAAACTCTTACGACTTGTATTTTTCAGTTCTTCTTCTTTTATATACTGTGTACTTTCATATTCATTGTAGCTCTAAGCAATATTTGTCCCCCTTACTATCCCTCCAAATCATTATTATGGTATCTCTTGTTAGGGTTGTCCTTCCCTCTTCCCTCTCTTGCCTTAAGTATATGTGAGTGTCATATTCTCCAAACCCTCTTTCCTCTGTCCCAGAAATTTCAAGTATTTCTTTCTGGTTCTAAGTATAAGTGTCCTTTTCTTTCCCATTTTCCTTAAAACTTCCCCGTTGCTCACATGTTCTGTCCATGGTATTCTCAGAAAGAAGTAACAAATTCAGGGGAAACATGGTGTATTCTTTATTTTTGAACTGAAACTATTTTTATTTTCATTTTACTTTTAGGCGGAAGAATTCTTAAGATGAATTGTACTATTGCTTAATGACTTACTTACTATGTACACTCGTGTGTAAGCCTAATTTATGTATAGTGCAACCCCTGAATCTTTTTGTGAAAAACCTGATTTTTTTCTATATAGTTCGTGTATAATAAGACCCCAGCTTTTCAGCAATACTAGTTGGCCTACCGTAGTCAAATATTGCAGTACTGGGTATCACCCTGGACATACTTTATAGCAAATAAATCGTCTTCATTCTTTCTTTTTTGTACAAAAAGCTACTTCAAAATAGTGAGAAAAGCCACTTACTGTAACACATCTAATACGAAGATTCAGATACCGTACCTTTGTTTCGTTCATGCCTAACTACGGTAGCTCCTTTGCCCTGGGCCTGCCACTTACATCGCCTGACTTTCTTCACTTTTGTCGTATCAGATTAGTATATTGGATGTCGCAATATCTCAGCGATGTAAACACGTGCGAACAAAGGTGAACACAAATTGGAGAAAGAAAAAAACATTGTTAATTCTGCAGATAGTGAATAACGTTCTGCTGTCACTGTTAAATGAAAATAAAATTGTACTCAAGACTATGTCTAAACTTTTTTAATTAAATGTTTTATATTGGTTAAACCTTCAATAAATCCTTTTTGGAGTTGAAGATAGTTTGCTTATCACGCCAAGAGACTATTAAGATAATTTCTCCAAATTCTCATAACCTGGTGGGTGACATAATTATGGATTGAAATAATCATCCGTCCTTCATTCGAAGTTGTTGAAACTTGCTACATGCATCTTTTCTTAACCGAACAAAAAATATCTCAGGAATCTACTTTCATGCGCCATATTATTTTAGGATGTGGACAGTCATGGCTCTCCACAACTTCCTTTGTAAGAATACACTCGCTGGTCTTCTACGTAAGCTTCAGGGCTACGGTATTATAGGAGGATTGTTTGATTTAATCCAATCATTCCTATCAAATCGCGAAATGAAGGTCATTTTGACCGGAATCGCTTCCAGATCCTTTCACACGAACGTGCGTGTCCCCCAAGGCTCTATCTACACTGTTTCTGATCTTCATTAATGATCTTCCAGTTCACAAGTAGACATTTATGCAAATGAAACTACCATTTACTCCTGTCACAATAGCAAATCCGTCAGAGCTGGCAAAAGTAACCTGACCACTACTCTTGAAAAGGACCTCCAATCAGTGGTTAACTGGGACAGGAAATGGTTTGTAAATTTTAATGCCCCCAAAACTAAACTGCTCTCATTTAACCACCATAGAGAAACTTCCCTGTCCGCCATCACAATGATTGATGCTTGACTCCGTGAGAGCGTCTCGTTGCGCCTTCTTGGCCTCACGTTTTCGACTGACTTGAAGTGGAACAACTACGTTGGATCAATAGCTGCATCTACTGCAAGGAAATTTGATTCATTGTGTCATGCCACAAGGTTTTTCTCGTCAGAGTACATCTTGCACATTTATAAATCTACCATTCTTCCGAGCATTGAATACTGTTGCCATATCTAGTCTGGTGCCCCTGCTGTTCATCTCGAGGTTCCTGACACAATCCAAAGAAGAATCTCCAATGTAATCGATCCTGACTCAGCATCCCGACTTCAGTCACTTTCTCACAGACGTAATATGGCTTCTCTCTGTCTTTTCTACAAATATTTTTATGGCAACTGCTCTGACGAGCTCTTTTTCCTGATGCCCCGACTACGTGAATTTAAGCGTGCTACTAGATTGGCATCTAGGTCCCACCCTTTTACTGTTGAAATAGTTAAATATAACCGCCATTTCTACTCCAACACTTTATCGCACTTTCCGACAGTGGAACTCCCTTCCACTTACTTGCTTCCCTGATAATTACAATCTTCAAAAATGTAAATGTCACGTCAATCGCTATCTTCTGTTATCTTGAACACCGTTTATCTTTTATCCTTTCCTCCATTCTCCCCTATACACAGTCTTTTCTCTCATTTTCACTCTCTGTAACCCCCCTCCCCCTTGCGTACTAGTGGCACTCCCGCCTTGCTTGAAGTGAAATGATTAAAAAAACAAAGTCTGTTAAAATGCTGGTAAGACATTTCAATATAAAGGTCTTTAATAATCTCTCTCTCTCTCTCTCTCTCTCTCTCTCTCTCTCTCTCTCTCTCTCTCTCTCTCTCTGCAAAATAGCCTAGTTAACTGGCTAAGTATTTGTAAATGTTTCGATAATTTATATGACACTTTACTCTGTATTGAAGAGATGATACTGATATTTTCTTGAATTTCGTATCACGACAATATCACATACTTTAAAAATGTGAACAAGCAAATAAGCCACAGGACTCTTTATTTTCTTTTTCACGTTTGACTTCCCACTTTTTGATGGGTGGAGTTATATAAAGGAACTTTCTTAACCAGCCCTAAGGTTTGAATTATTTATCCTATGTTCCCCTAATCCATTTCTTAGCTAATTAAATATCAAGTAGAAAATCTTTTTTAATTATTTTCTCCACCTGATTCTCTATTCTTTCACAAGGGATTAGCAATTAATCACTAATTAGTAACTTACGTCATCTTAAGCTTATTTCGCACCACGAAATACTTTTCAATCACGAATTATACATTAGTAATGAGTTTTCATATTTTATAACTTTAGTAGATTTTATAATTATTTCATTCATTTTGTAATTTTTCAAACATTCGATCATTTTTTGAGAAACATTTTGTAATAGGTTCCAAAGATACAGTACAGAGAAAAGGACCATAATGTTTTCTTCTGAACAATACTGACACGAATGAAGTTAACTGCTGTGACTTGCGGCATTCTTAAATACTACAACTCGTTTGAATGGCTGAAATGCTAAGAGGTAACAAACAGTTAAATATCGTCCAGAATAAAAAAAAAAAAACAACAGCTGCATTTTCCATTTTGAAGTTCTGTGAATGGAAAAATCCTGTCAAACTCTTTTTTGTTCTGACGAACAACTGTCAAGAAATAAAAGCCTGGTGAAATTAACTGAGGCAAAAGCTTTGCGATGATAGTGGCGAGTCTCAGACGTTAAGTGCGCACAGCTGTGTAGAATAGCGAGTAAGGTGTGCGCTCAGACGTAAACATAACATTGGCCAGTTTAATGCCTGATACTTCCTGTCCTTTCGTCTGAATCAACCGAAAACTACAGAGACTCATTCTTTTAACTGTGGGAACAATTTTGGTGTTTTTTCCATTCATGTGAAGCGATCCACGAAATTTTTGCTTCCTTTCATTCATTGTGCGGTAGCGTTGTTTCGGGTGTCGACATATAATACCTACTGACGGGAGAAATATTTTCACACAAAAATGGACCTTTGTGCACGAACACGTTTAAATATATCAGACGTTCGGGAGTTTTTCTTTTTTTTTAGGGAACCGTTAAGTTTCCTGCCTTTCGTTGACTTTATTTAAAAATTTGTGCACCTTTCATGTTTGCATCTTCTGTCTGTTCAGTTATCTAGTTATTTTTTTAAATAGCTAACTGTAGTCATTTTTAAATAGATATGACCAGAAAATGCACACTAACACATACACTGTCGCACATACAGACAACAGAATCATGCAGTTGAATCCTCACGGATTTTCACGCATTCAGATATGCTATTTTACTACATGGACTTGTAAATGAATTCTGTTATATTTAAACTTACTCTACGTTACAAGTCGTAATAATCCAATTAAATATTTGTTAAGCAAAAAAAGAGAGAAAATAGGAATAAATTTAAACACTTTTACAAGCAATGTAGGTCAAATGGATTTTTAAGGGAAATTATAAATGTGCGTGTCCCGAAGTGTTCTTCGCTGTTTCTGCTTCCACGTTGTTGGTGTTGGGTTTTGGTTGACAGATCTGAAAACATTAGAATAGCGTATCAAAAGAGAAGCAATATCGAAGAAACTCAGATTTAAAGTGTAGTAACAAAAGATTTATTGTATTTGTTCTACATTGATTTGTGCAATATATTTTCTTTTCCACATTGGAGAAAATAGCTAAGACATTTAAAGATTTATGCTTTAATATACGATATAAGTTTGTTGATTGGACTTATTTAATTAATCGCTTTTTAAATTCATTATAGTTCTGATTTGATATGTCGGGTTACCACCTCCTAATTTTCGAAACCGCTACTAGTGGCCGCTCTAAGGACTATAAATACTCTGCTATAATTTTTTATCATTCTCTTCTGATCTTATTCGCCAACATGTAACCACTTACGGAGAACGCGCTTCCCTTTGAGAAACGCATGAATAATATATGCACACACGTACTACGTACGCACAGCCTAGCTGCGACTTGTTCCAGCTAGACAGTCGAACTCTCTGCCTTCGAGCAGAGAGGAACCCGGACGACGCTCCGCCGAAGGGCAGAGTCACGTTCGGAGAGGTAGACTGACCCTGAACCCGTTTATGCGGGTTCAAAAAGGGTATATTTTTGGCCGAGCCTACGGGCTCGGAGAACTCACGTTAAACCGGCCTTGTGCCACATGCAACCCTCGTGGGGGGGCGTTAGCTAAATATACTACGTACGCACATTAACTTACTACGCATACTTTGAAACACTAGGTTTTCACATTCTTTTGTTACACACATCTTTGTCTTTGTCACTTGTATGCCTTTGTTGTTAATACATTATCATTTGTTTGTACATATATACTGGTTCTTGTCGTTTCTTTTATATTTCTTTACGTGGATTCACATCCCGAGCCTGTCATGTTTGTTGTGGGTATTTCGGGAGACGCACGTGTTTATCTCTCAACGCATACATTCGCACGCAACAGATATATGAATGTTCATGTAAATGATATTTTGATTATTAGCAATAATTTGTAGCGATAATTTGATGCTTAAACTAGATTTTATGAATTGTAAAGTCTGAAAATATAAGTTCAAGTGGCAGAAGGACTTTCTATCAAAATGGTCAAAAGTTGAATTGGAAACTGACGAGATTAACTGGAGTTGTCATATTTATATGTTAACGTCGGCTCCAAGAAGCCTTTTTCAACCCATCTCAGCTATTTTTCTTTTGGTTACAAATATAACAGATGGAAAAGGCCGTTTTGATCCCCTTCTGGAAACAAAATTAATTATACAAACGTGTCCGCTACAGATACAAAATTATATCTTAAGCCCTTTTCGATAAAATTTCAACTATACTGTAATTGTTCTTCTTACATAATATGCACTTTCCATATTTTTAAGTCTAAATGTTAGGAATGCATATTATATACGAGAACAAAATATTAACTTTTTTTCTGGCCAAGTACATCAATACATTCGGAAAGAAAGGAAGTTATATCTCTGATCCAAACTAATTAATGTATAACAAAGATTTTAACTCACTAACCAAACATTGCATTTGTTTGTTTATTTGTAATCGTTTATTCACATATATTTAAATATATTTTAGTGTGCTTCACTTCTGTCCGTGTCAGATAGACGTCTTGATTATGTTATCTATGCTGTCAGCGTAGTATATATCTTCGTCATCATCAATGTCGTCGTTGTCAACCACAATCATCGTGTCCTTTTTATAAAAAAAAGGATGTCATCTTCACTGCTATCCAGTGCGTTCGTGAAGAAGCATTTATAAACAATTTTGTTTCTGCTGGTGTGAGTTTAATTTCGTCGCAAGTTCATTGCATTTCTATTTGAACATGTCCATTCGTTTGTTCTAAATACTGTATGAATTTTGTATTTCAAAATATAATATAAATTATATAGATTGTTATTTTTGTCGATACAAACCGAATAAAAAAAAGTTTAACAAATGTTAGATTTAGCTTCTTTAAATTTTAATAAGTCATTTATATTATAAACGATGATTTTTTTCAAAAATTTCGGTGATTTTTAGAGCTTATTTGTAGCACAACACAGAAAGTATTGATTTTCTAAGCGTGGCTTAGATGTGGCACATGGCCGAAAGTATGGGGCACCCGTGAGGACCGAACCCACTACTCAATAGTAATTGATCGAGCGCGACAAACTGGCTAACTATTATATCACGTCGAAATGCCTGAATGATTTTCTAAGTGTAGCTTAGATGTGGCACAAGGCTGGAATTTATGAAGCAATACAGTGAGAACTGAACTCACTAAGTCGTAATTGGTCGAGCGAGACAAGCTTGCTAACCATTACACCACGTCGACATGTCCCATCATTCGCTGTCATGGGTGTTTATTGAATGCGAATAATTACGTTATTTTTTAATTCTCCAACACTTCACTTCAGATGAAGATATAATAGAGTGTTCAATAAACAAACTATTCAAAGGAAAATGTGCAAATTTAATCAAAAGTTTAAATTTGTTTCCCTATTTAACCTCTATATTTGATGATTGCTTCAACCTTTTATTACTTATATTTAACAAATCTGGATATAATCTATTTGGAAAACTGATTATGTAATTTTCAAATGGAGATTATAACCAATTAATAAAAGAATTATATTGAAATGTGTTATTAACATTTTAATAGACTGGCCCAGTTCGAATTCCAGTCGAATCCATTACATTCACTTACGTGCTAATATCCTTGGGAAAGGTGTGAATCCTCTTCTTCTTCCTCCAGCTATGGGTAAATAGCAGGACAGACTGGGTTCTATAACCTTGGATGGAAACTGGTCTAGGAGAAGGACAACTCTGAATTCAAAACATGCGCAGGGTCGTTTGGGGTCCTTGTGGCACATAGTGCACCAGGTCTCTGTATTTGGGCCTTTCAAAAAGTGTGGATGGTCCTGCACGAAACCTTCACCACTATAATCAAATCTCATGTGCTGTTGTCGAGGACTGATCTGCTTGGACCTCATACGTCGAATTTGACGGGAGAGTCGAGTGCATATATATATACATGTATATATATATAAGTACTTACAAAGATTCGATATAAAATGAGCATATATGATGAATAAATGCTCCAAACTTAATAAAAATAAAAATTTATTATCAAAACCTCTATGTTATGATTCTGAACAGTTTCGTCTTTCTCACTTTTACTCACAATTTCAAGGTTTGCTATGATTTTCAAGCATTTTCCCCAAGCTGATAATATCAATAAGTCACCTCCCTAATGGGGGGGTCTTATGGCCACATAACGTTCAAACACCGTTTGTCATACGTTGACCAATGTTAAGCAAAGCCGGGCCTAGTCATTACCTAGATGGCTGACCTTTTGGGAATACCAGGTGCAGTAAGATTAGATGTGTAGGTGGTGTAATAGATAATGACCCGAAATTGGAAATCGGAGAGTCGAGTTCCAATTCCAGTTGGGTTCGTTATATTCACTTACGCGCAAATAACCTTGGGAAATGTATGAATACACCTTTTCTCCTCCCAGCTATGGGTTAATTATTAGGACTTGTATCAGTAAATCATTATTATCTTCGAAAGATTCTTACAATATAAATATATTTTCTGGCTTTAAATAACCTGCAAAAGGTTGATAAACCGTCAAAATCAAATCAATCCCTGATGAGATGAGATTCGAAGCCGAGTCTCATTGTTGGAACGCACACGTAACTACTCAGCCGCACTTACACATATACATACACTTTTTTATGTTGAGACACCAACCATTTACGAGGTGATCCGGAAAAGTCCCCAGCCCAATCAAGAACGGATTAAAAATAAGATTTTGCTGTTTGATCATTTAGTAAGATGTTGTGAAACAGGGTTGTGAAATATTTTTTCAAATATTTTTTAACACCGCCTTGTATGTGTGTGTCTATACTGAGATATGTAAACTTGTACAATGGCAAGATGTTTAATCCACAACAAAGAATCGATGACATAATGGTGCTTTTCGTTCTTTTCGTAACCTGTGTTAAGAAAAAATATTTTAATATATGCCAATAGGTTAAAAGCGTTTTAGTGTATACAATATGAATACAATGAACAGATAGCAAACTGACAGCTTATAATCCAGCTGTCGCATCTCAGTACAAGCTAGTGAGACTTATAACTTAATGAGAGCCAAAAGCCTGTTTCTTATAGATCTATATTCTAATGATTGTTGGATCTACAAAATCTAAATTACGTTGACTAAAACGATTTAAGTTTGACTTATTGTAATATTCCCTAACACAGATGTATTTAGTCGTGCCTAAACTGTCAGCAGAAAAGCGGGAATCCTTAATATCTGAAAAATTGTTCCTGACACAGCAAAATAATATATATATTCGTTATTTTGCGAAAAGTTGAACAAGCTTGCAAGTCTAGCTCCAATTTGGATGTTCTTATGTCAAACTTGGGTAAGCTAAATAAATATTTAAATTGTTATATATTAAAGGAATAAAGAATTTGTTTCAGAAATAAATCACAGAACTAACGGTATTGGGATTTCGTATATTTTGATCTGCTCGTCCATTATTACGGTATAGTAAGTGCCAAATCTAAGCTGAGTTTAATCAATAATAGTTTATGATAAATGTAAGAAAAACAAACATGATCACTAAATAAGATGTGAGATAATGGAAAGCCAAGAAGAATTGTTTGCATTAGTCTGAATGAGATTTAAGCATATAAATTCTTCAATTGCCTTTCAAAACCAAACATTTTCCATTAATTGTGTTTTACTTTTCGAGTGCATGAAGCACGAGAAAACGGCTTTATCTTAATCCATGCAAAGTGAAAGGCAACTTCGAAAAGTTTGCTACTTTTTTTATCAATTCACCCCAAAGAAGGCGATAATGGCATTAAGATGCATGGAGCTACTGGCAATGAAAGAAACTGACAAGATTTTAGAAAGAACTGGAAACCCAATCCTAAACAGCAAATAAGCAATAAACCACTAATCCTGTTCAAAATACCGGGGAGGAGTGTGATCCGGACGATAGATGAACCTATCTACTCCTACTGAACTATATATATATAGTGCCAAATTATTATCGAGATAACTTTTTTCTAATATTTCAAAAACCGTCCAATCAATTCTCTCAAAAATTTCACACAATGTAGGCAACACTGACCTGCGCAATCACCAATATTTTCGTACGGATCTGCGCAACGTAAACAAACTGGTCCATATTTATTATCAACACGGTGATTTGAACGTGCCAAATTATTAGAAAGGTTTAGTAAAATTCACAGAATTGAACAAACAAAACGTTTATTAATGTTGCACGTGAATGTTTATGATCAAAAGACGCTAATAAATAAGATAATCAAACAAATAATAACAGATACAAACAAAGACACAGTTTTAAACAAATTAATAGGGAATGTGTTTTCCCTGTTTTGAAATTACTTTAAGAAGTCGACGATCCATAGAATTTGTTAATTGTAGGATGTCATCTGCTGCAATGCCGCGAGATATGTCAAGAATTGCTTCCCACAACCCAGCGTTGCTCCTGAATTGTCGTCCGTTGACGTACAGTCTTCGTTTCATGATGCTCCAAAGGTTTTCGATTGGGTTCAAATCCGGAGAATTTGCTGGCCACTTCATTTTTCGAGGTCCATCGAAGCCTAACTGTTTCAAATATTCAGTAGTCTTGTGAGCAGCATGTGAGGGAGCATTATCTTGCATAAAATCAATGGCCCTTCTGGAGGCAACTCTTTGCCTTTTCATCCACGGTTCAAGATGCTCCTTCATAAACGCTATGTGTGCATCAGCAGTCTTTTTGACGACATCTGGTAGTCTCCATGTGCCCACTAATGTTTTTCCAATAATACCACCCCAGATCATTATGCCTCCACCGCCTTGTTTGCGTCTCAGACGCTGATGGTGATTCTCTCCGTTCATTACCCAGACTTTGCACCATCTATCTGGCCCATCAAATGTTGCTCCAGTTTTGTCTGTGAACAAAACTTTAGAGAAGTCAATCTTCATATTGTCCACGGCCCATTTCAATCGATTTTGAACGTGATTTCTCGAAAACGGAGGCTTCGATACAGGTTTGATTGTTGTTGCTATTTCCCTCAGATACCGACACCGAGTACTTTTAGACACAGTAGGATCCCCACTGCAAGTGAAAAGCTCTTGACTGGTAAGTCCAGGGTTCTTCGTGGCCTCTCGTTTAAGTCGTGACATGAGACGACGTGAAATAACCCTTGGCTTGCCTTTATCTGCCCTTTTGCGTACTTGTGTAGGGTCGGCGGTGAACTTTTTCACTGTTTGATGACACCTCCCTATCATTTTAGAAATTTCTAGGGTAGATTTACCTTTTGAGAGTTCTGAGGTGATAGTTTTCTTTTCAGCATCACTTAAGCGGCTTTTAAGGCCCATCTTTTCACTAAATTCTTACACTTTTCTAATAATTTGGCACGCTCAAATCACCGTGTTGATAACAAATATGGTGCTAGTTTGTTTACATCGCGCAGATCAGTACAAAATTTTCAGTGATTGCGCAGGTCAGTGTTGCCAACATTATGTGAAAATTTTGTGTGAATTGATTGGACTGATTTTGAAATATTAGAAAAAATGTTATCTCGATAATAATTTGGCACGCAGTGTATATATATATATATATATATATATATATATATATTATTACTTATTGCATTCTTTTATTACTCAAATTACGAATTTTTCTTACTTTTGTAAGTGAAATATATAAATATTCAGAGAAAACAGGTGGAGTAGAAATAAATTGAATCTCTTTACGCGCTCTCTTTCTGATTCTGCATATTCATAAGTCGAAGATAAAAACCTTAATAAAGGCAGAATTACGGGAAAGAAGATATTTATTTCATATTATACTAAGTTTCCAAATAACGCAGTATTTTGCAAAAAGATTTTTATTCAATTTTTATTCATTAAAATTTTCATTAAATTCTATACTTTTTCTAGTCGGGTGACCGCTTGAGAATAGTAGGTACTTTCAGTCTGGATGTGCGGGTGGTGCAATAGATAACGGCTCGGAACTGGAAATCGAAGAGCTGAGTTCTAATTCCAATCGGGTTTGATATATATATATATATATATATATATATATATATATATATATTATACTTTACTAATTTACTTTTTGTATGAATGATTCATTGTAATATAAATTGAACTGCACCACATATTTGATTTAAAAGAACTGATCCGACGTGCAAATTTTCAGGATAACAACTGAGACATTACTTATTGAACTATTTAGTTCATGCCACATTGACTGATAAACTCCTACAACAAAAAACTATCAAATTGCCATATTAGTAAAAAAAAAAAAAAAAAAAAACGCACTCACTTAAATTTTCAAAAAATTCAACCTTAGCGTTGCGACTGCACGCTCCATGAGTTTATATCCGCTATCAATAACATATTTTAAAAAAACATATTTCGATTCGCATTATATTTTATCGTCTCGGATGCTAACTGAATTTTACCAAAAACAAAATAATTTCCATGTCTGAAGATGACAATGTACAGTTGAAAGGACTTGCGTATTTAAGAAAGACCTTATACAGTTTATAATTTTTAAAAATAAGGATCACAACATTCATCGAGTGATTAGTAGGTTAATGCATCTTTAAAATTTTGTTAGCAAAGGGATTTCGCCATTTTATATCATTAACTCTACTAATTTATTTTTGCATGAATGATTCATTGTAATATAGTATACTATATGTGTTTTAACTATAAGTATTCACTATTTTCTTTGTATATATGAGCTTTTTTTCCCTCCAAAACTTTCTTTTATTTGTTTTATTTTCCTATATCAAATAAACAGATTTATCTTTATTTTAACATATTTTCTCTACACAAATCTCATTGATTTGTTCACAGATATTTATTTTTATATTTTATTAACTGATATTTTTTTTCAAATTAACCACAGCGTTTTTAAGTAGCAAAGTTGCCATGATAACGACTTTTCTTTAGATATTTTTCAGTTATTTTGAGAATTCATCTCGCAAAACGTCAACAAGAAAATAAAAAATTAAGAATCCAATTAGTTTTCACGTATTCCATCTTCATATATACTTTGTTCGGATATTTCCTACCAGTGATTTATCATAAAACAGTATATATTAGCATGGAAAGTGTGTCTAAATTTCCGCATTTTAAAAACAAAACAAAGGAGGAATTTACTCTATCAAATGCAGGAATTGCCAGAATGAATTCATTGGGGAAACCTCAAGAAGTGTAAACAAAAGACTATATGAACACAAAACTAAAAAGGGACATTTTAAATAACAATAAGGGGTTCAGTTCGACATTCCGACCAGAAGAAGGCCGGATCGTACAACGGTCGAAACGTTGTGATAAATATGGCAACAAAGATAAGGACAATAGTCCGAATAATGTAAATAATGTACATAATACCTCATCTCAGAATTATAGACAGCTACCAACTGAGCAGATATGAAGGTTTCGAGAAAATAATCTGAGTGAAGAGAATGTGCTAGCTGTGACGTGCTTCATGGCCGACTGGTAAAGCACACTGAATCAAACGGTCGTTTCCCCTAAAAACTGGGGACGCAGGTTCGATCCATGCCGAGGAACGCACTATTCTTTATTAAGATTTCCTGAATGCGCACGCCGATAGATGTAATGCACACTGATTAATAATCGAATCAAATTGTTTAGATACAAATTATCCACTATATAACGTTTGAAGTAATATATATATACACACACATATACATGCATATATGTGTGTGTGTCTGTGTGTGTGCGTTTAGAGTGTGAAAACGTAAAAATTCTCATAGATATCTATCCGATTAATATTCGCTGTCCCCTTTTTAAAGACGATAGACATTAATGTATTATAGGTAGAAACATATAGCCAATTTTGAAACCTATAAATAATGCTGGATCTTTCTTTTAAATTTACAATATCGGATTTTACAGTAGGCATTAATGAGTTAAACTCATAGAAATGTATAAGCACATGTATAAATGCATGTACGTATACATATACATCCATACACATACGTATATATTCAACATGTACATTGGTTTCAGTTACACTCCCACCGTCGTAACAGTTTTCCTGCCTATTTTCTATAAATATTTTTATGACAGTTATTCTAATGAACTTTCCTCTGTTGATAACTAGACTTTATAAATTTAAGCGCAGTACTAGATTGGCTGCAAAGTCTCATAATTTTACAGTTGAAATGATTACATGTAACTGTAAGTTCTATGCTTACAGTGTCTTCTCTTGTACTTCTCGCTTGTGGAACTTTCTTCCGGCATCTTGCTTTCTAGACAACTTTGATCTTCAAATATGTAAATGTAATGTCAATCGTTATACTGTCTTCTTAATTTATGTTCTTTTATTGTCCTTTTTCCTTAATAACGTTTTCTTTTACATTTCTTTAATTTTTTTCTCATATTCTTGCGTCTTGGTGGCTTTATTGCTTGGCTTAGAATGAAACGATTAAAAAAATAATAAACATAAATATCTATTTACACTGATATATATTATTCAGAAAATATCATTTTGCACACACATACACATCGGAACACAGATATATGTTATATAACGTAATGTATTTTACTGAGCAAATTAAGTGAATATTAATCCCAAAGATGAATATTATATTTTTTATAAGTTTTAAATTCTTGTATCGTACCAAGCTTATTAAGTAGCAATAAAAATCATTTCACTTGGAATATTAATAACAAGATGCGTTCAAACACAACAATATCTCATTATTCTGCTACAAAAAACAAGCTAACCTTAAATTAAAATTGAATCTTTTCATGCGAAATTGCATTTTACAATAACTTGAAATTTAATATGAGTAAGATAATATTCTTCTAAGTAACTTATTTATAATATATTGTATATGTCAATTCATACCGTGTGTGACAATTCACTATCCCCTCACTTAAAAAAAATACTTAGTATTCGAAGAAATACGTCTGTAACACAAAGTGCTAGAAAGTATGGCCATAGTTCACCTTGCAAATCACGAACATTTGAACTGGTATAAGGTAGTGACATTTTTGCAGCTACTGCCTGGTAATAACAATAAGGAGAATTTCATTGCAAATCAAATGGCATTACATGAGGCAAAATCATAAAAGAAAAAGATGGCAATAAAAAAAATCAGTACGTAATTAAGAATTGAAAAAGAAAACTGAATTATGAAACCATCCCAAAATCATTTAAGAAATTCGAAAAATGATGCTAATGCCTTGCACGGATAAAAATGAGGTAAGAATACTGGGATATGTATTTGAACTTGACGAAAAAATTTATATGTGTAAATATTGATAAAAACATTTAAATATAAAAAAAAGATTTAAACATCCAACTGATTTTTACTTATTTATGCCCGCACAACAATACATACTCCCACCCTCTAAACACATACCCTCTTCCATAGAATTTAGAATCAGCGCAAACTCTGCTAGCAAAGAGGTCTTTAATAAACTAGTGAATTTTACAACTCTTCCCTTAGAAATAGTGGTTATAAACGTACTTAGTACAGAGATCCCATTATTTATGGCCATACTAAGAAGAGAAGATCTACGAAGATCATTTAGCTTACACCCCCTTTCAACCTAATAGCTAAAACTAAATTAGAGTGAAATTTCCTTATTAATAAACATTTTCCCAACACCAATCCGCTCAATCAAAATACATTCAAATTAAGCTATTGTTGTGCGGACAACCTTGAAAAATCATTAAAAATAGTATAATAAAGTCTTCAACAAATATAAAAATTCAAAAAGCAAGGCCTTAGCAATGGGGCAGTAAACGATAATAATTATAATAATACTAATTAATACCAGCAGATGTAACTGTAGGAATTACAATGATTGGCCACTACAAAATAATTGCTTAGCTAACTCCCTGGTTTATTTTAATACTATTTCTACCCGAGTATTATAAAATTCTACATTGGAAGCACTAAAAACTCGTTTAAAACCAGATGGTATCAACGTGTACTATGCTTCAACAATAGTACTTATAAAATAGTAATTCGTTGCCGAAATACTTTTGGCGTTTAAAAGAGAAAAATAAAACTCCTACAGTTAAATGCAAACTACTTAGGAGGGCCCGAACCTGTAATTCTCTCTACGCACCATGTTATCTTTGTCTCAGTGAAAAATTGGTCAATTATTAGTTTTAAGGACAGGAGTTGGGCCTGCGAAAGTTCCGACGTGTCTGATAATTGACGTAATTCTTCTACGTCGAAGACGTCGTTATCTACCATGTGTTCAGCGACTATCCTAACTAGCTGAGTTTTCCTCATAGACTTCGTTACCTCTAGTTCTAATTCCTTCCCTATTTCAACTATATCATCTTTCTTAAGCTTACATAATTTCTCCATAGAGGGTGATGCGAGAAAGCTATCTATAACCGACATCTTGGCCTGTAGTTCGCCGACACCCTGAAGCTGTGCGATTCTTACTAAGTGAAAAAACCAGGGAGAAAAAATTCTCGGAACGAGCCCCTAATTTTATATGTTACGAACTTGTAGCATATAGATGAACCACGGGTTAAAAAAAAGGAAAACGTGGGATCTTTCCTCGGTCTTCACTCAGAAATGGAAGCGACACAAGGGAGTCAACGAAGAACAGACACAAGACAATGGATTTCAAAATAAAACATTTATTTATAAATATATATAAAGAGATAAAGAAAGAAAAAAAAAAGAATATTCATTTAACAAAAGGGAAGGGGATCATTAAAGAACAGGAGGCGCGAGCGAATACATACATATATAAAAACAGATCAAACCAAGAGAATCAACATATCTTTCAGTAGAGTTGATATTTTCACACAAAGTTCTGATTCGCCGAAGCGAGAGTTCTTATGCTAAAACAACATTTTGGCCGGCCGGCAATTTTCCTGGATTTCTTTTCTTTTCACAAGTGTTCGATGGTCCACAGCATCTCGTACAGGCGTTTCGTTGGGTTGATCAGTTTCATAGCAGTCCTTTCATCCCTTGTCGACAGACTTTGCTGTCTTCTTCATCTCAGTGGGACGAGTTGCCCAGCGACGTTCAACTGCCGCTGGTCAGAGGAAAACTGAAAATCCTTCTTTAGGTTTTTGCTGTCCCCAAAGACAGTCACGTGGGTTCCCTTCGTCCTTGACCGGGTACGCAGGAGGATGGGATGCAAATCACGCAGTGTTTGTGTAATGGCCAAAAGTTCAATACACGCTTAGTATGTTCTGATCACGTGAATCGCAGCAGGAGATCCTGATGGTGTCTTGAATTCACTTATGGTCAAACGCCTGATAGCTGCGAAATTTTGGAACCAGGTCATTCTCGCGTCGGGTCACTTCAAAATTCACGGGCCCTTGGCTCGTGGGTGGAAGAGTAGATAAAGAGGGAAAGAATTTGTGAAGAAAAAAGGAGGGTATGGCTGATCATGGAACATATTCGCTCGCAAGTCGAAAGCGTTGGATTAAATTTCTATATTTATTTATTTATTTTTCTTTTATATCTAACTAATTTTCGACTAGAATTTGAGGTTTTACTTTGGGGTGCTTTTAAGCCTTACGCCTATGTGGTTAATGAAATCGGGGCTACGTCACAAGTCCAATACATATGTGCAATTCGATGGTCGCAATATAAAGAACTCTTCTACTGTCAGCGAAAAGTGATATGCACAAAATTTGAATAGAAATTACTTTTTATATATCTTAATTTTTTTTCCATGTTGAACAGATCATTTATTCAAATATCTGTTTGCCCTAATGATTGATTTAGGTATTTGAGGATTCGGTTCACTATTTCGATTGGTTGAGGGTTGCCATATTCATCTGCAATGAATTTAATTCTAGCATTAGATACTGGTAGTTTTATCTCTTGAGCTATCTTGCCCGTTTCTAATCTCGCACGTTTTTGCTTACCTCGCATTCAACTCATAAATATTTATACTGCAGACATGAGAATACGTGCATTATTTAATATATCTTTCTTTCTATTGGACAAAATGAAATAGATTTTGTATTACCACAAAGATTGTTTTGTTGGGATTGCTATGAGTTTGAATTTGGCATCAGAAGGTTTTATATTAAGATGGTTAGTTTACTACGGGCATGTTCACCATATTAATCCGCAACAATATAGAATATAGACATTCAAAAACGAATCAATCACAAGGCAATTGAGTAAGAAACACCGATTATGAGATTTCAATAAAACAACATGCATTTATGTGCAATTAATATACAATTTGAGAACACAATTGAGTTGAACTTTGATGGATAAATGAGAATAGATGTATTTGGCTGCGTCGAATATTATTGTGAATGTTTGAAGGTGTTTGCAATTGCTATTCAGATTTGTTCACAAAATTAAACTGAGTGTCCAGTTACGTACTAAATTGTCCTTTGTGCTAGTTCAGTTATTAGTGTGTGTACGTAAGTTTGTTTGTATAATTGGTAGGAGTTGCGTACCTTTAGTTGTGTGAGAATTTGATTGTTTGTTTACTAATACTTATTATTAAGTAGTGAGAAAAAATGTCACTTTTTAAATTATCGTAAGTGATGTTTGGATAGCGTTCCTGAGAGAGATAGAGTGTGTTTGTGGAGTCAGATATTTTACGCGGCAAAGTCCTGGTTGGTCAGAGTTTTGACTTGCAAGGGGGTCAGTTTGGCATCTCTATAGGAATGAAGGTCTGACTGGTAAATATTATGCGTGTGTGTTGTGTTGTGGTGAATGTTCGTACGTAAAGATTTGTCGTCTCGATTAGCGAGACGGTGAATTGTAGTCGTCACATTTTTAAGCTTGAGTAAGCGGTTGAAAAATGGTCTGCTGCTGATCTGCCCAGGTCTGCGTCTCCGTCGGCTTCTACATTTGCTTCTCTCTGGTCACACGTGCTTTGGGTTCCTTTTAAGAGGTCATGATCACGTGTGGTGGGTCCGGAACGATTTTGCGCCAAAACTTCGAAGTGCACGTGCTGGCGACCTGATTGGTAGAAATGAACCAATCAGAGGGCTAGATTTACGAATGAAAGTTGGAATAGTGCATTACTCGAAGGAGGTAAGATTGGGCTAATAGACGAGCCCAATAGTTTCATTATTATCTGCTTTGTAATCCTATTTAAAAAAAAAAAAAAGGATATTCTAAACATTAGGTTGTTCAGAAAATTATATCCGATTTTGGAATAAAGATACTAGAGGACGTCCATTTGCAATTGACTATGAACATCTGAAGACAATAGTCGAACAAAACCTACGTCAAAGTGTCAGCGAATGTCTCAGATAGTCAGGGTGTCAACATTTCAACAATGTCTGACCATTTAAAAATGTCAAGGTGAAGAAACTTGATAAATGGGTTCCACGTGAACTCAGTGAAAGTCAAAGGATTCGATGTTTTTGAGTCGATGCTGCATCTGCGAAATTCGAATGATCCATTTCTTAATCGAATAGTGACGTGTCGAAAAATGGATCCTTTATGACAATCGTAAACGATCGGCTCAATGGCTTGATCATAACGAAAGACGCAAACGCCTTCCAAACCCGAAATTGCACCAACAGAAGATTATGGTGGTTGTCTGATGGTCTGCCATTGGCGTTATCCATTACAGCTCTCTGAAAACTGTGTATCACTGCAGATATCTACGGCCAGCAACTGGATGAATTTCACACTCAGTGAAACAAAATGTGAGAAGGTTAATCGATTTTTCAATCATCTTGACAATGTTTTAAACCAAAACATATTCCGTTGCAAAGAAGATGCAGAAAGTGCATTCAAAGATTTTTTTTCACGTCTAAACCATTAGAGTTGCATTGTAAAGGCACAAATAACCTTGTAACTCGATGGTAGAAATATATAGATTCTCACTGTTCCTGTGTTGACTGATTTAAACACTGTTAAATACGTTATTTCAGGAATAAAAATTTGATTCTAAAATCGGACATTATTTTCCGAACAATCTAGTAATGTACGGGTATTCATTTGTGCAAGATAGTCTAATATTAGCGAGAAAATCATCAAACTACTACCATTGTACTTCCATCAGTCATATCTATTCTACGATTACTTGTTCCTGAAGGTTCATAAAGATTATTCTTTCTTAAAGGACTTGCTATTCGGAACAATATGCTCTTTTATATTGTTATACTCACGACACTTCGGTTGTTGTACACCTCCAGCCTTCTTCAGGTGTCAGTCTTTGTACTCGGTAATATTCTTGAAATTTTGAACCGAATACTATTCAATCAACGGGATTAGATTGTTTTCATTTCGCTTGCAATGCTGAGGGGAGATAACTCGTATCAGTCAACTTTTTATCCACCATTGTGTCGTTTATCGTTATCTCCCCAAAAGAGAGACTGAACTCACAACAGCCAAGAAACCAGATGTGCTTTAAACAGCGTTTAAATCCACTAGGAACGTGTTTTTTGACAACCCAGTGTCTTAAAGATTCTTTCATTTCCCCAAATTTCGTGCAAAACTTTGATCGAAGTATATTATCCAATCAATCAATTTAAACTGCCAGCAAAAAAATATTTACCCAACGAATATGACTTTTAGTTAGCTTTTACGCATGAGACATGGAGTTTTTGAAACTATTTAATTTCACAAATTTATTGAGTTGGCTAAGACGAATATAGACGGCATTGAGATTAACATTTTCAGTGTCCCATTTTTCGAATAAATTCTGTTCCCTACTTAGATCTATTTTCTTCCATTTCATCTCGTACTGCACCATTTATGAAAGATAAAAGAATCGGACAAGGTTCCTTTTTATTCTGGACAAAATAAAAATCGAGAACCTTTATTTTTTTCAACAAAAATATGAAAGTTTTGAATTTGCTTAACGAGAACAGTAAAACTATCATCGATATATGTTAGTTCTACATGGAGTTATCGCAAATCGAAAATATGCACGGGCTTCTTTTCTTCGCTTATGTTGTCATTTCAGGACTTCAGCTTCCTTTTATTTATTATCTATGAATTACTATTATGTCTTGGGAAGGATAATAGAGTGGTGTCATGCTGCTTTCCCTATGGTTTTTGAATTCAGAGAAGTACTTCTTCGAGACTGGTTGCTATCTAAAGCTATCTTGTTAGATAATCCATAGCTGGAGAGAGAAGAGACGGGTTCATGCCTTTCTCAAGAGCATTAGTGCTAAAGTGAACCTAACCAACCAGGCTGGATTTTGAATTCGGCTTGCCGATTCCACTTTTCATATCGATAACTGTTATGCGGCCCTAAATGGGTCATGAACCTGGATGAGATATAACTTCCCTACTCTCATCTCTCAGTCATAAACTACACCAAATTACAACGAGTACAATAGCATTGATGGTAGTATTTAATAGGATTATTGGCAACTATGATAAAACTATCAGTAGATTGTATCACCTTTGTGTTCATATCACCTGTTTTATTTCACGTTGTCTTCCTTACGCCTACTTTGGATGACAAGTGATGAATGAATAGTTTGAAATATAAAAGCAGACATTCCCGTCTTATGAGTGTCAAGAATCGGATACTATACTGTTTCTACTAGCTGGACATCATATGTATTATCTATTTCTCCAAGTTGCGAAATGGTTAGGATTATTTCCTATGTATGTATAATGAAGATATTTGTCAGCAACAAAAGTTTGGAATGATATTTACAGTAGAATAAGTAAAAGAAGAATGATTTTTCTGTTTTTTTTCAGCATTTTCGTGTGTTTTTTTTATTTTATATGATAGTTAATTAGACCTCAAATTTATTGCTTATATGTGATGTGAAATACCGTGGATCTATCGTTTCATGGTTCATAGATAGATAGATAGATAGATTGTGAACATAGTTATCAACACTACATAGTGACTGTCAGTTTCTCGCCCCAGTGCGATCTTCAGGCCACTGGGCATGAAACTAAGTCACTATGCAGTGTTGATTTCTATGTCCATACTGCCTATATCTATATAGTCTATCTCTGATACTGAGCGCTAATTCCATATAAATTTTTATGACACCATGACTAAAAAATAAAAAATATTTTTCATGTTAAAACAATGCGCTACTATGATTTTTCTGATTTGCGTCACTTACAGAGTATAGTGTGAGAGATGAAATTGTAAGCTTGGGTGGGATTGGTCATTAGGTACAGTCTATTTAAATCTTTAATTTGAGTGCTGTTTTCATTTGATAAATGAATTGTTGGTTGAAATATGTGACACAGAGCAAATCTTTACAGGTCAAGTTTGTTTTGATCAGGGATATAGCACACTTTCAGGTAGAAGTGACAATGACACCTGTGATAATCAGGTGACATGAGTGAGATTCCGGAACATGGAAAATGTTCCACTGAAGCTGGATATGAGCAGTGCAAGCCCACAATTTTGTTTGATCCGCTAGTGAGTGAAGGGCTAGGATGGAGATTCTCGTCTGCCTCTGCGATACTTACGACACAGGGGCAAGATCATTGATCAAGCATTATTATTGGCTCGCCAATGTCATTTGTCAAGCATTATTATTGGTTGGCCAGCCAGAACAGTACAATTGAGGTCTACACACTCATAAAAGAGGTTGCCGAAAAAGCAGCAGCCCAGAGCAGCTCAACTATTTAAATGAAAGTAGTTGATCGGTGGAATTCAAAAGGCGGCGCAGAGGACAGGACTTTAGCTGATTGAGGCACCACGGTCATCGGACAGGAACGACGAGGCACCACTCACCTGGCTGATATTGCGAGGGGCCCTCTGTGTCAGCAACAAGCTTTGCGCAGCGGGGTCGACGATTTCACCCGAGGGCGTGCGCTGCGGTGTCTTAGAGGAGTCCATTTGACACGTCTTCTTTCATTGTGGTATCGTGCTTCCGTAGTACAGGCTGATTGAAGGCTATATGATTCGCATCTTGGACTGAAAGTATTTTGTCCTGGAAGCCAGTTCCGTCTGCCCCAGTGTGGTACCGACACTGAAAAGGGATCAGTACTACGTGCTCTTGTGTCTGCTCAGCATTAAGCAAATGGTTGTGTGGTCGACGAGACAGAAGGATTTTCATGGAGGCAAGAAATTCTCCTCTTCTCTAATGGTCTCTTTCTTTAAGTATCAGCTTAGTTAAGATCAGCGCGTTGAAATTCCGCAAAAGGTGGGTGAGAGTTTCGCCCTTGGTGTGAGTGGTGCTGACCAAGAGTGGTTGTTTGATGTTACTTAGGAAAGAGGATTTGGGGCCTCTAACCGAATCATCAGTCATCCCAGCCCGTGTTTAAGGGAATTTAGGACATTTTGATTTTCAATTTGGACCACCTTGATGCATTTTTCTCCTTTTAAACTTAGCTAGTGTATGCAAGTATAGAGACCCACGCAATTTTGGTCCTCGATTTTCGTTTAATTGTTTCCATCCCCACTCTTTTTTAGGTGAGAGATGTTTTTGTTCTCTGGCGAGGTCAGATTTTCTTTGAGTCTGTCTTTTTTACGCAGTTAACCAAGATCTTCTGCCACAGTTTTGCTTTCTACGAGGGTTCTTCATACTAATATTGTTTTGTTTATTTTCTTGTACATATATATTTTTTTCATTGCATATAATTATTGGGTTCTGCTTCTTACCTCTCCATTGTGAATTATATAAATAAAATTTTATGCTAGTACTTTCATTGAGTAAATGGTATTCTCAGCATCCTCCTGTATAACCACAGAAATGAAGATTGTAGTTATCAAGGAAGCAAGAAATCGGAAGAGAGTTCCCCAGGTGAGAAGTGAGAGAAAAGAAACTGTTCTAGTAGTGTCTAGCTAGTTCTACAGTAAACAACAAGAGATAATTGCCAATCTAGCCGCACGCTCCTTTTTTTTCTCGATTTGACCATATTAAAGCTTAAGGGTTTTACTCTTTATTAAGTGGATGATTGGGGTCAGACCAGTTGTGTCCAGAAAGGTTTATATCCTTATGTGATCTGTGAGGTGGTTGTTGGTCATGAATCGTATGATGTAATTCTGGAATATTTTCTCTTTCTCAAGTGTCATAGTCCAGTTTACACAATCCAAGTGTTAAAGCTAAGGTGTTAATAGCTTCAGATTTTTTTTCGTTTAAATCAGTTTTATTTATGACCCTTACTCGCCTAAAGCATTGTTTTCTATTTTTTCTTTCATTCTTGTATGTTGGTTTCCTTGACCTTCATTTGTACGAAGATATTTATATAATTTTTCTGGATCTAGTTAGTGAATCACAGTTTCTTTGTCAATTTTTAGAGCCTTTGTTCGTACGAATGTGCCTCTTTGAAACGTCGCGATGACATCTTTTTGGATCAAATTCCATGGTGATATCATCACTGATTTTTTTTATTATTGTTAACAAATATCTAATACTGTTCAATTACTGTTTTCCCTGTTTCCACTGAGCCTAAATATGTACTACCCAACCCAGGAATTGAACTCATAATTATTATAACACGAAATTCGTGAACCAACGCTTTAATCCATTTAGACTCAGTGGAAATGGGGCAAGCAATAACTGTACTACTAAAAAAAAAAATAAAAAATCAGATGATATATCCTTAGACATGGGCAGTAGAAAGAGAAAAATCTACTCTCGTAGATTAAATAAAGGGCTAAGTTCTAAATTCTTTGAAGGTTACCTGAATCGACAGACACTTGAAGAAGGCTACAGGGCACATCGACCGAAACGTTGGGATAATACCACCCCAGAAATTCAAACAAAAATGATTTGACCAAACTTCCCACATTGGCAAGTGATATTCAAACACAAGAAATGATTTTCAGTGAAGTGTGATGCCAAACCAAACATCGTTCCAGTTTCTCAATGCTTTCACTTTTGATATTTATTTTCGCATTATTTGTCTTTTATGCAAAAACTATACGAATTGACTCTTTCTTCTGAACATAGCGTAACGGCTCTAAAAGTAATGACACCTATTTAATTTCACGGAAACAACAACAGATACAATAATCATAATAACAACGGATAAAGCACGTGTTCAGTAACAAAACACACTATTGTTTCTCATTATTCGCACCTACGCATTTTCTAAGAGCTCTTCATTTCGTGGCTTGACAGATGTGCAGGTTTGCTCAGAAAGTGATTTATCACACACATAGCTCATACCACTTCTGAAACATATTACCCACTACTTGTGCTCGCATACACTGTTAGGTCGCCAGAACTGTTCAACAAGCAATGATTAATGTCATTGGGAATATTTTTCCGTGTGGAGGAATTCAATACACACCTCCGATTCGTATGCACTTTTGTGTCAGTTGCCATTTTACCACACTGCTATATGCAACAGTGAATAAACATTATGGGTTATGGACAGGAAGATTCAACCTCTAGTGCTATACCGCCACTATCAATTTTAAGGTAGTGGGCCAATATAATAAAAGAGGCATTACTTTCGAAGTAAGCATTGTGTATATTATAAATATATTGTTGAATTTCTGTTCTAGAATTCTTCTTTTTCTTTCCTCAATCTAAAATTAGTCACTCGCGTTTCTCAATTAGGAGAAATCAACATCTGCTTTCCTTTCTACATTCAAAGTTCGCGTTAAAATATTACTGGATTATCTAAAGTATTTGGATCTTTTTACCTGTAATTATAAATATATAAAAAAAACTTGATATTTAATAAACTTAGTAAAGTATGAAGCCAACTAGGGGAGAAAGACCGTGTTACGCTAATAGTCCAGGTGTGACAGGCCTTCCAAAAAACAGCATTCGATATTCTAGCTTTTTATCGCGGTTTCAACACTAGCGATATGTAATACGTAACTATTTCAACCACGAGGTTGGCCACACTGCAACGCTCATTCCAATTTGATTATTACTTTGGAAAAATCAAACTAAAAATAAAATAAAAAAGAAATCTAAGATTGCCAATTCAAACCTCTTAATTTCAATCACTATTTTCTCTTTCTTAATTCTTCCCCTCAGACATCAGAATACGAAGCGTAGGTGGAAAGTGGGGAAGAATTAAATTTATATCACGCAGAATCCGAATCAGCATTTGTATCTAGACAATAATAAACGCCTGATAACTTGTCAAAGATACTTGAAGCAACATTCTAACTTCTTTTGTTAAGTTTGTATGTGGAAGATGGAGAAATGATTAAAAGACATCGAAGTTGTCGTCATTGCCACCGGGTAAACTCCCACCTATAAATGTCTGAAGTTTTCAGTTATTTTATTCTTTATTGCTGATAACAATTCAGTACATCAGTGCGTCAACATCACAACTTGTAACTGTATAATTAAATAAGTGGTTGTGCTTGTGCGTTGGCGTGTGTGTGTTCGAGCAAGCAAAAATCTGGGCAAATAAGTCTGACACTAAAATGTCTGTAGACAAAATGAGTTCACAATAATATATTTAGTGTGTATGTGACTTTACAAGAAATAAGAAGAGGCGAATATTGAAACTAAAGTGTGTGTGTGTGTGTGTGTGTGTGTGTGTGTGTGTGTGTGTGTGTGTGTGTGTGTGTGTGTGAAACCACAGTGGAAGGTATTGCTTAGAGGCAACAATGAAATCGTGAAGGATTTATTAATGAGTAATTCCTTCTAAAGGAGTGTGCACAGCTGTATAAATGTATGCACGTTTGTAAATTATGTAGGTGTTACATTATGTTAGTTGGTTTAAACAAATCTGGCACAAGGCTCCATAAATTAAGCACTTATTTTGGCTTCAGAGATCTCGATCCTTTTAATACATACTGATCGTACATCGTCAGTACGATAGAAATTAATACAATTTTCTTCTTCTTCTTCTTCTTCTTCTTCTTTGTTCGGTCTCTCCATGAATTCTTATCCCTTCCTGAACCAAACAATGTTTGACCCCTTACTATATCTTGTCCATGTTCTGACGTCCATTTACACAAGCTCGGTAGTTAGGTTGCTCGCTGCTTCTCTCTGCGTCCTTTTACCTTCAAGATATCCTGTGAGTGTCAGATTCACCAAGACTACTTTCTTCATTATGTGTTACAGATTTTTTAACTCTGTCTTTCTTATCCCGAACAGATTTGTTACATTCCCTTACGCGCAAATACCCTCGGGAAAGGTATTAATCCAGCTCTTTTCTCCAGATATGGGCTAAATGGTACGATATGTAACTGGAAAATCTTTGTTATCCTCAAAAAAAAAATTAATTCAGTATTCACTCGCATAAATGAATTAATCTTACAATCGAAAATATGTCTCAACTTTGATCTTAAGCAAAAATGTCCCTTACGTTCCCATTTTCCTTAAACCTTCCTCGTTGCTCATATGCAGTCTATTACAACTGTCTCTCCTCCCTGTTGTTAAGTATAAGTGTCCTTTTTGTATCCATTTTCTCTCAAATTTTGTCATTACTTTTATGATCGGTCCATGGTATTCTCAGTATCATTCTGTAGAACTACATCTCTGTTTCCTCAAGTCCCCCTCTTCATTTGAAAGAAAATTGTCCAGCATTTACTGCCATATAGGAGGTTTTATATGACATAGTTATTGAGCACATCTTTGTTTCCAACAAAATATTCCTTTTACTTAATATTGTGCTAAGTTTCTGGAAGGCATTTTTCGCTAATATGTCTTCGGATTTTTGTTTCACGTATTCCATCGTCTGTTTTTTGCTTATTTTTATGTCTCCAATTTGTAGCACGTATCTTGGGCTGTCCCTTTTGTTGATGGCCATATATTCTGTCTTCTTACAATTCCTTTCTTCACGCTTTCTTTAACTATGCTGTCTAAAAGTAGCTACAGCTTTCTTTCTGTCTGCCAACAATAAAAGACTATAAAAACCGATAGATAGTGTTCTTGCCATGAAATTCGACATTCGAAACCAGATTATCTCCGCAATCCTTAAAACTGAAGATTAATGTGCCTTTCGAAGAATCTCTGGAGTGAAAGAACGTCAGTATTTATACGTTCATGTCTTCATTATGTCTTTAAAAGCAATGCTTAGTATATATAATTATATGTTATCCATATGTAAAGAAATACCTGAATAGAGCGTAAGCATCCTCTGTGTGTGTGTGTGTGTGTGTGTGTGTGTGTGTGTGTGTGTGTGTGTGTGTGGAGAGAGAGATAAACTGGGGTCATTAATGTGAACATTTGTGTGCTCGTATACCAGAATTTATATAAGAGAAGTACATGGAGTGCTCCTTACTTGTACCATTGCACCAAATCTAATCAAGGCTTAGTAAATAACTGTACTGCTGAAAAGTTCTCGGCTCAGCTAAAATGCCCTAAAAATATTTTTGCCAGATTTTAGAATGTGCGTCGGTCAATAACTTTTGAGCGCCCCTCGTAGTTATATATATATATATATATATATATATATATATATATATATATATATATATATATATATATATATGTTCTCTATCTCTCTATCTCTCTCTCTCTATATCTCTCCATATATATATATATATATATATATATATATATATATATATATATATATATATATATATATATATATATATCTATGAATAGGTTTATGAACAAGAAACATGCTAAGGGTGAATGTGAAAAATATAAGATAAATAATAAGTGTCTGCGTGCGTGTTTGACGTAATTTGCATAGTGTATGTGTATATTTGAAGATATAACTGCGTGTTAATGCGGTCTGTTTATGAAAGAAGTTCTAATGGAATCATTGCACGCCACATTTACTCTCGCCAATAATTGACGTCACGCACAAATGGCCAAAGGCGTCAGGAAAACACGCCTGTCCATTAAAATTTCTGTCGGTATCTTTCGCAGATAGGTGACACAAAATATTATCACACAGCTCCTAAGTCATATCCATACAATTTTTCCCCATTTTGTCTCTTCTCTCTCACTTGTGTATGAGGTGCGGAGATTTTTTTCTGTTCCTCTTGATTATTGAAATTAACTCAGCTTAGCTTAGTGTGACACAAGGCCCTGATTCACTTGACCATTATTTTTTTCTCTCCTTTTTTTCTTCAATGTTTCACCCTGTGTATTTCTCTAATTTTTATTCTTGCTCTTCTTTATTAATTTTTATTCATTTCTTTCTCTCACCTCCTCTCCTCTCTTCTTTTTTCTCTCTCTCTATATATATATATATATATATATATATATAGAGAGAGAGAGAAAGAGAGAGAGAGAGTCAAAACAGAATCAATACTGCATGGTGAAAGTCAGTTTCATGCTTCAATTCGATTTCATGGCAGAAGTATCTGAGTTGACAGGTGATGATCATGCACATAATTCTGATGATATTCACATTACAGAGCATGGTCGCATGAGGAATGAAAACTCGTTAATTTTATGAACGCATTGAATTTGAAACACCTTCAGGGTATTTTGTAGGGGGCGCTCAATAGAGGAAACTTCAGGAACTCCGAATGTAGTAAAGTAAAGCATGAAGAAAAGACTAAACATCTATTGTAAAATAGAATGTATGGTTGTCAAGAAAAAGGGACATCCTAACATGCAGATGACAATTCGGAATCACTAAAATCAAGTAGGGCACATAATGAGGAAAGAAGGCTTGGATAATTTGGCACGCACATGATGTTTTGGGGGCAAAAGGGACAGAGTAAAGTAGCGAATAACCTATCTAAAGAATTTGTGTAATTGGTTGTCAGGACAGGAATTAGGAGAGATAACAAAAAGACTAAAAAGGACAAGAAGATGTGGAGAGCCATGATCGCCCGCGTCCTAAAGGGATACGGCACAAAGAAGAGCTTCAATATCTCGCTACCATTAAAGAGAACTGAAAGACACACTGACTTTGGTTTCCGCCCTACCAAAACTATCGGTTGCAAGTTTTATTCGATTTTACATCACATTTTCAATTTCTCGTGTTGTCAAGGTACTTGAAGATGTTCACGTTCTTAAGGTCTTCGTTTCCGACTTTGAATGTCAAGAAGTTTTCTTCTCCTTTTGGAGCGTCAGAAAGATAACTCCAAAATTCTGTTTTATCCGCATTGACGAACATTCTACAGACTGTTAAGGAGTGAATATCAATGTCAGTGTTACATTAGGCAAACACCGTGTACTAGAGCTGAATATGCCGCAACGTATGTATACTGAAGGTCAAAATGTAAGGTACGTGTGTGCCTTTCTTCTGACCTTGAGTCTCTGAAGATGAAATAAGCTGCCATACAATCGATAATGGATGACAATGCAGTCACAGAGATTAAAGGGAATAATGACCGAGATAGATGGAGCTAGAATACACCTTTGTTTTAACCCCCCCCACACACACACACACACACACACACACACACTTCAACTGATGCCTCAAACGACTCTGATACAAGACCACCAGTACAGAGGAAACACTTGTTAATGGCCAACCACATTTTTCTATAATTTATCAAAGCGTTTCCTTGTTTACACATTGGCGAAAAAAATCCGATAACCTCCTTGGTGCATATCTCCACACAGGCTTCAAGCAGTAACAAGTGTTATGGTAAGATGCTACAACTTGCACAGCTGAGGCTGCTTATCCTTTTGAGGAATGTTGCATATTACCGGTTTAATACTATTTACTCTTCTTTCCAAATTAACCAGTTTCAGTTTCCTATTTGTAATCGTTATTCTATCATAATTAGTGAATGTTATTCATACGAGGAAGTACTGAAAAGTTCTCAGCACCACCCACTTGTCCAAATCAATACCGTACGAATAGGCTACTTTGCCGATCCCTGTAAAATAGACACCAAGGCTATTTTGCCCGTCCCGTTAAAATAGACACTAATGCTATTTTGCCGGTAAATATAAATAGTGTTTTAAAACTAAAAATAATCGTCAGCGCAGTGGTTGTAGGCAGGACTTGAACAACATGGATTCTGTGGTCTGTGACTGTTGTCTTCAGTGGGTGCACCTAAAGTGTCTTGGCAAGAGAATCATTCCCAAGAGCAAGTTTTGGATTTGCAAAGACTCTTACGCCTGAAGTGCTTCAAATATTAGAAAATAATATTGGAAATAATATAGACTTCTATATTTCTTTTAATAATTGCTGATGAATAAAAGATTTTAACTTGTGTTTTAACAATTGATGGTGGAAAAGATTTTAAATTGTATTGAAATTGATGGTGAAATAAATAAACTTCTATGTTAAATACGGGACCAGCAAAATAGCCTCTTCCAATATTTTATTAACCAAACCTCAGAATACTAGTTTTAGAATGTGTGCCAGGTCGAAAAATTTTCACCAGCCACTAATACATTTTATTCATAGATTTACCTCACTAAAATAGTTTTAATGAAATTTCTATTTATTTTACATTATTTCAGGCGTTAATTCGAATTTATGCTGTCTACTAAGCCTAGCTTAGTCTTGCGTATGGTGAACGCTGTGAGGATCGAACTCACTACTTCTACTGTTTTACGAGACCAGCAAGTTAATCCTTAATTGTAAAAATTTAAAAGATATAAATTAAGTTGTGGCTCTGCAGCGCGAATGATTGGTGACTCTTTTCTGGTGATTTTAATTTTGTTTTATTGGATAACGTAAAAATTTCAACATTAACTTTATTCGACTGGTATGTTCAGTTACTTCAAATTCATGTAACAATAAATGCAATTTATCTTATATAGTTTGCTTTTCTTTGTTCGAATAACATGCGTTTCTTTCAGAATTTTAAAAATTTTTTAACATTAACTCCCAACAGTATTTATGTGTTTACTGAAACATTTTTATACAAGTATAAATAAAGCAAGTTACGAAGAAAAATTTTCAAGACTTCGAATATCTGGAAATTAAATTGATTATTTAAGGTTTTCTATTTAACTAATACATGTCTCCCAACGAATTGGTAATCGATGTTGGAAATGCAACTATATATATATATATATATATATATATATATATATATATATATATATATATATATATATATATATATATATAAGACTAGTACCCACAGAAGAAAATACACTTAAATAGAATGGATGTCATTATTTTTTTACCTTGAGAGAACCTTTCTCAAAAGGTGAACGTTGGCAAGCAGCAGGAAACAATCAAAGATGCATTAGTAAATAGCGAATATATATATATATATATATATATATATATATATATATATATATATATATATAATAATCCCTACCAATTATAATTTGGTACCAATTATAATATATATATATATATATATATATATATATATATATATATATATATATATATATAAGTAGGCTGATGAAGAGAAATTCCAGAGATAAAAAACAATAATATTAATAATAATATTTAGACCAAAGAAAAACGTGGTGTTAGGAAAAGATGTTAAAAATCGTAATTTTCGAATATGTCCGTGTCCTTTCTCAACGAGAAATAAAATGATGTTAAATTTTTTTAGTTTTTTTTTTCTTTATTTGCACATGTGTTATGTTACTGATGAAATCTAGTAGTCTTGGGTTACTTGTTTGCCATATTACGGTTGTGGAGGGTTTGTAAATGTTTTTTTGCAGAAAATGTATTCACTGAATATGCCTAGATTCCTATTTACGCCTAAAATTTAGAATATATATATGTGTGTGTTTGTGTGTGCGTGTGTGTGTGCGTGTGTGTACATCTTTATTAAGTTATCGTGAGTGCGCAAACACGTAGACGTAATACACACTGTTTAAAATATAAACATATATATATATATATATATATATATATAAACGAGGTATCTATTTCAGATACCGGTATCCACTAAAAATACACTTCTATGACTCGTTTTGATTTCCTTGTCGATGATGACGTCTCTGGTACCTCATTATTCCAGCACGGATCTACACTTCACGTCGCAGGTTTTGCAAGTAATCTTACCACTTGTTGCATTGGTCTATTGAAATTGTAATACTGGGTAAATCAACTCGCGGGGCTGCCCACACTGTTGCATGGAGTACAAGTGAAATCAGACTATAACATCATAGTGGTATATTGTGTTATTCTTGTAGTGACGTGTGTGACTAATCAAGCCAGCTTTTGAAAAGCAAAACGTGCCTACATTCTTCACAGGTCAGAAATTCTTTAATATCTTTTTTTGGAAAGGGGCTTACGTTATGATAATTGTCACTTATTACAGAAGGTCATCTCTCCACTGTTGAACTGAGCGACTATGAACCCGGAGAAACTAGCCTCGCTCTTGCATACCTTTTTATATATGTGACACACGAAAATCTTTTGGAGAGTCTTGAAGGGGATTTTCTCTTCATGCATTCTCGCGTGCCGCTTCAACCCGACGTCAGGTCTGCAAATTTTAGCACAAAATTAACATAACTACCCTGCAGGTTTGTCAGAAAAGACATTCATATAATTGGCATTAGACAGTTGATCCTCATGTGATCTTCAATGATGAGCAAATCCGGCACGTAATACACAACCTCCCCGCCGTTTTTACATACAAGTTCAGATTGAATACCTTCTGGAATTGAGTCTATATCTTTCCTAAGAGCTCTTTTCAAATGCTCAACTCTTTTGACCTCAAAACTATTGCAACCATCATAAACTTTCTCCAATCAGACCTATTCTTTGACTCTTTCCCAGTTTTTCAATTTTTTTCAGTTTCTTTTTAATAACATGAAAATCTCTCTCTCTCTCTCTTTCTCTCTCTCTCTCTCTCGCTCTCTCTCTCTCTATATATATATATATAGTAGTTTGAATTTGTTGTTTTCTTGGTGTAAGATAGTTGTGCTGTCGATTAGTATTTTTTAACAACAAATTCAAAATACAGATCCTCGAACCAATATATATTAAAAAATTAAAACCGTCACTTAATAGAATCAAATACTGTAGTAATGTTCTGAAATAATGTTCTATAATGTTTTATAAAAAGAACAGTTTTCATGCGACCATAACATTACAATACAAAAGAAAAAATTCCATAGTAGATAATTTTTTCTGGTTCTAATGAACGCTAAGAAATGACTGTCAACCGTTGCATTTTTCAAAAAGAAAAATTACAGTAATGGATATCAAAAAACAGTTTTGTATTTGTTGTGGATTCCGTGAATGGAATCCTGCGCAAATAAATAAACAACGCCAGTAATTGAGATAGAAAAATAAGTGTATTAAACGTAAGAATACAGACTTGAAGTGAAGATTAGTAGTCCAGGAATGCGGGTTAGTAGAAAGTATATGTACAAGTTTCTGTAAGTAATATCTCTCTCTCTCTCTCTCTCTCTCTCTCTCTCTAGTATAAGTATATTTTGGAAGAGTCCATTTAAGTAAAAAGGGGAGAGCCACACAACGCCCCCCTCCTTAGGTTTTTTTTTTTTTTTGAGGAGAGTTAATATTTTTTTCGCTTATGGTCTATTATTAGTGGTTCCGTGAATTTTCTTTTTCGGCTTGTTCTTCTGATCTCCGTGGCTACTTGTGGTTTTTGAATTTCGAAGCCTTCGAAAATCGCCTCCATCGCGTCTTCATTTTCGGACGGTGACGAGTTTGGTTCCTCTACCCGTCTTTTCTGTATCTGATTTATGTGTCTCTTGTGAGTGAATTTTTCACCTCGGATCGTATATAGAACATTCCCCAGTCTGTTTATTATCGTACTTGGTTCCCAGTATGCCATATTATTCTTGACCATTCTGAAATAGACCCGTTCGCCTGGTGTGAAGGATCTTTTAGGCATTATCGGTGTATGCCGGTTTTTATTTTTGCTGGGCAATAGTTTATCAAAAACAGACCGTATTTTGCGGGCAAACACCACTTCAGCTGGCGAAAGGCCAGATGATGTGTTTCCGTTCGGGGTGATTCTGTAGACTTGTAGTAACTGTTGTATGGCTCTTTCTGTTGGTACGTCCTCTGCTTTTTTCAAGGCTCTCTTAAGCGTGTCCACAAACCTTTCGGATTGCCCGTTAGATCGTGGATGGTATGGTGCTATTTTAATACGTTTGACTTGATAAGTCGCACAGAATTCTTGAAAGTCGCTCGAGGTGAATTGGGTACCATTATCCGTTACAAGGCAATCTACAACGCCGAATCTTGCGAATAACTCGTGTAGACAATTAATAGTGTTTTCCGTCGTAGGGTTTTTGTATCTGAAAACTTCTGGCCACTTGCTAAAGCTATCTACCGTTATCAAGTAGTAATGTCCATCTATGGGTCCTGCATAGTCCGCATGGATTCTAGACCAAGATCTTTCCACCTTAGGCCATGGCTTTTGTATAATAGGTGGTGCCTTTGCTGCCGCAGCACAGCCTCTACATTTTTCTACCATTTGAGTAATGTCGTTATCCATATTAGGCCAATACACGAAACTTCTCATTAACGCTTTCATGCGATTTTTCCCTGGGTGTCCTAGATTAAATTCCTTCAGAATTCGTCCTTGTAAAGATTTGGGTATGGCCACTCTTTCATTATAAAGTAATACGTGATTACAAATTGAAAAACACTCCGCTAAATTTCTTTCTTTTTCTTCTATTTTTCTCTTTGTACTTTGTATGAATTCATCCATTTCAGCTTCTCTTCTGATTTCTAACAAGGTCACTGGTAATTCCCTTACTGTATTGTTTAGAACTTTACTAATTTCGTCTTCCGCTCGCAAAGCCGCTATTACAGAGCTTTCAGAGGTTCGCATTTCGCAGGTACCAATCTAGATAATCCATCCGCATGACCAATTTTCTTCGACGGTAGGAACTCTAGTTTGAAATTATAATTCAGTAATATAGTTCCCCATCTCAGAAGTCTGTTGGTTGTGTAAATTGAATCCGAATATAGTAAGAAGAGGTTTATGGTCAGTTTGAAGAGTAAACTCTCTTCCATATAGGTATCTGTGGAAGCAAGTTATGGCGAATATTATGCCTAACGCTTCTTTCTCAATTTGCGAATAATTCCTCTCTGCTGGTAACAATGATCTAGATGCGTGAGCGATAGGTTTCCTTGTGCCATCCTGCATCTTGTGTAATATACAAGCTCCCACTCCGTGTGAGCAATAATTTCCAGTTTGGGATCAAAATGCGTCAGTGCTAGATCAGACATCAATTTCTTTATGATCTCCTTAAAAGCTTTCTGACAATCTTCCGTCCAGTTCCATTTGTTATCTTTTTTTCAATAATTCAATAAAGAGATCCCTCAATTTATGCATGTTTTCAATGAATTCACCGTAATAGTTCGCTAGACCAAGAAAGATTTGCAACTCTGCGACATTTTTCGGCTCAGGCATATTTTTTATTGCAGATGCCCTATCTGGATCTGGTTTTCTGCCACTTTCATTGATTATATGGCCTAGATATTTTTTATTTATTTAGAAAAATCGCATTTTTCTCCTTCACTTTAAACCAATCGCAGAAAGGTTCGTTCTGCTTATATATTTTTTGATTAAAATGCCAGTTTGTACCAATCTATCTAACTTTTTGTCATTTTTTTTCTATGGCCTTGCGATTTATTTTAAACACTCCATGGCAAATACGTTCGCTTTTTTCTTGAATACTTTTGAACAATCGATTTAGTTCAAAGGATTTCAGTTTGTAAATCTATCTAACTCTTTGTCATTTTTTTATTCTATGGTCGAAATGAACGTTTCTTTTTCTTGAATACTGGCTGAACATTTTCCTTTAGTTCAATTTTAACTGCAAACTTATTACATCGTCCCAAACCGCTTTTCGAGAAATTGCCTGTGTAGTTCTTCTTTTAATTTTGTAGTTTTGTACGTTCTTTTATGTTCGTTGTTAATTTGTTGTTCTCTGTGTGAGTTCCTTCGAGCCAAGTTGTTGTGGTCGGCGTGACTCTTGAATTTCCGTCGCCAAGTTATTGTGTTAGCGAGCGAAAAAAAAAAATCTTTTTCCGTACGTGTCCGTACTCTTCGTCGTCAAATTGTTGTGTTGACGGGAGAGAATTTTTTTTGTGTGGGTCCGAAGTCTTCGTCGCCAAGTTGTTGTGGATTCCGTGAATGGAATGCTGCACAAATAAATAAATAACGCCAGTAATTGAGATAGAAAAATAAGTGTATTAAACGTAAGAATACAGACTTGAAGTGAAGATTAGTAGTCCAGGAATGCGGGTTAGTAGAAAGTATATGTACAAGTCTCTGTAAGTAAAGCCATAAATATATATATATATATATATATATATATATATATATATATCTGAGAACACCCTGTGTCTGTCTCCGTATCTCTCAACCTGTCTCAGTGTATCTCAACCGCAGGTATTCTCTCTGTCAGTATAAGTATACTTTTATGTAAAAGGGGGAGAGCCACACAACAGTATTACTACTTGCACCCGTGAACAACACACAGTTTTGTATTACTACGTACACCTCTAAAGATAATCTCAGAAGATCATCGAAAACACCTGGGAAATGGAAAATAAAAATGATTTTCATAGTTATAGGACATTTTTCACATGATTTAATTGCAATATACGAGAGGTTATCCATGAGTATGAACGGATTTTGTTAAAAATAAGCAGACATAATGTCTGTAATTTATTTAATCAGACATGCCTAAAAGAAAATTTGCTGCATTAATACACGCACACATGCACACACACACACACAGACACACACACATACCCACGCACACACACACAAACGTGTATGTGTGTGTGGGTGTGTGCGTGTAAATTCCGGTAGATTTTGCTGATGACTATAGGTAAAATGTACGCTATTGTAAAATAGAAACTATTTTGTTTTAGTTCTTTAAAATAATTCACAGGCAAGGCAGTTTAACATATTAATAGTTTCATAATTCGCCTGTCCGGTATTATTTTGCGTGTAACGTTAATGTGCTGCCCCAAAGTGTCCTCTTGTTTGTTTATTTTTTTTATTTATTTTTATTTTTTTTCCTAATCGGGTTCCTTTGTTTTCAACAGCAAAGAGAAGCCACACCAAATGACTCATATTAAACTAGACACCGCCATTATTTCGAAGAGAATCTTCCAATGCGTGACCCACCAAACTAGCCTACTCAGAAAAGCACCATACTGAGGAAATTAGGGAATGGTAATGTATTTTTTGTGTGGGGGTGAGGGTCACGAGTGATTTTTATTTTCTTTTAAACTCTCCAGTGCTGATTCTTAGAAACCAGCTGAAAATTGTTTTACTTTATTATTCATTCTTTTACTGCTGAGAGCAGACGTGGGCAATATCACAGTTTTCTTTTAAATTTTTGTTTTGTTGCTCCTTCAACATCTAATCTGACACACTTGCACATTCAAAAGTTAAAATATTATTTTAAGTCTTGTAATTCAATGTTTTTGTTTAAAATCAAATAAATTCTGGCGACTTAGTCATTTCGCTGTACAATACATTTGTGTTTATGTTTCAGTAGGGAACTGGTCTGGGTTCTATAAAGTTTCCTCTGTTATGAGGGAAATGAAATCAACAGGTTATTTTTTGAAATACAACTTGAAAGTCTCTTGTGGCGATTGATTAAAAGCAGATGGTCACGAACTCGTAACGTATATGCATCAGACATTAAGGACATAACACTTTGGCCTATTTGCAATCAATCGTGAATATTACCTTTTATGGATATAAGGGCATCTTCGACATTTGAATTAAGCTCCTCCTATTCGCCCTCATTTCCGATTTTCTTTTTATTTGTTTATTTATTCTTTAAAATAGTCAATCTGTTTATCAATACCAAAAGTGACACATGTGAAAAGATGGGTGAAGATAGGTTATCTTCAGAGAAATTTATACAATATATACTCTCTCGTTCACACAAATTTATGCATATAATCTTTTTTCTCTCTTGCTTTGCTTTCTCTCTCTCCCCTTGTATGTACACACACACATATATATATATATATATATATATATATATATATATATATATATATATATATATAAAGAGCTGACATATGTGCATACAGGCATCATTCCATATGCATTTGTGTCGAACTTGTAATAAACTATCCAAAAACTCATGGACAAGAAGAATTAAGAACGCTTGAGCAGAAGAAACAATTACATAAAAAGTTAAAGCCATAAAAAAGATAATTCAGTTAAGTCGTTTGAATTTGTGAATCAAATCGCAATAAAGACATGACTGTTTGTAGGAAAATTTTGATTCTAATTATGCATATAATAAATTTTTTTTTTTTAAAAAAAGGAGAATAATTTCAAATTGATGTTAACAGGAGCGAAAAAGAAACGTATACAACATTGAAAGCTGACTAGGAAAAATTATAATAAATTAAATATTAAATATGATTTAGTTAAAGTAATATTTAAAATAAAGTAATTTATTATATATATTAAGTCTCAAACCTCCTATTTGACAGGGGATGAAAGACAATTTCCTCATAGATAAAGAAAAGATTTCAGACAACAGAGATGTGGTTCTACAGAAGGATGTTGAGAATACAATGTATAGAACGTGTGAGCTGTGAACAAGCTTTAAGGAAAAGAGACGATCTGTGATACATTATGAAGAAAAAGTACCTGGTGAATTTGACATCCCAAAGGACATGTCGTAGGCAAAATGCACAGAGTGGAGCAGAAGGGTTACCTACCTGGAGACATGGTAAAAAGACAAACGTTACTAAGCGCTACAAAAGTTAGGAAAATTTGGAAGAAGAAAATTAAAATATTATTTTATTAAAAATATTACCTATCTTAAACGAAAACATTTTTACCTTTTTTTCTCTGACTTTCCTAGTCTAACAAAGTCTACCTAATGACATTATATATATTAGGGTGACTGGAAAACAACGCCCGATTTAAATTTAAATTGTTAATAACTTTATTAATTATTGGTCGATCTTCCTAAAATATATTTTATTTTAAACAGTATAATGATAGAAGTAGAGTACAGTATTAGAAGTCTACATAATCACCAACGCTGTCCACCAGTGTTTGTAATCGTCTGGGTATATCCTTGAACATTTCCTGTGTATTTTTCACATTGTCTTCCAATCGGGATATTGAAGGACGATCGCTTCTGTGAGTATCTACCACAGATCTCGTACTAATCAACATGTAATTACAATTTTTGATGGTTTAGGCATTTACTGAAGCAAGAGATCTATGAACACTACGCCACCATCTCTGCATGTTTACCATGGACTGCACATGCTCATGCAGTGTTAGGCTTTGTATCATTCTGGCCTTCACTTCTCACTCTGAAATAAAAAAAAAAACAGAAATTAACATAAAATTCTACTACTTTAGGGATCACAGTTTTGTTTCAATTACGCCATCTAGTTTATAAAAATGGGATTGGGATGGATCCAAAAAGAGTGGTTTTGATGGGTGGCCTACTTGAAGTATACCCACGCTATCAGTTCTTTGGTGACTTTAGCGTAATGACAATACCTTTGGCAAAACAACAAAGGCTTCACTGAATCAGTGGAATGTTTTTTAAAATGTAACGTCAATTATAAAATAGCCTTTAAAAATAAGTATTTGGGAAACGCTTTGCTATCCATCCGTGTTTTCAAATTCTCATTGATATTCGTATTCTACTTCATGATATAGAACATGTACCTCCATTTTAAAGCTGTAGTCCAGGAACAAATAAAAGAAAAGCATTCCAAATGTTTTAATAGAAGAACCAAATTTAAATCATAAAAAATCGATTGTTTAGGTAAATTGCATTATTCAATTGTATCGAAATTTTCGAATTCTAAATTGAATTTTTAACGCGCGTGTTTTACGACATGGAATAGGATATTTATTTATTTTAAACAATTTTTTCGTTTTTTTTTTTTGTTTTTGTTTGTTTTTGTTTGTTTTGTTAGTCCTATAAATATCTTGACACGGAAAATTCTCGGAAGAATAAGAGCTAATGTAAATTGTTAATAGACTCTCCCAGATATAATAAGTAGTAGTAGTAGCAGTCGCCAGGGGGCTCAGAGTGAGTCGATGTCGGACCTTAAAGTATCAACCAACACAACTAGATTGCTGCGTCATTAACTATTATTTCAAGTTCCTAACGTTTTTGTACGTCGGACCCTTTCAGGACCGACTTAGTGAAATACAAGCCTCCACTGTGTAAACTACTCTACAACAAATTCCCAAATGGACTGCAGCCTATTTTTATATAAAATTTTGTGCATAGTTAGTTCCTTTGAAAAGAAAATTAAACTGTGACTAAGATACTGATCACGTGTGACCACACAACTAATTCAGTTGACTGTTTCTGAAAATAAAAATACTTAAATAAAAACTATATCCAAGCAATTCTAATTTATTTTTCCACATTAAAACCATCGTCAAATTCAGATCAATGATTTATTAATATTCAGATTTTTGAGCAATAGCTTAACATTACAGATTATTTTTAGACTGTTTCACTTTCTTGTGTAAATTATACTATGTTTTCTATGTTTTCCCGCAACTATAACTTATTCTTTTCGTGACTCTCTTCTTGACATCATCCATAGCGGCGTTAGGACAGGCAACAAAAGGCATCGCTCAACTCCGCGGAAATGTTTCCTACCAATCAACTAACTGCCAGTAGCTTAATTTCTTTTAAAAACATTTAACATGTGCTTGAATTTCTATACATACAAACTATTGTCTAATATAAACTGGGCATAAATATTTCTTTACTGTTCGTTTAAAGATAGGATCTATAAAAGGTGTTTTTCAGTGTCACGTCAATCTCGAAAAGTGACATTTTTTTTGTAATATATTTTTACGGTCATATATGCTAGCAGTATTCTTTCCGTGTATGTTTGTGTACATATGTATGTGCGTGTTTATGTTTTTAAGTTCATCCAATACAAGGCCCAAGAGCCACTTAAGGTAGATGGTTACTGAGTGAGATTGGTGCTAGAGCGTAAGGGAGGGGAAAGTAAGAAGTACATATTATGAGGATATGTAGGACAGATATCGTTTGACCCTTGACATGAAGAGGTTAACGTCGGGGAAGCATCCTCTCGGGAAACTGTTCTACAGAGTAACAGTTCTGAGGGAGAAACTGTCTGGGTGGAACTTACTCCTTACCAACGGAATACGAAGGAATGAGAATGATTTGAGGTCATAAACATGGCATGTCAGGTCCTAGCTGCAAAGATCCGAGCTGGTGGCACTAGGGAATGTAGCTCATTTGAACAGTTGCCATGATAATAGCAAAAGAGTAGTGAAAGGTTAGCAATGTTTCGTCTGAAGGATAAGGGTTGAAAGGTAAGAAATAATTCACCACCCACACGTAATCACTTTTGGACTTTGTAGTCAGGACTGGGCAGCACCAGCACAAATATAGCAGCAATACATTTTGGATCTCCTCTGACTTTTGTCAAGATAGAACATGACAATAGGAGTCGTGTTTTTTCTACAACTATACAAGGAACTGACTATTCTTCCAGCAACCTTAGCGATGGCAGCATGTGCGCCCTGAAGCTAAAGGAATGTTGGGTCAGGAAAACGCTTTATTATACAAGAAAACTAAACATATAATCAAAATTGAAAACTGCCCTTGGTTTAGAAATTATGGTGAGTCTAAAATAGATTTGAATGTATGTTTAATCAGTGTTCTCCGAATTCCTCTTTTGTCTTATTTAAATTTTTTGCCAGCATAAATTTTGTAATATTAACAAACACGCAACTGCAAAAAAATGTTTACTCTCCCACTTCTCTTTTTTAAAAACAAATGCAATGTAAATCTTTTTCTCTATAAGATACATATACATGGTTGTGTCTCTATGGTATGGTGATTTTCCAAGCATAACTTAGATGTGACACAAGGCCAAAAGTAGGAGCTACCCAGTAAGGAGCGAACTCACTACTCAGTCGTAATAGTTCTAGCAAGACAAAGTTGCTAACCATTACACCGCTTCAAGGTGCCCAATCTCTATGGTATGTCTAAGATTACCCTACCTTCTCTGTCAGGAGACCTCCCTTAATGCTCGCCAGGTGGCGTTGTATAAAAAAAGTATCAAACGAAAGGGCATAACACCTCTCTCTCTCTCTCTCTCTCTCTCTCTCTCTCTCTAAATACATGGTGCCATAATAAAAATACGTGTCTCATTTCCCCTCCAGGAAAACCATGTGTTGCATATCAAATCTCGTTGTAACAGGGTGTTACGTTAATCTCCCAGGTGAGGAAGCCTTGTTACCTGTCTCGAAAATCAGTATACAAAATTCTGATTTTTATCTTTGACTCGAAACCTAATAATTGGCGCTAGTTGGACAACTTTCTTGCCCGCCAAGCAGATTGCAATTATATGTGAAGGCCACTAATGTTAAAATCTTCACATCAATTGTCTTTTAATTTGAACAATAAAACAGAATATATGGAGATAAACGTAATGGATAAAGAGTAAAGATTTTATTGTTCAAATATTTTTTGCTGCCTCTTACATCATGGCGCGGGAAAGAAGGTTTGGTTTGTATGGCTCAAAGTAAGGAACATTCATTATGTCTTCAATAGTTAAAAACTTCAATAAAAAAGAAACCAATTTTTAGTTCAGTGTATATTTTTGTGTTTTGTTTTGGCTTGTTTTATTTATTTATTTTTATGGCATGTCGGTCCAGGACGTAGACAATTATGGCTCTCTACAGATTTCATTTTAATATCTTTAAATTGCTATGACTTTTGGGGGGAAATAGTTGGGTAATTTTCCATTGCCTTCGCAACGGTTTTGAATTCAGTGTTGCCCGTCTAGTCTGGTTGCCACTAAAGGCTACAAAGCCCATTCTACTGTTTTATTTAAACTATAACTGGGGGTGGTAAAAAGAGAGGTGTTCACGCCAGTCCCAACGTCATTAGTGCGAAAGTGAACGCAACAAACGAAGCAGAAATCTGAACTCACTTCACTGATTTCACTGTCTGCACCGATAACTGTTATGCTACTCACATATCCCTACAGTAAATTGTCATTTTTTAACAAATGGCCTCGGAAATATCAAGGTAGTCTTCAGACTATGATAGTTATGTGAGGTCACTCACATCAAAGCAGCAGAAATGGCCTCGTGTTCACGGAAATAAAAGCATACTTGTCAGTACAGAAATAACAGGAAAGCCTAGTAAATTGTTAATTTATACAATTTATTTATATATTTCGTGCGTATTGGTGTGTGTATTTTTCAGGTTGCAATTGTTTTTTGTACATGTGATAAAAGAGAGAAGTTACCCCTTTTCGTACACGCCATATCTTCAAGAGAAATCGGATACGCGTTGCCCGCACCAAAGTTCGTAGCGAAGAAAGTGAATTTTAACGGCTTTTGGCGAGATGTCCATATGTCTGGCAGGAACAGTTTTTGTTACATGCTGGAAGTATTTCTATTATTTTTATTTTTTATTTAATTTATTTTAAAAAGAGTTTAAATATTATATTATTTTATTTTATTTATAATTTTCATTATTATTATTTTATATTTTTATTTTATTTATTTATAATAATAATGTCTCTAGAGTTACAAGCACAGATTAAAATAATGAATTCGACACCTACGGCTAATCTCAGTAACATTGTAAATGTTTTGCACGTCTAATGGATCGCGGTTCAAGGCAGTTAGATGGCTTGCCTGCGGATTCCACCTTTCTCTATTCTTTCTCTTTTATTTCGTCCTCTTCATGATGAAAAATGTCGACACGTCTTTAAGGCATGTCTTCACTCCAAGAAATATTTGCAATGCGTAAAAGCATTTCATTACAAACTCTTTTGAGTATTTCTCCTTGTTTACAGTATCGACATTCTCCAAGCAACATTTACACGAATAAATCAGAGGTTATTTCATAGGAAATCCTACGAAATTATCTAAAATTATGTGGTTTAGTTTAGTACTTCGAAGAAATAAATAACAAATGAAACAATAGGTAATTATTAGCATTTCGCTCGTTTAATTATGTCTTATCGATTTTTATTTATTTTTGATCTTGTTTTATAATGGGAAAAATTGTTTTATACATTATGCCTCCTTCTGTTTTTGGTCTGTAGTAAGAAGAGACGAAAGATCGACTTGGGTAAATGATATTAATTTAATACAAACAATTCTGTTTTACATTGTTTCATATTTGTCCCAGTGCTGAATTAACCTAGTAGCAAAAATGTCAAATGTTATGGGCCCCACATTTTCGAATGCCCCACATGAAATACTTTCAAACTGTCTAGTAAAATCTGCATCTTACGACCTGGAAATGTTAATGTTTTCATGTTAGGTGAGATGCATTTTTAATTATTCATCATTTCAGACAACATTCAGGTCATTAAACCTACTCAAATATATCGTTAGAATCATTTACCTCATATTTTTTCTGGGTTTGTCTATCACCATAATAGACATAAATAATAGAGATAAATATTTTAGATAAATAGATATTAAAATACTTACGTGCTTTATAAAACTTATCACTATGCTAATAAATAACAGGCCCACAAAAATATTTTTAAATGGTTCATGGGATGTTTTGGCTAATTATGAAGAATTTGGGGTTACTGAATGCAAAAAATAACATCCATTAGCCTTACTTTTTGTGCTCCAGAAAACCATATCCTATGTAAAAATGTGGATATGATTGAGTTAGGTCACTGTAAATGCAAAGAAAAAAAACAAATGCTCATTTGAAGCTTAAACACAGTCTTAGTATGAAATAAAGCACAATTTCTGAAATACGAAAGAAATATATAAGGATTAAAATCCGAATATTGATAGTAATTGGCAGCTTATTTGATTTTCGTAAATGTTTTAATTTCTAGCAGTAATCAGCCGTCTTTTTTTGTCCCCTCTTCCTTGATAACTGTTCTTCTATGACTTTAATATCCTGTTGGTGTCTTACACCATGCTCATCACTAACATCACCCAAATTATATCACAGATGATCTCAAGTTTCTATCGCAAATGTTTGATACAGACTAAGTAATTATATCAAACGAATTTTTATTGTTTCCATTTATAACTTAGAACAATACACTAACAGTTTCATTATCACAATATAAAAAACAACTATTTGAGCAAAATTCAATAAAGCATTGGGTAAAAATCAATAACATCCATGTTTTTTGCAGAACGCGTTCGGAATTATTTTGAGCATTATGGGAAATTTAACAATAAATACTCATTTTAAAAAAAAAAAAAAAAACTAGAATTTTTATTGCAATATGGTCAAGTCGTGGTAAGTAGCATCAGTGACAATCTAATATGTAAACTATCGGCCTTTGATCTCTTGTTCCTGTATGAAGGAACTACAAACTGCAAGTGTATCAATTACAATCAACGACCAGAACGCATTCAGTCAAGATTATTTATATATATATATATATATATATATATATATATATATATTAACTCTACAATGGGAAGCTTTGACGGTACAGAGACCTGCGAACTGCGAAATCAGGTATATACTTATTACACCAACTAAGCAAAATAATAGATAGAAATGACACAGGACTCTACAAGGACGACGGTCTCATAATCTTAAGAAACTGTAACAAACAAAACACAGACAAAACTAGAAAAGCAATAATAAAGATTTTCAAAAATAACGGATTCGATATAGATATAAAAAACTAACCTAAACGAAGTAGATTTTCTATATGTTACCTTCAACCTAAGAAAAGGCACATATAAACCATACAAAAAAAACAATGATAAACCACTCTTCCAATCACCCACCTTCTATAATCAAACAGATACCAAAATCGATTAACCGCAGGCTTTCCGACAATTCCTCCAATGAATCCATATTTAACAAAGCTAAGAATGACTACGAAACAGCCCTAAAAGGAAGCGGATTCCCAGCAACACTCACATACTCACCACAGAACAAAAAAAAAAGGACAACAGGAAAAGAAATATCATATGGTTCAACCCGCCGCACAGCAAAAACGTAAAAACAAACGTAGGAAAGATATTCTTCAAACTCTTACACAAACACTTCCCGGAATCAAGCACCCTACACAAAATATCAAAATATTCAACAAATGCACAGTAAAAAATCAGCTACAGTTGCACTGAGAACGTGGCACAAATAATAAAAAAGCACAACAGGAAAAACCACACGAACAAGTTAACCCACGTGCAACTGCAGAGTAAAGAACGAATGTCCATTAAACGGTAATTGTTTACAAAACAACGTAATATACCAAGCCACAATAAAATCACCAGATAATGAAGAAAAAGTATACATAGGAGTAACTGAAGGACCCTGGAAACAAAGAAATTATGCACACAAAACATCTTTCACAAATAGTAAATATGCGAACAGCACAATGCTTTCTAAGTATATCTGGAAAATAAAAAACAAAACGCACATCACGCCAAAAATATCTTGGAAAATAAGGAAAAGATCATCTGCCTACAACAACCAATCAAAAACTTGCAAACTTTGCTTGGGGGAAAAAATAGGTATCATTACATTCCCAGACCAAAATAAGTTATTAAATAAAAGATCCGGGCTCATCTCAAAATGCAGACATGAAAACAAATTTTTACTACGTTACATAAAAATCGAAAACTGAAAAAAATAAAATAAAATAAACAAAATGACAATAAAATAAGCAAAATAAATTAACCCAAACAAATTACCAAATCACACCCGTAAGAATAGACGAAATAGAATAAATAAATAAAAAACAAAATCAATAAACCCAAATAAATAAATAATAAACAAATTAACAAACCATTATGACCAAAATATTAGTTAGACTATAAAAATCAAACCAAAAATCGGACGAAAAAATAGCTATAACTGCTATATAACGATAAAAGAAAGAAAAAAAACACTACGTTACTTAAAAATCTAAAACCGAAAAGAGTAAATAAAAATATACAGTATAATAAATAATAAAAAACAAGTAAAATAAATTAATCTAAATTCATCCAAATAAATAGCCGACCCCGATAAATTAACCGTTAGAAAAAACCAATAAAGATAATCCAAATAAATACATGAAGTAATAAACAAATTAAAAACTGCTCCCGCCAAAATAATAGTTACAATAAACTACAACAATCAACCCCAAGATTGAATAAATAGCTTTAATTATCGTCCCAAACCAAACTAAAATTATTAAATAAGCGATATAAACAAATTATTACTACGTTAATAAAAACACCGATTAAATTAAAATAAATATATAAGATAAAAAATAAAAATAAAAAATTAAAATTAAAGTTAAAAATAAAAAATAAAAACAAGCAAAATAATTTAACCCAAATAAATAAATAAACAAATAAACGGCTTCCGGTAAAATAACCACCAATATAGACTACCCACAATGCACCACTGACCCGTGTATATAAATAGCCGAGAAAAATAACAGCACTCGTTGCCTGACGTCTAGCATGAAACAGACTGTCGCCTCTAAGTGTTGACCTCTATGTTCACTTTTGTATTTACACACGCTCTATCTCTGATACTGAGCACTTTATCCCATAAATATAGCACACCTTAAGACTTTATATATATATATATATATATATATATATATATATATATATATATATATATATATACTGACACACACACACACAAAACAGTCTTTCCGAACACGACCTTTTTAAGTTCCATATAAAGTTTCTCGGTCAACTGCTGATCATATGTTTCGTGATATTTATTGATCTTGATCCTTACAGATCGACATCGCTGTGAACCTAAAAAAATGATTTCCTTTTCTTCCTTAAGAACAAAAAACTTGAAAAGCCTGAATTGAACTCTATTTTACTAAGCACATCTTTGGTTTTGGCAGCAGGTTACAAGTATACAGCACCCAGTGAGAATCAAACACATTACTGAGTAATATTGGTCAAATGGACTAGCTTGTTAACGTTATATTCCTCAAGTAATTTTTACAAATATGTCCCCTGTAGAAAAAATTCTCAAACATAAGTTTAACGTGATAGTTATCAACATCTCGTAAAATATCACATCCATTTCAAAAATACATTTCTTTGATATTTTAACCTAAAAGTAAGTAATATTTGTTTTGAATCAAATTAATTAAACTTTAAATCGGATAATCTTCCTCAAATAAAGTTTCAAAAAAGTATATTTTATTTTTGAAACATTTTACATAAAGGTGAAACGTATAAATATGGCTAAAACTTTAGCAATTTAAAAAAAAATTAATTCCAATCAATTCGTTTTGAAATACAGCAAGGTATTTTGCTTATTGGAAAGATTATATTTAATCTATTAGCTTGAAATTAAAACTAAAATTAAAGATTCAAGAAGGATTTTTCATTTTTAGATCTCACTTTTCTTTGTGGGTACCTACTTTAAATCATCTCGAGATTACTTATAATACTTAATACATTGTAAATACTATGTAAATAACTGTTATACTGTTGGTCTTAAATGTTTTAAAGATTCCTGATTCTATTATTATATTTTAAAATCTCCGTTTTTGTTTTTTTGTTTTGTTTTTTTTTTTGTTTTTTTATTTTAAATACACATTTTTTTTATTTTGCTTTTCGCTTGTACTTTTTTTCTGGAATAAGGCCTATAGATTTTTCTGCATTTATGATTTATATATAATTTTTAGGCGTTAAATTTTCGAAAAAACAAACAATAAAAAAAAACAGAGAATCAAGTTTTACTATTTATTTTAAAAATTAATGTCAATAATGATTTTTGACGAATGATACAATAGCAGTGTCATAGATTGAGGCCAAGAAGGCAACTTTTGACTTCAGTTTAGTTTTCAATTTCAGTGGGAGGCTAAATCTGCCCCATCCTCTCCTATAGCTCTATGGATGAAACGAACGAAGAAGGGGCGATACGAACAATATTCAAACAGCGAATCTTGGCGCGAAACAAATGGCTACGGACTACAGCAGTGTCTCTTCTTAATTCACAGACTATAGAAATCGTGGATACGAACGGTTTAACTGCATACGAGAATTTATGTAGATTTTTAATCAATTGCTTACTTTTCAAATTCATCCGATTTTTTTATATAAATTCAAATTTCTTTATATAAATTCAAATTCAACCGATTTTTTATATTTTAACGTTCGATTTTAATCACAAATTTTTAACGATTAGGGAAAATAAATATCTTACACATGAATATGAATCTATAAAACAATAACAATTTCATCTATAAAAATTGGATAAATTTCCAATCAGTTTTGTAAATGAAATTTTCAAAAACGTTTTCCTGTAAATGACCTCTTAGTTTGGCACAAGGTCACAAATATGGAGGCCCCAGTGACAATCGAACTCGCTGCTCTGTAGTAGCAGTCAACTAGGATATCTGAAGCGCACTATGTCATTCGTAAATTATTGAAAAATTATGTTTCGATTAAATATTTGATAAAATAAGAGAGAAATGCAGATATTTTCATACAATTCTTCAGCCTTCAGGAGATAATTTTTATGAAGGCTTCCAGAGCAACACACTATTTTATCATATTTGGAAGCCTAAAAGTCGGTAGCAAAATATCAGAATAGAAGTGATTCCATAACAATTGCAATCCTACTGCTATGACGAGGTGAGTGGTAACCCCCACGCGATGAGCAAGTAGTGTCACAAGAAGACATATGAACGGTCCACCAACAAAGACCTTGAAAAACGTGAGATAAGGCTTCGTTTAATAATTAATGGAATTAAATGTGGAAAAAGAAAGTTAATCAGTATTAAGAAATCGGTTAAGTTGAGGGGTTCAGTTAGGTTGAGGGATTCTCTTAAGGAATCAAACTGAATATTAACTTGAAAATAACTTATTTCGTATGACTGGGCGCGGCTACAATCGCCAAGTCAGGCGAAAAAAAAAGGAAAACATAATAAATTTTCTTCCTCCGCCGAAATAAAAATTATCCCCTCTAAATTCCTGAGATTAATTTGTTTACATAAAAACCTATCTATCGGATTGGTGCGGTTTCTTAAGCAGAATAATTTCGGAGAAAGAGCTTTCCGAAATTTCGGTCAAAGCCGACGAACGAGCCGTGTGATTCGTTTACGTAAAGACATATTCGCTGGTAGTTTTGTAGGAAGTGTAGTTATGACGCTAATTACATTATTTACACGCGGGCTATTATCCTCGTTTTTACTGTTGTTATCATAACGTTTCGGCCGTTGTTCTCCGGCTTTCATCAGGTACTTGTCGATCCGGTTAACCTTCAAGGAATTTCAAACTGAACCTTTTATTAATCTACATGGTTAGATTGTCAAACTGCCCATGTCTAGGGATATCTCGTCCAGTTCTTATTTAATACTGCTAAATTATTGCGCTCTCTTTTTCAAGTGAGTCAAAGTACACACTGCCCCACCCAGGAATTGAATTCACAATTACTATGCCACAAAATGTATGAAGGAAAAAGAGTAGTTATCAAAGCCTATGGAATGAAATCAAAAATACTAGGCAGGGAGTTAGACGGCTGAATGTGTTAGAGCATATGCTGAGCTATGAGAAACTAGTTAGTTGGCCTATCATAGAAACAAATGCTATGTGGGAGCTGTTAATAAAGAAAAATAGGGAAATGATGAAAAGGGTTCAGTAGCACTCATCAGCGAGCAGATTAAGTTTAATTGTCCCACGGAAATAAAGCGTTGATTCGTGGATTGTTGACATAGTAATTGTGAGTTCAATCCCTGAACATGGACTCATTAGAAACGGAGCGAACAATAAGTGAATTGTACTAAATAAGAAATTTACGAGGTATCCCTAGATGTGGGCAGTGGAACGAGGACTATCTACCCACGTAGATTAAATAAAGGGTTCAATTCAAAAACCTCTAAAGATTACCGGGATTGACAAGCATCTGAAGAAGGCCGGATGGCACAACGTCCAAAAGATAAGGGCAAATAATCTATGCGTAAATAATGTAAATGATGATAACTCTGCATCCCAAACATTGAAGCATTTTAAAAAAATAAAAAATAAACTGGAGAAAACATTGTAAAACGTTATTTGATGATATAAATGTTAAATTTCTTTCAGAAAATGACATTTTTCTTCATACGATTTCGACAATTTAGGTATTCAATTATTCATATTTTTCAAACCCTGTTCCAACCGCTATCGATACGAATTAGGCTAATTTGAAACACCTATGTAACCAACAACTAAAATAAACTACATCTTGTGAAAGTGATCTGGTCTTCTTTGCCATTATTCCAAGACTTCTTGACTACTCTCGGGAATTTGTTTAGTTTTTGTGGCACATGACTCGCTCGGTCTTGTGACGTTTAAACACTGAGTTTGGGACTTATTCAGATATTATCTCTAAACACAAGGTCGGTGGAGGAGTCTTCTGTCAAGGACACCGCCTAGTCAGTGACTAGCTAACGATTGTGATATTAAATCTGGTACCTTGAATTTCCTATGGAAAGAGAACATTTGTTTTAAAAATTCAGATACTATGAAAGATTTTGTAGTTAGTCGTATAAATAAAATAAATTGATAGTGAAAGCGACAAATTCTTATGAATTTTAATGAAAGTTTTATTTAATCCCCATGTAAACACAGTTAGAAAGCAAAAGAGGAAAATTATTCCTGCAGATATGATCATTAAGTATAAAAAATAAAACTAATTGATTTAGCGCGGAGCAATTTTCATTCAGAACACGTTAAACGAACAAAGCAAATTAGGTTTGTTTGTTTGTTTATATTTCTTGTTGCTGTTTTTTCCCTTTTTTTTTTAGTTTTTGTTTTCGTTTTTTCCAGAAAATGACTTTCGGTGTTACTTTCAATGATTTGGACTGGTTTTGAAAAAAAATGGGGTAAAAAATTATGAGGTTGATTTTTTTCTTTTTTAGAGTTTTAAAAAATGTGAGTTTTGCAGGAGTTTCAAAATGTCAACTTGAGTTATAAATATCAGAAAAATGTTGAGTAATTTCTTTTTCCTGTAAAATAACTGTTATATATTGTGGGCAACCTTTCCTATGTGATCTTTTTAAGGCAGAGAACTGTTTAATACATTATTTATTGAGACTATATTATTTGTATGTCATATCACGCTACAGGGAGTCTGCGGGAGCGAATTATCCCCTTGCAGTTTTTACTGGAACTGAGAACTAAACAGAAGACTAAATTTATTTTCGTGACCCCAATCTATGACAATCCTATTGAGCTGAACTGTATCATTTGTCTAAAACCATTAATGCTATTAACTTGCAAAATAAATCAGAAATATTTCGGGGAAAGAAAATGTTCCTTCCCTGAAATATTAGCTTCCAAAACTTAAATATATGTCTCATAATCGCAAAGTCTATTGGCTTTCATAGAAAATAAGTGCAAGCAAAAAAAAATGTCTATCAAAAATTGTGTATCAAACTAAAGAAAATGTTTACAATAGGATTATATATATATATATATATATATATATATATATATATATATAGGCAGCATATCTTCATTCAGATATGTTTAACTGAATAATAGACATATTGTGTCTACTTATTTTTATACTGATCATTTCCAGTTGTCTTGATGCTAAGATGAAATTCAAGAAAGATGCCGTAGGTTTTTTTTTTAACCCAAGTACTTTCGATCTTTTCCAGGGGAAATTACAAAAACAAACTTATTGTAACTGCGATAGAATCTGCATTCTGTTGTGATGGCGCGTGCGTGCATTTTTATACTTATTTTAAAATTGTAAATATATCCGTTGTAGTTATGGAATTTCTTTGTAAAACAAGCGTTTCAGTATAAGGGAGCTAACCGGAAATTGATAGAAAAGTAAAATGGTATTAAATGTTTGTTATATGCACTTTAATATGTTGTTGCTGTATTCGTCATAGATTTTGTTGAATGTTGGTTGATTTTAATATACAGGGCCTCAAGAATTTGGAGTTTTTGTTTATTATTTTCGTGTTGTAGTATATTGGTGTTGTCAGCAAGTATTTTCCTGTATTGTGAAGGTGGACAGGAATGTATTCTAGTTTTTGTGTTTTTAGCGTGTTTTTTCATATGTAATTGGATCTATGACTGTCTTGCCGATGTATACATCATTTATAATTCTAAATTAACATCTTTTGTATCAGTATCTATAAATCATCTTACTCAGTTTTTAATTTTACTTTTAGTTTTCTAATTTTACTTTTATTATTTATCTGTATTTAAAATCCCGTCATTTATGTTTGATATTATTATCATTATTGTAATTTTCATTTATTATTTGTTTTAAGGACACTTTTATTAGACTAATTTGAAATTGGTTTGATTTGTCCTGCCTTCAATAATGGGCCATATCGGTCAATTTGTTGTATTACCCGATGTACAAAGTTCCACACTTTAAGGTAAAAATTCTTAGCCGGTCAAATTTTTTAGGCTTACTACTATCTATTCATTACTTCATTCTTCCTTTCTTTTCCATACCTTCTCTCTATCTCAGTTTTTAAAGAACCTGACCATCCGTCACTTTTCTTCTCCCTCCCCCTTCTCTCTTCTCTTCTATCTTGCTTTCCCTTCCCCGTCAATCTATATATCATTCCGGGGTATTGTCTTCATTTACTAAGAGATTTAAGTCTGTAGAGATGGGTATATAGATATTCACGAAATAAATTATAACCGAAATGAATCTTTAAGGTTTTCTTCTTGATTATTATTATAATGTTCTGTAGTCTACATTGAGCTCTCCTTGGATTAATAACCTCCTTGGAATTATCCCTACAAGTCACAAATTGGTAATATATATATATGTGTGTGTGTGTGTGTGTGTGTGTGTGTGTGTGTGTGTGTGTGTGTGGTTAGATAAAAATTACATAATCAGAAAACTTTAAAATGTTACATCTTATTTGTCCGTCCCCCTTTTAACATGTGATTTATCCAAACACACGCCACTATTTTTTTTTTTTTTTTAATGGCTCAAAAAAACAATTGGCCCGCTGCCAACACAATCTTCATCAGATGATTACTCTGGAGTCATACAGGGTATCGAAATTGAAACATCCTTATCACACACCCTTACGACAGTACTTTTCAAACTATTCATTTTTCAATGTGCGAGGGAGCAGCGAGCGAAGCTTTCAAATCCAACTGAGGGATTACACCCCCCCCCAATTTTAGATGTGTCCAATTTCAGGATTATTTTGAGGCTATCTGTACTAAACATAAGGACATCATGTCTTATTCATTCTAAGGTCAGTCGTCATTGACGTAACATGTCTTCCCAGTGGGTCAGGGACCGGTACCATATTTGTGCCATATAATTATATAACAACGATCCGAGAAAATATTATTCGAACATTCATAGTATTATTCACTTACTTCTTTGTTTCCTGAAAATTCTCTGTGTACCAGCAGACGACGGCTCACTTACCGATCAACAGATTTTGTTAGGTTTCTGTCACAGCTTGGAAAACTGAATGAAAATTCGGCCTCATCATATATTCTTGTAATTACAAACTTCCAGTCTCTGTTGAGCTCAGAAATGAAATGCTAATTCAAGAGTGTCAGATTTCAATTAACTGAATAATTTTCTATCAAAATATCTGAAAAATTATTCGGTAAATTTACGTAATGCCGACATCAGACAAAATCATGGCAACTATAAAAACAATCATAATTTTCTACATTTAAGTGCACAGCTTATGGCTTATTTTCTTCTGATCTTGCTTCTTCGTCTTCTTCTTCTTCTTCTTCTTCTTCGATGTGCCGCGTCTCTTCAGAACATAGGCGATCATAGCTCTCCACAACATTCTATCCCTTGTGGCCCTTAACAGTATTTCTTCCTTTGCTAAGACTACCGCCTCCCACGCTCCGTTCCGTAACAAGCTAATCAGGTGGGTGGTTCGCTGACTTCCTCTATCTCTCTAGCCCTCTATATGCCCCGTGAGGGTTAAGTTTTCCAAGCCTTCCTTCCTTCCTCATTATGTGTCCAGGGTTCAATTTCAGCTACCCAAGGTCCAATTTCAGCTGTCTTTTCTTGATTTTGAGTTTAAGTGTTCTTTCTGTTGCCAATTTCTTTAAGACTTCCTTATTGTTTACTCAATGGTTAATTCTAAATGTCATTTTTTTTGCCATTTCTTTTAATCAATAATACACTGTAGACGTATTCCCACCAAAGAAAATAAAAAATTTCGAAAGTAAAATCGATGAAGATAAATGATCGATTGCATTGAATACTTTGACTTCACCTCTATATCATTCGTTGAAAAGCCATTGACCAATAGGCAGAAAACCGAAGTGAGACGTTTTTAACATTCAAAATAAAAGAGCCTTAAAATAATCTTTTTATATTTTCCCAAAGGAATGAATAAAAAAATCAAAATAAGAATTTGTAAAACAGTCAGGCTTCAGCGATGTTCCGTAATTGAGCTGATCGAGTGAACACATGAAAATTTGGCTTTTTACTGTCTGTATTCTTCCCGAGAATTCTCCTGTGTCACTTCACGTTGTAACATAGGTTGACCTCGCCTCGTGAGAAAATTCTCCAGTATTTTCATTCGTTAAATATCACCTTTGAGAAAGAGTATCTTTTGCATAATATAAACTTCGGGGCGAAGTTTCTATTGATACACGGAACAAAACGAATTTATGAAGTAAAATAAATGCAAAAACAAGAATAAGAAAACATCCTGTTCTGTAAATATAGTTTTTTGCCTGGTTTAGTTTCATTAAAGTAAATATCTTTGGTCTTCTTAACAAAAATGTTTATTCATAGATATATTACAAAGTAGCCCAAAATGAATGACTTTTAAAATAAAATCTAAGCAAAAACAAAAAAATCTGATCTAAGCAAAAACAAAAAAAAAAAATTTCATTGCAAAGATTTCGTTTCGTTAACTCCGTTCCCAATCTTTCTTAGGTCTTACCTATTTGTTAATTCACACAACCACCGAAATTTTAGACATTAGACACGTACAGTCTCTATACAATCAATAATTTTAGTGGAATTAAGTTTTCAGTGTTTACCGAAGTAAAGAGATAAACAGACATCTTACTGAAGATGTTCTTCACGATATCTCTTTCCTATCAGTTCTTCCGGATGTACATGTCCCTATCAACATATGCATACATAAAAGGGTCTAAACGAATGCTTGAATTTTATGCGCGAGAGATGAGGGTGGAATGTTGTGTCTTCTCCTGTCGCTCGTTCTGTAATGTTTGGTAATTCTATAACTTCCTTCAATATTCTCTCTCTCTCTCTCTCTCTCTCTCTCTCTCTCTCTCTCTCTCTGTGTGTGTGTGTGTGTGTGTGTGTGTGTGTGTGTTATAATCACTATTCTAAACAGACGTTTAATTTATGCAATTTTCTTCTATGTGCATGTACCTTCAGAATCATGGCTCTCCACAATTTCCTATCCTTCGTAGCTCTAAGCAAGTTTTCCCCTTTATTATCTCTCCCAGTACTTGAATTCTATCCATTTTCACAAGCTCGTTAGGTAAGTTGATATTTACCTCTGTCCATCTGTGAGTGTTAATTTCGCCAAGCCTTCTTTCCTTTTTATGCGGCTCAGAAATTTCCACAGCCATTTTTTCTGGTCCTAAGCGCAAGTGTCCTTTTTCGTTCCCATTTTCCTTAAAACTTCCACGTTGCTCATATTTTTCCTCCATATTCTCATCATCCTTCTGCAGAACCACGCCTCTGTCGCTTCAAGTCTCGTATTCATCTGTGAGGAAATTGTTCAACATTCACTGCCATATCAAAAAAGGATTGATATTACGTAATAGTTCATCACTCTTTTCTTTTCTTTGCAATGAAGTTTTTGTTTCAATGCTCGAAATAATCGTGTTATAAATGCCCAGTTGGTCCTCCATCAATTTGGGTTCATTATCAGCTATATACGCCGTCATTTCCTCGGTGCCATAGCTGATTTCTCGTATGTACTCAATTGCGAGATTGTTTGCTGCCTGCTTAGGTTGAGGTAAGCCAAATGTGATGATTCCTTGGCCTCCCACGGCTTGCATTTGTCCAGGTCAACTAATGCCTCATTGTAAATGGTATCATTGAACGTGACAATTTCTGCTGTGGTTTGCCTTTGGATCCTTCGTAGGATGTCGTCTGCCATGCTAGAGGCTCACCAAGCCACATGTCATCAACATAATGGAAAATAGCTGACGCAGCTGAATTGGTGCTCTACTGACTGCTGCTTCCTCCAGTTTCTGGTCTCAGTGGGCATGGTCTTCCAGTAGTCCATGTTTGTTTGGCGCAGGCTTCTCTGTAGGTTGCACAAAATTCTCCATTATATATTCGCGGGTCTGTGAATGATGCGGAACCTCTGACAAGCGGCCCCATTATAGATTTTTATTTAAAAAAACACAAAAACAATTAGCCTAATAGCAAAGTGGATGTTAGTTTAACACGTACGCAAAGTTTGATCAATATTGGTTCACGTGTTTAGGCGGCAACTTCATTCAGACAGACAGAAATTGCCATATAGATTATTTTTTATATTGAAATGTCTTGGCATGAATACGATTTTAAAAATATATACCTAGAAATTAGTAACCATAGAAAATAAAATTAACAATCCACACCTGGGTGGGGATTTAAAATAAAAAATTCTTTTCCTTTGTATATGACAAAAGTAAAATAAACAAAAAACCTGTTCGATATGATGATTTCTCAATAAAACTCCATGAAAAATCATATTTGTTATATTATTCTTTTCACCATTCATTTTATTCCCTTTACAGCCATATCACGTTGAAACACCGGTTCTCGTCCGATCACTGAAGTTAAGCAACATCGAACCTCGTCAGTACCTAGACGGGTGACACCTTGGGAATACCAGGTGTTGTAAGCTTGGATGTGCGAGTGGTGTAAACGTTATGGAATTAGAAATCGGAAAGCCGAGTTCTAATTTCAGCCAAATTCGTTATATTCACTTATACTCAAATACCCTTGAGAAAGGTACGAATCCGCCTCTTCTCCTCCCAGCTATGGGTTAATTAGTAGGATTTGTATCAGTAAAATATTATTATCTCAAAAAATTCTTACAGTCTAAACATATTTTTCTGTCCTTAAATAGTCTGAAAAAGTTTGATAAGACGTAAAACAAAAATCAATCAAAAAGATCTTTATGGAAAATCTCTTATCATTTTGACCACAATCGTGTATAAGTTAATTATGCCCACAAATATAATTAAAGCTGCTTCAGTTTGTGAATTTGCATTTTTGTAACAGAACAAAAAATGTTTTCAGCTGTTAATGACATCGATGTATTTCGTTTCACGGGCACACTTACCTTTGCATGACGGAAAAAAAAAAACATTAAAAGTAAATAAAGTGGCAGTTGTCGGTTGGCCAATCCCCCCATTAGGAAACGAAAGTAGATTATATTACACGGGTTTGTATTCGTCTGCTAGCGGAAGCCATTTTTTAAAAAACAGCTTGTCTGACAGCAATTCGGAAAACAGAACATCTCAAGGGAAATTTCGCTTCCTAGCAAGAAAGAAAGAAAGAAAGAAAGAAAGAAAGAAAGAAAAGAAATAAAGAAATTATCCACCAAAAAAAAAAAACACAAAAGAAAAATATCTACATTCTCAAAAGGAATCGCCTCAAAGATTTGGAGTGTAGCTGGTTAGTTACGAAAAAAGAAATCTCAACAAACTAAAAACATTTTCATTACTAATAAAAGAACCACTAACAAGAGAATTGACTTGTTCTGAAAAGAAAACAACCAGCGAAAGGAATTTTAATGCAACCATATGAAATGGGAGAGAGCACAACACACGCAAAGAAATTCTGTAAGATAAAACTTGTTTTTTTACAAACACCAAGTCCACAACCGGGTAGTAAGACTAGAAAGTGGGTCTTCTTCTGATTTAAACAAAGTACACATACATGCATACATGGACACATACACATTGGTAGTCCTCAAGAATATCAACCAGGAACTATCTTCGAAGTTATTTAACCGATGCTTGAAGGGGAAATCCTCCCAAGCCTGTTAAAAGAGTCAAGCGTATGCCCAGTCTTCAAGAACGCGGGCGAGACATCTTCTCCACTCCCACTATAGATCCATCAGTCTCTTTAGTGTCATCTGAAAGCTTTTTGAGGCTATAATAAACGTGAGGCCGTCGCGCACCTACATATTAACAATCTCTTGAGCGACGAGCAATACGAGTTTCGATCGGTCCAATCCACTGCTGATGTCCTAACTACCATTACTCACAGAATTAATGAGGTTCTTAACGACAAACACATCTCGAAGACCATAGCATTAGATATTTTGAAAACATTTGACAAGGTGTGGCAGAAAGGTTTTCTGCTCAAGCTCTCCGGCTATGGAATCACTGGAAGGGTCTTCTCAATTAAAAAAGTTTTTCCTAACAGTTAGGTCTCTGAAGGTAGTTATTAACGCCCAGTCCTCCGGGACCCTGGCGGTCAACGCAGGCGTCCTCAGAGGTCAGTTCTTGGACCAACCCTCTTTTTGCTTTGCATAAATGATCTACCTAAGCATATACTCAGGTCATTTATGAACATCTATGCAAATGATACGACAATATAGTGGTGCACCGCTAAAACTCTTGATGATCAGAGATCGGCATCTGATTTAGCACTAACTGCGTAGTGGAAGAAAACTGGCTGGTTATATTCAATGCCTCGAAAACCAATTCCATCATCGCCGATCTGACCCCGAACTACTGTAGTCTCGATGAATGGATGTCTCTTCGAGGAGGCACCGTGCCTTGAGAGACTATTGAGTCTTAATCTCACACCTGATCTCAAGTAGAACTCGTACATACGATCCATCGTAAAAGTTGCAGGAAAAATGGTTGGTTCCCTTTACTGCTCCAGTAAGTACATGACTCCACATGCTATCCTCTACCTTTACAAGAGCCAGATCCGACCTAAAATGGAGTACTGTTGTCATATTTGGGCGGGAGCTGCTCGGTCATCAATCTCCAGTCTCGATAGAGTCCAAAAATCCTTGTGGGTAAAGAATTATTTCCTATCCTCCAACCTCTCTCTCTCTCTCTCTCTCTCTCTCTCTCTCTCTCTCTCTCTCTCTCTCTCTCAAGCCTCTCACTGCTCTATCGTTTCTTCCATGAAAACTGCTCGGACGAATTACATTCCTTGGCTCCGCCAGTTCTAACCTTCACGGATAGGAACCAGCATACCATGCTCACATTGTAGTAAACCACGCACATTCCCTCCGTATTCCATTGGTGAGAAGTTCCAATCGAACAGCTTCTTCTCGCGAACCACTAGTCTTAGGGTTAACCGTTATCTTCCTCTCATATCCGCATAAACTGCCCCTTAATGTAACTGTCTACCTTCGGGCCTTGTACAGGGTGAACCTTACTGTAAAAAAAAAAAAAAAAGAGAGAGAGAAAAGTAGGTACATCGGATGAAACAGATAAAGAGGGGGGGTATAAAGCACGCGATTTAATGCGTCAATGAAATAATGCAGTAAAATAAGGAATTCATCTTAATTTGTGGTAAATTCATAATAAGACTAACGTAAAAGGTATTTTGAATAATGTTGACAACTATTCGAATCCTTTCCGAGAAGCAAGTAAACAGATCGATATCATATGCCTCGCCATGAAACAATGTTTACCATGTTAGCCTCTCCTACCTACCTTTGTACTGGGCTCGATATTCACTAGATTTACTACACTTGTGGAATTGGTCTCTACTTTTTTATGCTGCCCCTTCAAGCTATAGGTAATCATGGCTCTTCACAGATTGCTTTTCTTTTCTTTTCTTTATCTGTGAATTGCCATGTCTTATTGGGGAAGATAATAGAGTGGTTTTTTCGTGTTGCCTTCTCCACAGTTTGAATGTCAACATTTTCCCTTCTCTTAAACTTATTGCCTAAGAGAAGGAAAAATTCTGAATTCTAAACCGTGAAAAAGGCAACGAGAAAACACTCCATCTTTTCTAATGAGGTAGAGAGAAGCAGTGGGCCACCTACATGACATGCTTGTGAGAATGGATAGCGGAACAGGGGTGGCAAAAAGACAACAGTTAGTGAGAGCTAAAAGGGAAGTTGCGGAGAACCATGATCACCAACATCCTGAATGAACACGATATATAGAAGCAGAATTATCACCCAAGGTTAAAAAGTCTACCCTGTTATTTGATCTATACTCTTGTGGGGGAGGGGAGACGAATTTATGGCAAAAGTGAAAGCAACAGCCTAGCACGGAATTTGAACCCGGCTTGCTGATTACATTTTCCGTGTCGATATCCATTACGCACCCTGATACTACGCAATTATTAAACTTAGTAAATAACAACAGACCTGCTTGATGTGGAAATAATTGCTACTCTTCGGCGCCAGTGAAAAATGTTCCAACCCGGGTTTTTAAAAAAAGCAAAAATTTTGATTGTTGAATTTCAAAGCAGAATTTGGAGATTGACGCAACATAGTATTTCTCCAATCATTTTTCTTCGTTTAATTTTCCGCTGTAGTAAGCATATTTTAGTAAATATCAATATTAACGTCTCATTTGCAAATCTCATTTTGCGCGAAAGATCTAACATTTTGTTGTATGCACGAGACTTGTTAGCTTACAACCTGAAAGTAAAAATTTTTTTCAACAAAGGCAAAAAGGTGGCCTTTATATATGCTATACATCTATAGATATTTGTTCATAGCAAATGAATTCGTTTGAATGGATTAAAATCCAAAGGCGCATTGGAATAGCGAAAGACGCCTTTCAAAAACTAATCGACGGGAAAATTTAATTGAAAACAAATAGGGCTGAACTGCTATGTAATATAAATGCCTCTTTTATGGCAGTGAATACTGGGGATTTTTTTTACAAATGAAGATGATATTTGAGGCAACAGAAATATGGCTCTACAGAAGGATGCTTAGCATACCATAGACAGAACATATGAGCAGCGACAAAATTTTAAGGGTCAGAAAGAGACAATTGCAATTTCTAGAACACATAAGGAAAGTAGGCTTGTAGAATTTAACACTCGCAAGACATATTCAAGGCAAGAGTTAAACATCAAGTAACCTACCGAACAGTAAATGGATGGCAGAACATGGACAGGGATATTAAGGGGACATTACTTAGCGCTCCAAAGGATAGGGAGTTTTGGAGGGCTATGATTGCCCACGTCCTGAAAGGACACGGCACAAAGAAGAAACTTTCCGATTATCGTTACACACAAAATCGTCGGGTTTTAAAACTATTCTTAATCAGTTACATCCTGGAATGAATCTTCCTACGAGAGCAATGGTTTTAAAGCAACCTTGAACATTTATTAATGTACAACTGAACTGTCATTGAGAAATGAAAATTAGACCCCGCTTGTTGATCTATATCGTTAAACAAACAATTTAAAATGTAGAAATAACTGACGAAATGAAAGTTACATTCTTCCTTTCGATGGCAACAGTAAGAATAAATCAGAAATCTCCTCCTCTCATAACGCCTTCCTAATCGCCTTTATAATGTGTCAGAATGACCCTTCTCAATTAATTGACTGAAACAGGCTGAACGACCGCTTATTCGCCCCCGTCTGAGTACGCAGATGTCTCACGTACAGTGTTCTGGGGGGGGGGGGTCTGTAATCAGAATCTTTTCAATGATGTTTGGCCTTCGCTTTTTGGTTGTCTCTCAAATCATTACAAAATCTTTCGTCATAAAACCACAATATTTTTAAATATGAATATTGTTAGAGTATTTTCCCGAGTGTTATCCCCTGAAAGATGAGGGGCCCTGCTGTTTATAACTCCGAAACGGGTGGGCCACCTACTTGCCATCACCATTTAATCAAGAAGGGCGGGGATAATCTGATTCTAATCTGCTACAAAGGAAAGGCTATAAAAATATTTTATTTTAGCTAATCATCGTAGTAAGATATTTATTGTAAAAATTACTAGTTTGGAACATTTGATGGTATGCATTAAGTGGTTTTAGTACTGTGCTGTGATAATTGGTCCCGTCGTATAGAAACGACACTGTTGTGAATCGGATCATAAAACTGTCATTTTTCATTGTTTTTTGTTTTGTTTTGTGTTGTGTTTTTCATTTTTTTTTCAGAACATATATGCAGTTCGCTTTTTAATCTAATGGATATATTTAATCTAATGAAATATAATTTCATCACAAATCATTAAAGCCTTAGAACCATTTGATTTTTGTATGCTATTGTAAAGAAGAGAATTAAACAACCCTTGTGGTATCTACTCAACGTCATAGTTTTTCTGCCTAGAAAAAATGACTTATCTTTCTTTTCATAAAAGCTTTATTTATCTTTATATTGTTTACATTCGAATGAAAACGTATGGATTTATTGATATGTCTAATAAGTCCATTAAGCAACATTGATGTTAGAACATAATACATAAATATTCCGAATAATACGCAGACATTGTTGTGCTATTCGGCTAACGGAGTGTGGGATGCAGGAACTGATAGAGTGGTGAAAGATATAAACTTTCAAATTATATCCCAAAAGGGGTGGAAAATTTTTAAGCATTCCTTCCAAGTGACCATAATCTAGCAAATCATCTACACTCGCTTCGAAAGCCCAATTTTTGAGTAGCAGCACCAGGTGAACAAGAACTCAGAATTGCTGGTGTAGTAAGCACCTGTCGTCCATTCCAACTTGAACGAAGCTCCTAAATTAAAGGTATGGGTTAGATTTTAGAGTGTAAGATTGATGTTAAAGTTAAGGTTACAGTTGGAATTACAGTTAGTCTTATGTTTGGGGGTTAGTGTGAGGGTTAAGGTTATGTTTAAGTTTTGGGTTAGAGTTATGCTTAGTGTTATGGTTAGAGTTGTTTCATGCTTAGGATTAGGTTTGTAGTTAGGTTTAAGATTAGGATTACAGATTAGGTTTAAAATGTTAGGGTTAGTGTTTTGGTTAGAATTAATGTTTATGGATGACTTAAGTTATAGTTAGTCTTAAAACGTTTAGGTTATTGTTAAAATTAGAGTTTTTATTCGTGTTATGGTTATGCTTAAATGGTTAGGTTTATGACTATGGTTAGGGTTAGTGTTATATTTAAGGTTCAGATTATGATTATTGTTATGGTTAGGTTTAGGATTATATTTGGAGATGGAGTTAGTGTTAGTGCTAGTAAAAACGTTATGGTCAGAGTCATGTATCTGGTGAGGTTTATGTTTGGGTTTATGGTTAGGATTGTTTTTGATAGGGATTAGGCTTAGAATTATGATTATCGTTAGATTTATGGTTAATTTTAGGTTATCCTTTGATTATAGATGGGGTTAGTTTTGTGATTAGGATTATGGTTAGGCTTAGGGTTATATTTCGAGATGAAGGCAGACTGTCAGCAGGAGCCTGTGTAAACTGTTCATGGTGACTCTCTGGTTGTGTAGCGTGTGTTCTGTCGGAGTCCGCAAGATCCACTAGTGAAACTGGGGTCTGTCTACACAAGTGTGATATGCACATATCTTGTTGCACACCATTTGTACTCCCCTATGTTCTCCATGTTTCCCAGTAGTGATGTTTTATTCCAGAAAGATAACACAGTCTTCATCATACGCGAGTGACTGCCCGCTAACTTCATTCAACACACGCGCTGTCCTTGTACAGGACATATTGTAAACCTCATTAAATTCTTTGCAGCTATATCCAACAAACACGTTTAATTCATGAACAGCTCGGGGGATATATAACTACGTAACAACTCCAGCATCTCGTATACTCAAGCCACGTTATGTAGCCGCCGTTATTATTACATTACATGCTATTAAGTAGCTATCTCTAATTACTGGCCTTCAGTTTAATATCAAATGAATTAGCACGAAATACCTTGTGGCATCGCCAAAGTAGACCACATTTTTATGTATATTCATGATGTGATTGCGTCATAAGGAATAATGTGCTGTTTCTGTTAAATAAAATAAATTGTACGTGCGTAAGAACATATGCCACATCACGTGCTCCGAAACCCATTCTAGTTGTAGGTGTACTACATGTACAGCAGCTATAACAGCAGACAAAGGCCATCCTATTTCAGGTTCGTTTTGAACTTAGTTTTCCTTCTCCAAACCGGTTGCCACATCAAGGCAAGATGTCCCAGTCTGCCTTGGAGTAAAATGAATTCATTCTTTTTCCAAGAGAACGAAATAGAATTGATCGGAAATTGAACTCAGTATGCCGACTTCTCTATCAATGCCTCCATAAGAAGTAAATTTATTTTTTTTGGTTTGGTTTGTTTTACGGTATATCAATCTCAATGGGTTATTTAATACCGACAAGATTTTATTGTTGGTAATATTTTATTTTAAAAAAGTATTTCTGGTAATATTTTTTCCAAAAATGTATTGCTGGTAATAATGTAATGCTGGTAATAAAACTTATTTTTACACGTTTTAACCCCAGTTTGAGAGTTAACTATTTGCTCATAGCTGCTATTTGCTACCACCCCGGGTTAGGGTGGACCTGGGAACACCAGCAAGTGATTCCATGCTCCTCAAAACCTCCTGATCAGATGCTTTGCTGTCGGATGTAGTTTATCGTCATACCCAGGGACGGATATTCAGTTTACTGTTCAATATTTGGAATTTATAAATATATACTTTTAACTATCTAAAAATTATTTTTTGTTATTGTTATTGTTTTTGTTGTTTTTGCATATCGCTACACAATGAGAGGTAAACTAAAATTGTTAACTTTGCTACTGAAATTGTTTCAAATCTTGCAATATAAAAATAAATGATAATTCTTGAAAACTTTTCGGACATTCGACTGTTTTTGTTTCTCTTTTATAATTTTTTACTTATTGAGAATTATATATTTTTTTTATATAATTTATTTTATAAAATACATAATTGTAAATGGCCATGTCTAATGTAACAAAATAAGAGTTTCATGTAGTAATCACTGATTTTACCAAGAGGAGGCACGGTGGAATAATGGATAGCGGCTCGGTTTGAGAAATCGGAGACCCGAGTTCGAATTCCAGGCAAATCCATTACGTGTTAATATCCTTGGGAATGGTAAATCCTCTTCTTCTCCCAATAAATAGCAGGACAGACCGGGATGGCAACTGGTCTACCACAGAAAGAAATGGCAACTTACTGCGGGGAAAAAAATCTGCCTCGTCATGTATTGAAATATACTTGTGCATGGCACATAACTGACTGATTTTACCAAACGGACAAATAGGACTTTTAGCTGAGTTTTCCTTTTTTCTGAAACAGAACATCAACAAGAATTAACAAAAATCAACCTCTCTAATTATGCAATATAACCCAACTTTTGTTTTGTGCGTATTTTTTGTTTGTTTTTGTTTTGTTTGTTTGTTTTTTTTTTGGGGGGGGGTTGTGGTCATTAACTGCTAGGTAACCTTGATACATTTGGAAAGGATATTAGAATAATCCAGGTCGCCTGCATATGGATAGAAAATGATTTCAGTAAATATTTACTGAAATCATTTTTCTATCCATATGCAGGCGATCTGGATTATTCTATCCTTTCCAAATGTATTTTATTGTTGTTAATATTTTCCCTTTCTATTCTTGTATATACAAGAAAAGAAAGAAGTGTAAAACAAGGATGTGTCTTCTCGCCGTTCTTATTCAACCTATACAATGAATGGATTCTGAGTGAATTAGAAGTCCTACCAGCATTCATTATTAGTTGCCATAATCTTAACAAAATAAGATATGCGGATAACACAGTGTTGAT